>CM037853.1:115567288-116094779 GCA_021234595.1 Delia radicum
TCAATAGATGAACGAAAAAGTCAGTAATCATGGCTCTATAGCGGTCACCATTGACTGTAATGTTCTGACCAGCATCGCTTTAAAAAAGTACGCCCAATGATTCCAAAAGACCATAAAGCACACCAAATAGTCAGTTTTTTCTGGACGTAACGGTGTCTCAACATATCATTCACATTTCGCACAGAACCATGATTATTAAATTAAATTTGCACAATTTGGAAGCGTTGTTCAGGCGTCAGTCTATTCATGTTGAAATGCCAAACCAAACTAACAATATATCACTTGACAGCTGACAAATGCCCACCAGTTAAAAAAGTGTTGCCAACTTAAATTCTACACCTGTATAAAAAAACCCTTTACATTGCAGGTTCTTAGTTTATTAATGATTAAAGATTTACATTTGATTATTTTTACTCTTCTATATGCATAGATTTAATGAAACGATTTTTAAAGAAACTGCTTCATTAGTTGTACGACTTTTTAATACACAAAATGAAGTTTTTTTTTAAATGTTATTAACAACTGTTTGTAAGTAACATTTAATAATAATCTCAAATCTAACAATTCAAAATTAATGTAATTTTAAAGATCAACAATACATACAAATTTTCAAACCAAACGTACACTTGTATCATGCATGTAGAATCTAGTAGTATACATGCCGGAATCCTAATTCGTTCCCAGTAATAGTAACATTAGCATTGGGCAGGCCACCCTGCCTATAAAAAGCTTTAGGATTTAAAGTTACAAATAGAAATACTAATTGTTAATAAATGTAAGAGAAGATGAAAAATCTTCTAGGGATCAACGCTAGAGGAGTGCCGCACTTTCGACCTAAGCGACTAGTTTCATCTTCAGCCTCATTCTAATCCACCGCCCACAATAAACTCATGGTTTGATCAGTATATATAACAACCACCCACAGAAAATCGATGATGTTAATTGATTACCCGAACATATTAATTGATTACCCTTTTAACTTGTAAGAAAGTGCGGCAGTCCTTTTAGCATAGATCCCCAAAGATTTTTTTCATCTTCTCTTACATTTATTACACAACTAGCTGACCCGACAAACGTTGTTTTCCCTTCAAATTTTATTTTCATTAAAAGTATGGTTCCGTTACAAAGTCGTGGTGGATTGATTTTTGATATTCACAATTTATGTGAAAATGACTAATGTTCAGAAAAATCACCACATCTCGACCAACCGAAAATATTTTAAAACAATTTTTTTTTAAAACCATTTTTTATTTATGCAACCGTTCTCGAGTTATGGAGTGACAATCAAATGTACACTTCTTTTTATATATAGATTAGTATTTTCTATTTGTAATAGATTAGATTAGATCAGAAGGCACTATGCACCGCGACCAATGTAGGTCTTTTGTGCTGCCTAAGGTTACCTACAGATTCAAGCTACCTATAAAGCCACTTATCCTATTAGGCAAAATCTTCGCGATGTCGGAAGGCGAAATGAAGCGATCACCTAGAAACCTAAGTCTCCTATCACAAAGCCTGGGACATTCGCAGAGAACATGCTCCGAGGTCTCAGACACCATCTCGCAAAACCTACACAAATCCGTGTCCGATTGACCCTTCTTGTGCAGATGGTATCTGAGATTACAGTGTCCAGTTAAGTAGTACGACACCAGGGTCCTCAAACCCCCCTTTCAAGCGACAAGAGTCGTCTCCACCCCCTACTGGAAAAGAGATCAATCTTTTAGCCTGGCGCTGACCAGGAGAGTTTTCCCAGTAACCAGAGAATTCAGACTCTCTCCATGCCCTGAGCCTTTCCCTAACATACCCCGCAGGTATTCCACAGAATGGTTCAGGACCATTAAAGGCTTTCGGGCCCCGTGGTTGGCAAGACAATCTGCCCTCTCGTTGCCCTCATGCCCCTCATGACCAGGAATCCACCCCAAGGTTAGAGAGTTGCCTCTACCGAGCCTATTGAGAGTCTGAATGCATTCCATGACCAACCCGGACGACACCTTATAGGCCATTAAGGCCCTCAGTGCAGCCTGACTGTCAGAAAGAATGTATATGCGAGATCTGCGAGTTCCCCTTCGCAGGCATTCCAATGCACAGACACAAATGGCCCAAATCTCCGCCTGAAAAAATGGATGGATATTTACCCATAGGTAAGGCACGCTGGAAGCCTGGTCCGAAGACGCCCGCACCCGTGTTCCCATTCGACTGCTTAGAGCCATCAGTGAACCACACCTGAGAACCATCTTCCGGTTCCCAGGATTGATTGGTCCACATGTCTCTGTCAACAATAACACATCAAAATATCTATCAAAGATCCACTCCGGTGACACTTTGTCCGCAACCTTAGAATTGGGTCATCTATTAGGATTCGCGCGATCCTCATGTGACCCCTAAGTCGCCTCCCCTCATGTCACCAAATCACTAAGTCTAGAGGAACCCATACTGGCAACCTCCATTACAGAAATATGCAATGGCGGGATCCCCAGCATAACCCCCAAGGCATCCGTCGGGCAAGTTCCGCTGGCCCCTGTAATGCCAACACACGCAAGACGGTAGATTCTCTTAAGAGCATCCCTTGCCTTACTCTGTTCAACTTTTGGCCACCATGCAAGGGCAGCATAGGTGATCATCGGTTTAACAATAGTATTGAACGACCAGTAGACCATTTGTGGCCTTAGGCCCATTTGTAATAGTAACATTTAATTATGATCTCAAACCTGACAATTCATAATGAACTGCTGTAATGTAACGAAAAGTTTCAATGGACGAATTCCAGTGATATTTCATAGCTATAATAGAAATATTCATTGTTATCATGCAGAAATTCTCTCAGTGTACTAATTCAATTTAAATCAATATAAATTAGTTTATTTTTGCATTTATTTAAAGAAATCCAAAGTAGTAACAAATGCCCATTACAAGTACTTATGAGTATTGTACAATTTAAACAAACACATTTAACAAACAGATTTTCTTCTTCTTTCTCTCTTCGTTTATTGTTGTCTGTCTCCTATGTTCATTGAAGCTTTTTAGTTTATTACAATGTAGATCCTAAAATAACATTTTAAAGATTTACTATTGATTCATTCTTTTACTCTTCGTAAACTAAATGTACTTAACTTAAATACAAGAAGTACATGTGGCATCATTGTTATCCTTTTGAGGAAACTAAGAAGAAGAAAACATCAAACAATGAACAAATAACAAATAACTAATGTGAAATGATATGGTTTTAAAAAGAAAATAAATAAAAGATTTAAGTACATTTGATCAGGATAGACTGACTATATGTTACGCTACAAGTACCCTATGGGGAATGAGGAGTCAATTGACCTAAAAGTGACTAGTTAAAGAAGGACTTATCACAGGACTGGTATAATTTAATACTGAAGTGGGTTAATCAGTGTCAATTGTCCTAAAATACCAATCGTGTGACTGGTATAGGGAGGATATACCACTTAACCAGAATGCTTATTAACAGAAAAAGCCAGTTTGCCAGAATTTTACCCATTGGAAGCTGTTTAGTTTTCGTTTATTTTTTAAACTAAAAATTATAAATTTTTTTTTGTCGAGATATTTATGTTTTTTTTTTGTGTTTATTAAAAAATTATCGGCATGCGAAAATTGACCTAAAAGAACCTGGAATGCTGGAAAAGGACTAGTATTATTTACAGTTAAGTAGTGTGAATTGATCTAAAAAGACTAGTTTCGTGACAGGTAGAAGTAGGACATATCACCTAACTGGTATACATATTGACTAGAAAAAGCCAATGAGTTAGAAATTTATTGTTTCATTTTATACAATTTTTTACATAATAAATATTTTTAAATTGTACGGCATGTCCCTTTCAGGATAGTTATGTGGTTAGTCCGTTTGGTTAGTCCTCCGACATGGCCCTTTTGCGACAGTCTTGTGGTATGCCCATCTTTGGTTAGTCCAGTGGCATGCCACTATGTGGTTAAAGCAGGACAAATGACCCCCTCCTATGACAAGCCATGTTAAAGTTGCCAGTTGTTTACATAGGGTAGGGTTTAGCAGAAGACCGGTCTCTGGCACGAAGGCACCGATCCTGTGGCACACGCAGGACCGGTCCCATTCCCCATAGGGTAGTTATTGGGCATTGGGTTTGATTTAATTTATATTTTTATCATATTTTTTTTTTACTTTAAATGTAGAAATTATTCTGGTCCTGATCGTGCTGAAATGGGTAAAAATTCGAGTTTTTAATAAATACAATAGTGACATATTATTACCTCAGAGACTTCCATATAATGATTGTTCACTGCCCCCTCACTTACAAAAATACACTAAGTAATGGGTCATTACCGTACGATAAACTTTAAACTTTAATCGGAAATGAAGTATTATTTGTTAGACTCCCAGTAATGATACTAGCTTAATATATGCATACTACATGGGTAACTCCATGTCAAATCAACCTAATGCTGTACCATACCTCCTCCAATTTTATATTTTTTCGTAAAATACAATATATCACAGAACTAAAACAAATACCAAGCTTGGGGGCACTGATGCCTCTATATCCGGAAATATACGGCCTTGAAAACCGGAAAACTATTAAAACGCACAAACTTGTACTTACTTAATTGTCATTCTCTTGAAAATAGCTCATTTGAAAGGCTATTAAATTGCCTTTGATTTGATATACAACATGATTGTTTATTTGTAAATTTCAAAGGTCACTTAACTTGACCTATACGTCGGGAGGCGATATCTTTGAAAGCGACCTTTTTAAAAATTAAAATAAAAAATCATGTTAAAAATTGTTTCCTTCTCTACAGTTGTGGGAATTTTCAAAGTGGATTTACGTATTTTTGTATCAAGAAATATAAATTGTATAGAAATGTAGATATTTTCGAAGCAAATTAAAACAATGTAACAAGTAGAGTCCGTTCAGGGGTTCCCGCCGATTGTGATAAAATTTGGATATATAATAAAGAATCAAAATTAAGAGATCCAGTTTTTTTTTTAGCTGCCCAATCTCACATTTGTGGGTTAAAAATTGGGAGCAAAAATTACACCATTTTCAGTTTATATTTCTCCCAAAGAAACTATACATGAGATACATTTTGTATCTAATGAAAAATATTATAAATGCAAAAACAGCTCCCTCCCTATATTAGTTGGGTGGGAGCTGTTTTTTTTTAAATTATCTTAGAATTAAAGGAAACTTAATTACACTATTTCTAATACTATTTCTTACACAAAATAAAAGAAGTAAATGACACCATTTCATTCATTTATGGCGAAACTTAGCTAAACTACTTAAAATTTTTTTTCAGAAAATTTCAAAGGTAAGTTTAAAATCAACTAAATAAGCCCATGTACACCATTTCTAGTTATAATTAAAAAAATAGACAAAAATCTTAAAACACCATTTTCATTTTTAATGCATGAATTATAGATAGTATTTTAAAAATATTATAACTACACCATTCTTAGTTGAACATCTTTATTATAGAGAACTAAATAATAAAAAAAAAGAATACGGAAATTGGATCATAGAGATTGTATGCACCGTTTGCATTTTAATTTAAAAACTAATTTAACTACACCAATTCTAATATAATTCCTTGAATTTCTGATCGAATTTCAAATTAGTTAATTGCACCGTCTCCACTTCTTCTTATTCCTAACATTAAGTAAGAAACCAATTACATTAGAGTTTATATTAAAAAAAAACTTTGTGATATATAGAACTCAGCTACACCATTAACAATCTGATTTCAAAAATTTTAAAAACACTTATACTTAATTATAATCTGCCAATTTCAGAGCAAAATTTTTATGCACCATTTACAAAATCTTTAAAAAAAATGTTTTAACTATAATTATTAACTTAGGTCAAAACCAAACAACAAAAATGCAAAACCATTCCTAGCAAAATGTTATGGCTAATGCTCCGCCCTTTATTATATTGTTTAGGTTGTAACATTCCGGAACATGATGTGACAATTTAATTTTCAATAAATTAAATAAAAAACAATTAATATCTTATTACAAATAAAAAAAATAATTTCTTCTAACTTTTTTATTTTTGTTTTGACAGAAATTTAAAACATTTTTATTTATATCGAAAAAAATTCAAATAATAAAAATAATAAGTTTTTTTAGAAATGTTGAGGTTAAGAAGAAGAATAAACATTTTTCTCTAAAAATTATAAACACTATTAATTTTTAAATCAGACTAGACTAGTTTCTGCCTTTTTATGGATAGGCTCATCAGTGACTTTCCATTTAAATTGTATTATTATTTGAGTCTTATAATTGTCAGATTGTCTCTATATGATAAATTTTTCAAAAACCAGCGGCTGTAAGAATCAAACCTGCGCTCATCTTACATTACAAACGTAACGATACCAAGTCATGACCGTTTAGCGATCACACCCAAGTATGGCCTCGAATCTAATGCAGCTAAATTGCAGTTTTCTTTCCTATTGAGCAATTCCATATGAAAACGATCAAAATTGGCAAATTTTTGGACGACCCCTCTCTGATTTAAAAATAAATAGTCTCAATCGATTGCCTAGCAAAAAATAATGTACCTACATATTTTTTTTTTTTATAGTGACTTTTTTAGTGTGGTGTGCACCACTGTCATGTGACAAAATTGAAGAATTCTTCATAAGGGACCTCATTGAAAGTTGTTTTAAAAAAAAACTACTAAAGCGATCGCAACGAGTGATAGCTCGTTGGAAAGGTATTGAATCAGGCTTTAATTGAAAAATAAAATTTTCCTAATTTTTCTCAGAAATTTACCTTTTTTCCCATGAAAATTAAATTTTCCCATGAAAAATTAAATTTCCAAATTTCCACAAGAAGCTCCTAAATTTTCCGGCTAATTTTATTTTTTTTGGATTCCTCATAATTTTTGCTTTTAGAATCAGCAATAAAAAAAATGGGGCCCGACTCCTTGTTTGGACAGGAGAAGAGCATTTAAGAGACCACCTTGTTCTCATTGTTTTATATTTTTTATAATTGAATTATTTTTAAATTATTTAACAAGAAAAATTAGGAAAATTTTATTTTTCAATTAAAGCCTGATTAATACCTTTCCAACGAGCTATTACTCGTTGCGATCGCTTAGTAGTTTTTTTTTAAAACAACTTTCAATGAGGTCCCTTATGAAGAATTCTTCAATTTTGTCACATGACAGTGGTGCACACCACCACTAAACCAGTCACTATAAAAAAAAAAAAAAATATGTAGGTGCATTATTTTTGCTGGGCAATCGATTGAGACTATTTATTTTAAAATCGGAGAGGGGTTCGTCCAAAAGGTGATCGCTTTCATATGGAATTGCTCTATAAGCTTTTTCTGTTATTGTATATTAATACTCAGAAGTGACAACACTAGCAACACAAATATTCTATTTTAGATTTTGTGCACTTTTTCTAATCTCCTTCGTCTCTATTTCACAATGTCACCAGATTGACGTATGGTTTTCACGTTCAGGGTTGACAACTTTTGCGTTAATAGTGTTTATAATTTTTAAAGAAAAACCGTTTATTCTTCTTCTTAACCTTAACATTTCTAAATAAAATTTGTCAAATACATATTAATTAAAAATTAATTGCGACTGTCTATATGACGTTAATATAACACTGTACTAAAATAAGTTTTTTTATTGAGATCTTTAAATACACAATCTCTGTAGAACATAAAAACGTATTGGTTAAGGAAAACCACGTAATAACAAAAAATACGTACAGTGGGTGCGGCAATTAGTATGGAAGGAAAAAATCTTAATGGGCGCTTCGTGTTTCTGATTCTTGGGATTGTACTGAGCAAAAAAGTCCACTAGACCATACGTCTACGGTGAAAATCGATCTTCCAGATTTTGACTTGCAGTTATTTCTCAAACTTTTGTCACGTTTTTTTTTTGATATTTTGGCCTATAACAGCCAAACCATTGAGATTTTCGATCCAATACTCAGACAAAAAAAATTGTAGCCAAGACAATAGTTAAGAACTCTCTAGTACATCGCAAAAGCATTGGAACGCTCCTTCAGGCAGTTTTGGCCTTGTGAAAGTGCAAAGGGACAGGGTTACTTTCACAAAATACGGCAAAAAGCCCAATTTTGAAATTAAAAATTAAAAATTAAGCCCTTAAAACCCCACCCACAAATATGATTGATGCATAAATCTCCTAGAGAATCTTATAAAGAAGAGATTGATACCATAGTCTTGGATAAGCTCCTCCTACTTCCTGAGATATGTCCATCCCACACATTGTTACAAGCAAGTCAAAATCTGTTTGCAAGTCAAAATCTGGAAGCTCGATTTGCACCGTAGACGTATGGTCTAGTGAACTTTTTGCTCAGTGCAATTAAAAGAATCAGAAACGCGAAGCGCCCATTAAGATGTTCAAATCGCCCCACCTAACGTACAGTCATATATGTATAATATCACATGTAATCATCAATTACTTTTTAAATAAAATGTAAAATAATATAACATTGCAACAATATTTTAAATAGAAATAAAACATAATCATAAATCAATTTGTTGCATAAATCAGGAGGAATTTATATCAGAGGAATTTCTATCCAGTAAAATATAAAAGATTGTGATGTACTTCGCCAAAAAAAAAACCGACCCATAAAATATTTCCTACTGGGTGAGGGGAAAAATATTTTATTCCTTAGAAATTTTTTGATTTAAAATATGGGTTAAAGAGAGCAGAATCCTTAAAAAAAAACTTGTTCACAGATTTTTTCTTCTGTTGATTGGTTAATATACATAGTGCTGACCAGCGTAAAATTGTAAAATCCCAAATATGGCCTTCACACCATCTACATTTCTCGTTTCTCCTGAAAGTTGTCTTTATTAATTGTACACTCCCTATGGGGAATGGGACCGGTCCTGAGTGTACCACAGGATCGGTCCCTTCGTGCCAGAGAACCGTTCTCTGCTAAACCCTACCCAATGTAAGCAACTGGCAACTTTAACATGGGCTTGTCATAGGAGGGGTCATTTGTCCTGCTTTAAAACCACATAGTGGCATGCCACAGGACTAACCAAGATGGGCATACCACAAGACTGTCGCAGCAGGAGCATGTCGGAGGACTAACCAAAACGGACTAAGCACATGACTATCCTGAAATAGACATGTCGTACAATTTAATAATTTTTAATGTAAAAAATTGTAGAAAATGAAACAATAAATTTCTAACTCATTGGCTTTTTCTAGTCAATATGTATACCAGTTAGGTGATATGTCCTACTTCTACCAGTCATGAAACTAGTCCTTTAGATTAATTTACACTACATAACTCACATCAATTGTAAATAACACTAGTCCTGTGATAAGTATTTTTTCAGCAGTCCAGGTTCTTTTAGGTAATTTTCGCATGCCGATAATTTTTTAATATGTATGTCCTCTCTTTACCAGTCGCAGGATTGGTAATTTTAGGACAATTGGCACAGCTGAACCCACTTCAGTATTAAATTATAACAGTCCTGTGATAAGTCCTTCTTTAAACCAGTCACTTTTAGGTCAATGACTCCTCATTCCCGATATGGCTCTTATTCGCCTAAACACTTCAAATAATAAACTTCAAATACGACACTTAGTTATAATATAGAAATATTTAAAATATTATTTATGAAGGACAGAACAGTATTCTGAACAAGTCTGAATTCTTTTTACAAAAAAAAAAATTAGCAATAAAAAACCTATTGATAAGAAAATTTTCAAGCCATTTTAAAAATTCAGCTAATTATTGTAAATAATATACTTAAATGAAAATATTTAACCACGGCTATTTTCGCCTACTTTTTGGAAAAATTTAAAAAGTTTTTAAATTTTTTTTTGGTATCATATTTTTTGTACAAACAAATAGTGTAAGTTTCACTTTGATACCATCCATATCTGTTTCCGATGTTTACCTAAGATGATTTAATTTGCAACATACGGCATGTTCAACTTATAAACACTTACATTGGATGTAGAATCTTTAACTGAATAATTAAACTATATGTGGGTTTTTATTTTGTACATGTCCACTACAAGAATTTTTTTTTTTTTTTGTAAATTTAACCATTTCCATTTTAAGTTTAGGTAAATTTAACTAAGATTTTAAAAATACATTTTCCAATTGATTTGAAAATGCTACTCGTACTCGTTACTTAACGTTAGGAGATACTGTTCATATTGTTAGAAAATCTTTTGCCAGATGGATGCATCATCGTATGTACACTGTGTAACAAAAGTGAGACAATGTTTCAAAATTAAAATGCAAGATGTATTTAATATCAAATTTTGTTTTTGAAAAATTAATCTAATTAGGAATAATGGTATGGTATTGCGTTCTATTCATAATCATAGACGAGCAACCTTTAGGGCCCCCTATATCTTCTACAATCTTAAATTGTATATGAGAAGATCATTGGCTCACTTTTGCACCAAGCCTCTGATTAGCTAATAACTGTAATTTTATTAAAAACTAAGAACTTTCATTGCGGGTTAATAAATATGTGAGAAAACTAAGTACATTTTCAGTAAAAAGTAACTAACTTTCGAACGTTCAACATATAATAGTTTAAAAAATTATGCCCTTAAAATGAGTTTTCGGACCGAAATGTGCCAAAAGTTCCTGAAATAAAAGCGAAATGTATTCTAATAATACTAGTTTATACAATAAATTTAAGCAGATTTAGTGAAAACATGACAGGTTTTCAGTAAAACAGCAGAAAAACTTATTTATTTTAAATAGTACACATAGTTATTCTGTGGGGAGATTTTCAGCGTTTGGCAATGAACTTTGAGGAAAATAAACACAACAAACTTACTATATAAAAATTGGTTTATCCACACCGACTGGATACCAAAAACGTTTACTTTTTTTTGGAAAAACTACTACTTTTAGAATATTATGTAGATAAAGACCACTGAAAGTGTAGTTAAAAACAAATGAAATTTCACTTGAAGAAAGGACAACTTACATTTCAGTGAATTCAACTAACATTGTCATTTGTTGCGTTGTGGGCGTTGTGGTGTAATGGTTAGCGCGTTGGACTTTTACACAGAAGGTCAAGGATTCGATCCCCGGTGCCGGCAACATCAAAATAATATGTATGAGTTTTTTCTATCTCTCATACGTATCGCAATGTCCACCTTCGGTGTTCCCATAGCAAGTTAACCCCACCGAAGTAAAATAATGAATCAGGGCTATGAACCAAAAAAGCTTCAATAAAGTTCGCCAACTCTCCATCAGGTGGCGAGCAACAGCTGTTCTAAGTCTTATCATCTCGCGCAATTACAGTGTGCCAAGTCTAAAGCCCCTTCATCTTTCCCCACCTTTCATCTCTATACTATCCCTTTCCAAAGAAAGCAACACACTAAATATAGGAAGTATTTACCTGAGTGTTGCCTCTCTTAAAAAAAAAAAAAAAAAAAAAAATTCCAGTAAAAGGTCAACCCTGAGTGAAAACGAATGCAAGTGCTTAAGAACTTTTATTTGTTTTCAATAATATATCTTAAATGTCTATATAAATGTAAAATTAGAAATTTCCTACTATCAGTTACCTTAACTCAAAAAGTATTGTTCTCAAATATGCTTTATCGTTTTATCAATAATGCAAAGAACAACATTGATGGAGTAACGTTTTTTTTATATATCGACAGAACAAATTGAGCGTTCTTGACCTGAACTGGCTGAACTGTGGCAGAATGTTCCAATTATTAAAAGGGATTAAAAGCTTGCATTGGTTTTCGTATGTAGAAAGCGAAAGCATTGAGGTTGCTTGGAACTCTTATTCAATAAAATCTTTAATTAAAATTAAATGAGAAAATCCAACTTTATTAACTTTTATATATCCTAAAGTACCTAACTGAGAATATGGAACTTTATTTCGATTTCATTTTTATTATTATTATTACCTTTATTTGAAGTTAACTTTATGTTATGGTTTTTTTAGGGTTTTTTAAATTAAAGTTGAATCATTATTTTTACCAAATTAAGGGTGTTTTGTTCTCTTTTACAAAATTATCGCGTTCCGTCTTGACGAGTCCGTATTTGTACTTTACCCAATTCAAAATAAAAATTTTCATATTTCATAAATCTACGAATTAAAGATGTTCTTTTACAGCAATTTTCACATTCACAAAAAAATTTTTTTTTCACAAATTTTGCTACTTATATATATTTATATAAGTGCATTGAATTAACTTCTATATTTTTCGCGTCCGTTTCTAGCTGATATTTGCTTATATCTTACTACATTAATGTTCTGCCCAATATTTTTCCTCAAATTTAGTACTCTTCCTAACTTCAGTACACTGATGATATATGCCGCATCTTTCCATACCTTTATTTTTTTTTTTGCTCAACTAAAAGTATGTGAATGTCATGTGCGGTCGCCCAGGAATTGCCCATATGTTAGTATAAAATTAACAAACAAAAATTTATTTTTTTATTTTTTTAATTAACAAAAAACTACTGTAAAAATTAATGTAAAATCATAAAACAGCCATTTAATGTGGTTTTGTTTTTTTAAATGAACTACAAGGTTAGAAAAAAATATTATTTGCTCTACAAATGACTGACATTTACATAAAAATAAAGAAACTGTATTACAACCCAAACAACTACATATTTTTAAAGTAGAAGTTCCCTGAGTGTACTTAACATTGTGAAATCATATGGAACTCTTTATACCATAATTACACCCACACATATGCAAAAAAAAAAGGAATCATAATTTTATGATTTTTGTCATTTTTTCTAATATTAAAAAACATTTTTTCAAAACTTATAACTGTTTATAAGAGCAGAATTTAAGAGACTAATTGATTTAAGAGAAAAATTTTGTAAAAATATTTTGTTATAACGGTAAACAAACAAGAAAAGCAAATAAGAAAAGTCTAAGAATTATTTTTGTATTTTATGCAATTTTAATTAATTTGCAATTAAATGCCGCGTGGTTCATATCTAAGTGATTTTGCAAAAGATAAATTTCAGTCTATTTAAAAAGTGGTCAAAGTTTTTGGGAAATTGTTTTTCATAAATTTTGCTAATAATCCTAGCGCTTATCGTAAAAATAAATCAGGCGGCCCCGAAAAAAATGCTTTAATCACAAAATAATCAACTGTGCCAACAACTCAATGCAGAGTCCTCACTTATATAATCGATGAATGTAAGGTAAACGTGTCCAAGTCAACCATAAGTAGGCTCTTAAAGATTTCCCAGAGAAGTACTCGCCAAAAGCTGATGTCTGCTGCAAGGTTATTACCCCGAAACAAACCTGCTTGAGTTAATTTGCTAAAGGAATTCAAAAGTCAACTGGATAAAGGTCGACTGTAAGTAAGTCAAATGTAGGACTGTTTAAACATAAATTTCTTTTAAAGATGATTTTTTTATGATGAGAAAACATTCCATCTTTATGATCCAGATGGTAGTAACACTTTTTGAGAGACATACGTAAAGAACTTCGATATTTACAAAAAAAAAAATTTCAGAGGCGGATTTGAAGGCATTGGTTTGGGCCGCTTTTTGTTTCGACGGTATAGTTGATTTGGCATTTCCAAGAACCAGAAATGAATTATTCTTAGTACATTACAGTATTAGAAGAAAAATTGCTGCCATTTATTAAAAAAAGCAACGTACAATAATTAATTTTCTAACAAGCCAATACCTCAGTACATGTAAGTCGTCAGACGATGGAATGGCTATCATAAAAAAATAAGAGTATTTGAATAACCCGCATGTTCTCTGGAATATTTGGGAAGTATTATGGAATGGCAGAACTTCGAATAAATCTCCCAGTAAAAAATAACCTGGATTGGTAAACGGTAACTATATTTGTAGGGCTTTACAGAATTGCATACAATAAAGCAATAAGGGAAGGCATTCTGTTGTGCTTCCCAAAATGCCTTCTGTGAAGAAGTGAGTAATGCTTACAATTAAGCAATAAAAAATGCATACTACGAAACATTAATGTTTTCAACATATAAAAAAAAGCGCTTCTTATTGCCTAAGATGGCATGAATTTATTGCTTCTAAGAGCACATGAAAGAAGCGCTTTCCACCTGCGTACAATAGACGTAACAAGTGGGACATCGCAAACAAAAATCATGCCTTCTGGATTTGCTTTGGAATCGATTCGTAATTAATAATGCCTTCCGGAAGCGATTCTGTGCAAGCACTATGCTGGGCTGCTAGACAGTATGTCTGATGGAATTTTTGGGTTGATTTAAAAAAAGGAGGCCTCACGCATTATTAAAATTGCTGCTTTAAAATAATTTTCTTAAATTTTTGTAAATTTTGATATATTAGTTAAGAGTAGTTACCCAGTAAAAAATTTACGTGTTTTTAAGAAGCAGGATAAAACAAATGCGCTGATGTAAGTGCTTACTATTACATAATACTGAGAAGCAGCAAAAGAACGAATAATTCTCGCGCATAAAAATAAACAATCAAAAAATTGATGAGCTTACTGTTTTCCCTAACCAGGATGCGGGTAGTAAGCAGCTTACCCTAATCCGTTATAAGGATGCAGGTTGTAATGCAGAAAGTTTAATATCGTGGATATAAACCATCTGCACCAATTTTCCCGAGTGATTTCCGATTGTGTTTGGTATTTCGAGTATGTAATAAAAATAATTAGTCATTTAACTGTTTTTGAAAAAATAAAATAATTATATTATATGTAAAAAATTTTAACAAGATGAAATTATATCTTATTTACTTTTAATCGTAATAATGTAGACATGAAATATGATTTTACGGCAAGCCATAAAATCACAGCTTTTTCTAAGAGCTAAAATCCGCGCTTATTATTCCAAAAGTAATGCTTCAAGTGGGAATTCGCCATATAAATCATGGCATATGTAAGCAGGTTTATAAGGGATTCTTTGGGCTTACTCCTTTACAAACCTGCTTGCATGTAAGCAGCGTTTTTTACTGGGTATAGTCATGAAACGCTAATTAATTTTGTTATTCCATTTTAAATAGTAAAATAAAATATAAATTAATTGTTTTTTTTTGCTAAATATTTGAATTTTCTTTTTTATTTTTATGCCGGTTAAAATTTTCTTTCTTTTTTAACTTACGAAATTTAGTGAAATTATTGAATCACTATAGTTTTGCTACGTGATATGCCCAATATGCAAAAGAAAAGGTGCCAATGACTCTATTTTATACTATGAAAATAAGAGTTTAGTCATTGTTTTTGAATGTTAATTACAGTTTTTCTAAAACAAGGGAAGTAAGATCAAGTGAAAATGCAAAAATTCCTAGTGCATCAATGTATTTTTCTCCAAACTCAGGGCCAAATCATGAAAATCTTCCCAAAGATTATGTGTATGTTTTCAATAGTTCTTATTAAATTAACAATAATTTAATATTATTAGCACACATTTTCCTTTATTTTTAAAAATCTGAAAAGATTTTGATCTAAAAACGTTTTTAGTTTTTAAATAAAAGTACAGTTTTTTAATTAATCGAAGTCTTGGCACAAAAGTGAGCCAATGACCATCTCCTATACAATTTGAGATTGAAGAAGAGCCAAAAAGGTTGATTATGCAGAGGACACATTACCATAACGTTATACCTAATTAAATTAATTTTTCCGAAAAAGATTTGGTGAATAAATACGGCTCTATGAAATAACCCCACAGGAAATAGCCCCACAAAAACAAAAATGAAAAAACTCCCCAGAAATGGGGATTTATTTGCTTATGAAATAATACCCCCCAATTTTAAAAATGAAATAAACCCCAACGAAATGAAATAAAAAATTTTTCTCAGTGTAGATCGGATGACAATGAAAAATTCGCGCGACTTGGACTAAAATAAATACTTGAGAAATAAAAAATTATAAAGCTAGTTTACACTCACCAGCATCCCACAGTTTTTGCTCGGGTTAAAAACCAAATTAATTGCTTTCTCATTCCGTGTTCGTAGTCGGTTACAAAGTCCAGCTGAGTCCAAATCGAAAATATTGTTGTTTATATAATGCAGCAGTGCACTATATATTTCATTTGTTTTTTATCCATCGAAATGAAACACATCAGAAAGATCTAAACAAATAAATTATCGAACATATTTACTTTAACTCTTCAAAGTATTCACTATAAATTACTAATAGCTGCTTAAAACATCCTTGCGGATCAATTTTAAATGTTGCATCCAGCGGTTGAAGAATATTTTCTTTCACCAAGTCAATTGTTTTAATTTTATAGAAAACGAAATAACTCCCCAAAAATTATTACTGGGGATTTATTTCATTTTGAAATTTTGGGGACTTATTTCATTACGAAATAAATCCCCAAATTAAAAAAGGAAACAAATCCCCAAAAGTGGAAATAACTCCCTAAAATGTCGTTGTTGTTGCTTTCAATATACATTTTGGTGATTTATTTCATTTCTGTTTGGGGAGTTATTTCCTGGGGTGTTATTTCATGGAGCCAATAAATACATCTTGCTTTTAATTTTGAAATACTGGCACACTTTGCACCACAGTGTAGGTATACATTTTATCAAACATGGCATTGGGTACTTGTAAATGTACATACATACCTACATATATCTGTAGTATAACAAGTACTCGTACTTTTAGTCATACATTTGACGTTGTTATTTGTTGTTGAACATTGAACGTTGATCGATTGAATTGATGAATAATTTAAGAAAATTTCAAACAACAAAAAAGATATAGATTGTTGCTGCTGATGTTATTTTTATTTTCTACATTTTTTTTTTGGGTATGTTCAGTTTTAGTTTGAATTAAAATTTCTACATTGTTTGCCTAACATAAGTTTGTAGTTAAGATGCACCTAAACCAAACAACATTTCAAACAACATCAGCAACAACATCTATTCATCTGTATGAATATGGTTCAATATCTGTTTGCGTTTAACATACTAACGAGTTTTGCATTGTAGATTGTAGATTTTAGATTTTAGTTTTTTTTTTTTTTTTAGATTTTGTTGTTGTTTAACATTAAATGACAATCTAAATATCTGAATTTTAGTTGTTGCAGATTGATTCATTGTTGTTTGACTGTGTTGTGTTGTGTTGAGTAAGTAGTATTTACTATATTTGATTCTTATATCTATTTTGTTTTTTCATTTTTCTTCATTTTGTTTGATGCCAAAATGTCATTGTTACCAAAAGTAATAAATCACTATGCTCAAGTAGTTTGTACTTAAATGTTATTGATGGATAATTTTTTGTTCGGTTATTTTGTATTTTTTTTTCTCCTCCAAATTCATTTGATTTACAGTAAATAAAAGTTCGATTTATTATTATTGATATGTAAAAATGTAAACAAGTATTATTGCAATAAAGTACTTTAAAATTGTATAAGTAATTGTGTTTGTTTTATTTAAATAATTCCCAGCAAACATGGTAATATGAAGCAGATTCGCCTATCATAATCGCCTGGAACAAAACATTTATTGAGAGCAATAATCATTTTCGTATTGCTAAAGTTTCTTCCGTAAGGAACAACTGTTACCCCGAAAGCGATATATCCAGGCAATACGAAGCAAATCCCCTGGTAGTTAAATCCTCGATTATTCAATACGTTTTTAATGTCAAGTTATCGTCGGGACTACTGACTACAGTCATTCAATATTTTATAAATGAAACAAAAAAAAAAATATGTTTTAAATGTCGTTAACATTTCTGCCATCTGATAAAAATAAGATATATTTAAAATATTATTTTGATGTCTTTTACTGGTACAAAAAGAAGATATTGCCATTGTAACGACGTGTTTTCCACCTAATGCTGGGGTAGAGCTCGCGGCTCCCATGGTTCGTTACAAAGTAATTTGTTTTTCTAACGATGAGAGAGAATTAAAAACACATTTCATTTACCGCTTATTTGATTATCTCATTACTTTATTTCCACATAGACGTTATTTATTTATAACAAACTAATGATAATTCAATATAACTAGTCGTACAAATAGCATAAATATTAGCACGAATCGACGGCACACAGCGACATTTAGAGGATGAACGATTTGAGAACAAATAACGAGGGCGATCGGTTGATGGTAAACTCAACAACTTGTTCTGAGAATATGGGCAGGACGATCAATGGGACACTTACAATAGCTACAGAGCACTGCTTGGCGGAAAGCTCACCAACAAAGGAAAGAGAGGGAGCGTTCGGCGGTAAGCACGTAAACAGAGAGGGGAGAACGGTTGATGGTAAACTCAACAACAGTTCTGGGACTATGGGAGAGGGCAGGGAATGAATACTTCAAATAAAAGAGAGTCTGGTTGGCGGTAATCTCACCAACAAAGAGAGAGAACGGTTGATGGTAACTCAGCAACGGTTCTGCAAATTTGGAAGAGGGCGGTACAGGAATGCTCAAAATAAAAGAGAGTCTGGTTGGCGGTAATCTCACCAACAAAGAGAGATAACGGTTGATGGTAAACTCAACAACGGTTCTGAAAATTTGGGAGAGGCGGTACAGAAATGCTCAAAACAAGAGAGCTGATTGGCGTTAATCTCACCAACAAAACCGAGATAGAGGTCAGCGGTAATCTCGCCGACAAAGAGAGAGAACGGTTGATGGTAAACTCAACAACGGTTCTGAAAATTTGGGAGAGGGCGGTACAGAAATGCTCAAAACAAAGAGAGCTGATTGGCGGTAATCTCACCAACAAAACAGAGATAGAGGTCAGCGGTAATCTCGCCGACAAAGAGAGAGAACGGTTGATGGTAAACTCAACAACGAGTCTCAAATTCAGGACGTTTAGTGGAAAAACTCACCTAAGTTAAGCAAAGTCGATCTTGTCTTAACGACGTCCGTAGACTGACTGAATTTTTTCCGCTAGTGCACCGCCTTTTATATGGTGCGATCAGCTGCTATGTTAACCATTTTACTCCTTTTTTATGTTGCTTAATATCGTAGTAACTACATGGTTGTCTATATAGTAGTAGCCTGTGATTAGTTCTTATATCTACCGTTTGGGTTATTATAAAATAATCCGTTAAGTTCAAATGTGTTTAATTTTATTAAGTACAAAAAAAAAAAAAATAAAAATTACAATGCAAATTCAATAGCAAAATATAAAAATTCATTAACAAAAATAATTAATATGTAGCCCAAAAACGAGCCACCGCGACTTTTGGCGTCACACCATACACTTAGAGATATTCCTGATATTAATGAAACAATTTCGGAATTTTTTTTTTGTAGATTGAATAAAGAATTTCATTATATGTAAGAAATTTTATTTATGGTAAGAAATTTTTCATAATTTTTTTAACATTTCATAGTTTCATAAATAAATTTATTCGATTTTATATACGAGGGCGAATCAATAATTCCGTGACTTTTGAATGAAACACAATTTTTTTGCAAAAAAAAAAAAATAATTTTTTAACATAATCTCCTTTTAGCTCAATACACTTAGTCCAAAGTTTCTCAAATTTTTGTATCCCTTCCAAAAATAGGATTTTTCGAGATCCATAAAATAGGCATTTCTTGGCCATATGGGTTAAATCGGTCCAATAAGTTGACATTATATTCGCAGTTTATTGCTTTTCCCTTTTGAAGGAAATTGATGTGAATTATCCCGCGTGCATCTGAAAAAACTGCTGCTATCACCTTATTGGCCACGATTACCTTTATGGTCAATTGAGAGCAAACGCGGCACCCATATTGCAGACAACGTCATTTAAAATCGAAATTACACTGTCATATGAAATGCATATGGCATCAATAAACTCACGCACTTTAGTCTTCGATTTGCCAACACCATATCGTGGATTTTTTCGACATTTTCGGATGTATTGACCTCAATTGACCGTCCAGAACGTTCAGCGTCATTTGTACTTGTGCGACCACAACGAAAGTCAGTAAACCAATTTTTTTTTACCATTGAAATCGATGATGCAGAGTCCCCATAGTAATTATCAAGCTTTTCCTTGGTTTGATTGACGGTTTGCAAAGAATAATGTTTAATGAGCACTCGCAATTCACTTTTTTCCATTTTTAAAAAAATCCACGAGGTTGTATGTTTTGAACAGCTGTTAAAACGCAAAGTAAATGACGGAACGTGCTGAAAATTTGCCAGTAGTCTATTAACAGGTGGTACTTGATAAGAGTAGTGTTTGCATTTTAGATAACTACGAGCGAAAAGTTACGGATAACTACGAGCGAAAAGTTACGGATCCGCCCTCGTATTATCTCTTCATAAATTAATGAAAATTTTCTTTAGACCTATGAAATTAGTTTAAAGAAATAATTTTTTATTTTTTCATAAACTATATTTACCTCAACTTTCGTAGCATCAATATCAAAGCGTTTTTCATCTAAAAGTTGCAGTTATTGATGCGTGTAGATCTATAATGGAAGAACTTCGAATAAATCTAGTAGACAGTATGCCTGATTTCGAGTCGATTCCAAAAAATTGAGGCCTCACGCATTATAAAACTGCTGCTTTAAAATATTTTTCATAAATTTTTTTAAGTTTTGATATATTTGGTTAAGTGTATTTAAAGTCATGCAGCAATAATTAGTGTTGGTCAGTTCTGAGTATACTATACAATAACAGAAAAGCTAATAAGAAAGAAAACTGCAATTTAGCTGCATTATATTCGAGGCCATACTAGGGTGTGATCGCTAAACGGTCATGACTTGGTATTGTTACGTTTTTAATATAAGAAGAAGCGCAGGTTTGATTCTCACAGCCTCAGATTGTTGAAAAATTTATCATATAGAGACAATCTGACAATTATATTATTGTAATTGCAAAAAAAAAATGTTTAATGAGCACTCGAAATTCACTTTTTTCCATTTTTAAAAAAGTCCACGAGGTTGTATCTTTTGAACAGCTGTACTGACGGAACTTGCTCAAAACTTGACAGTATTCTACTAACAGGTGGTACTTGATGGGAGCAGTGTTGCATTTCATATAACTACGAGCGAAAAGTTATGGACATATTGATTCGCCCTCGTATCATCTCTTCATAAACTTAATGAAAATTTTCTTTAGACCTATGAAATTATTTTAAAGAATTAATTTTTTATATTTTCATAAACTATATTTACCTCAACTTTCGTAGAATGCAAATAACAGTTTATTTTGCTAAAATTAACAGAAATTTCTGGTTAAAAAATGGTATATTGCTGATTTCATAAGGGCAGACTTTTATTCGCATTAAAAAAAAAAACTAAAAAACTTTAAAAATTTCACTTCTTTTAATGATTTTTTTGTCTACTAATGAATGGGTAATTTAATGTCTAATCAACCAAATGGTGAATCCTACCTCATCCGAATTTAATGGTTTTTGGTAGGAATACAGTATATCACAGGACTAAGACAAATGCGAAGTTTGGTGGCACTTATACATCTGCATCCGGAAGTACGTTACAAATGAACAAAGTTGTACTTATTATTATCATTATCCTGAAAAGTTTTATATGTACGCAACTCATTAAGATCGACTATAAAATTACCTTTAATTTCATATACAACATGATTTTGTATTTGGAAAGGTCAAATGTCACCTTTCTTGACCTATAATTCGAGAGGCTATAACTTTGAAAACCACCATTTTAAAAATTAATATATATTAAAGAGTGCAAAGTGAAAGTATTTTTAGATCCAGAAATATAGATCATATAGTGAAGGTAGTTATTTTACCAAGAAATACAAACTATGTAGCAAAAAGAGTTCGTACATGTGTTAACTCCAATTAAACATAAATTTGGATATGTTATAAAGAAACAAAAATTAATAGACATATGCCCAATCTCATATTTAGGGGTTAAAAGGTGTGGTCAAATATGACCCCATTTTCTGTATTTGCTTTCTTTTCATAGTTTTTTCCAAAGAAAAATCGGCGTTAACCCACGAACGGACTCTTCTTTCTACATAGTTTCAATTTCCTGGTAAAATATATACATTTATTATATGATTTTTATTTCTGGATACTAAAATACCTCCACTTAGAAATTTGTCACTACTGTAGAGAAGGAATTACCCAGCCAGAAATTAACAAACATAGAAGTATTCTGAAAGCACTACGTATAGTAGTTGAAACGTTACCAAAGCAACATGTTTTTAATGATTATAGTGTTCTCAGGGCACTCAAATGATAACCCAGATTTACGGTCTCATGTTGGTATTTTAGAGTATTCTTAAAACGTTACAAAAACCAAACATAAAGTAGTTGTAAAGCGCTACGTCTTTTGTTTTTAAAACGCTTCCAAAACATTTGAAAACCCAAAAGTATATTGATTTTAAAGTGCATTTAATGCAAAAATTGACTGCTTTCATAGAATTTTATATACAAAATGTGGAATAATTTTCCAGCACTCCAAATACCGAAAAGAAAGTAATTTCCCAGTGCTAAAACACATTAATTATTTTTTTATATTTTATTAGTTCGTATATATCAGAGGAAAAAGTTTCACTTCTTCAGAAACATTTAATGAACATATCAAAGGATGTACCAAAGGAATTTCAGAGAAAATCATTTGATTTAGCGGATCTGACAAACTGGAAGGTGGTATTGTTTTACAGCATGTATTGGATGTGGAACAATACAAACATTTTCTTATTTTATATACATCGTGCCGTATAATGTCGTCGAATAAATTGGCAACACTAAGAACACATTATGTTAAAACGATTTTAAGAAAATTTGTGGAACTTATGACACATTTTTATGGTCCAAGCTCGGTGACAATGAATATCCATAATCTTATACATATATCAGATGATATAAATAATATGGGGACACCTATATCACAGTTTTCAGCATTTGATTTTGAAATAGCCTAGGTTTTATAAAATTCATTGTAAAATCGCCGACCAACCCCATTTCCCAAATACAAAGAAAATTGCATATTTTTAATACCATTTCCCCAAATAATATTCCATTAGTATATCCCCTCAATAAGAGCAACAAATACTCTCTTGGGGAACCTTTACACGCTTTTGAATCAAGAGTTGTTTTGTTTTTGTAAATATTTATGGATTTCGAATTACATCTCTTCATCCTAACAATGTATGTTTACTACACAATGGAAATATTATGGTAGTAAAAGAAATTTTTAGTACAAGATATTCTAAATACAAATGTGGTGATATATATATAAAAGGCAACTGTTTTAAGGAAACTAAAAATTTTTTTGACTACCCAATCTCATCAAAGGAAATAGGAATATATAATGTGAAAAATTTAGATGAAAACAACATTGCATTATTTCATACAAAAACAACTGTAATTACAGTTAAAAACAACTACTACTACTGATTACTACACAAACAACTGTCATGTAGTAACTGTAAAACTTTTTTGAGTGTATCCACATTTAAAAGTTTTATTGACTACACTATTTTATCAAAATTCCACAGATATCATTTGTATTTCAATAAACATCAGTAAAGTTTGTTTAAAAAGTGCTATTAAAGTAATTTAAATATGTTTTTTTTTTCAAACGTTCTCAGAACGTTTTGGATTTGGTATATTATATGCTTTGATAGTACTTAGTTTTTTGAACCATCATGAATTTCTGGCTGGGTATCTTAACGTATATTTTTTGAAATTTTTAAAAATGTCGTTTTCAGAGATATTGCCTTCGGACTTATTGGTCATGAAAGATGATCTTTGATCTTTCCAAATCACGTTGTATATCAACTTCAAGATAATTTAATAAAATTTCAAATGAGATGAGTTACGTACTTATGACACTTTTCAAGAAAATGACAATTAAGATTGAACATTTTTATAGTTTTTACGATCTTCAAGGGCTCATTTTTCCAGATCCACATATGTCAGTGGCCTCAAACTTTGTAGTTGTCTTAGTCCTCTGATATGCTTTATGCCTACCAAAATTCAGCCATTTTGGAAGCAGTGATATCTTAAAAAATAGCAATATTTTAAGTTGACTTGAGATGGTTCAACCCAAATGGGTTTTTCTGATTTAAGCTGGGAATTTTGTTACTTTAAATTAACAAAACTTTTGCTCAAATATAACTAAATATTTGTAAATTCAACAGATTTATTTTTTCTATTCTTTTATTACTAATATTTAGTAAAAAAATCTGGTTATTTTAGCATTTTTTTTCTGCAAGCTCATTTTAAACTAAATTTTAGTTGCTTTTTTCTCTATTTTTACAGATTTATTTCTATGCGTGTATTAATGCTCCAATAGAACACAGGACAGTTTTCGAGTGCATGATTACCGCAATATTTAACTGAAAATTTCTGAAAATATCAGTTGTGCAACAGACCAACCGATCCAGACGATGATGATGACACTAAGGACGATTTTTATAATCAACTTGATTATGCAACCAACTCTCTGCCAATCGGAGATATTAAAATATTTTTAGGTGATTTCAACGCAAAAGTGGTTAACATTAACAACAACAAACTACAAGCAGAGATGGACATGCATGGCTTAGGTACATTGCGAAACAACAACGACGACAGACTAGTTGATTTCTGCGCTCAAACCCGTATCTTTAGTTGACCGCGAGATATATATTAGTGATATAGCAGCACAGACCGAAAAAGCCGCAAACACATGAAATCTACCCGTCGTTTACTCCTCTATTATGCAAATGAGTGGTAATAATATAAAAGGTAACGCCACATTAAAAGTAAAAGATTGCTGAGATTTAACAACAACTGATCAACATTCATAACGTTGGCGTGAATTTTTTTACCACACAGTCTACTACTAGAATAGTAAAATAAAATTTCTGCCACACTGTCTCCCAGCGATGGACATGTACTAGAAGACACATCTTGGCACTTAGTACAAGTATCTAGAGTATAAAAGTCCTGCAAAAAGGCAATTTTTTCTTAAAAATAATAAAATCTTAAATAGTATTTTTGCAAAAACATGATAAGCCGCATTCATTTAATGGTTTTCACTGTCTTCTAGTCTTCCCGCGATGGACATGTAATAGAATACATTTTGACATTTATTTCAAGTATCTAGAGAATAAAAGTCCTGCAAAATAGCAAATTTTTCTAAAAATAAGAAAATCTTTATTAAAATGTCTGAATGACTTGATATGGAACAATATTTAACTAAAAGTTTTCAGTGACATCTAGTCGTCCAGCTACAGAAATGTGATGGTATTTTGTGATATATTTTATAAACATATTGCAAGTATCTTAAATATAATGTCCCTGAAAAATAGCTATCCGTTTTCAAAATAGAAACATTTTTAATAAATTTGTGGAATAATTATCATTAAAGTTATAAAAATCATACTTCGTTCGTTTCTGAAATTAGACAGTCCTTGCAGAAAAATTTGTAATATTAACAAAAATTTTGTTAAATTCCTAAAATTTTCGCTCGATTTATTAATGTTTTTGCTGTTATTAGCAATTTTTATACAAGTATTCTCCCAGCAAAAATTTTGATGACTTAACTGACTTTTATTTTGGTAATCCATTAAAGCGAGGAACTTAAAAATTGGTATGTCGAAACCTAATACCGCGTAGAAATTCGCTTATAAGGGAGGTATTCCGACACGGACCAGCAAACGCAAAACAATACTTTAATATGTGATAATGGGGAAAAAGAGTAAAAGATATTCTCTAAGAAACATACCTACCAGGTTGAATTCTTAGGGGTTTAATTGAAACTTTATAGTTTGAGTGCTTTTATTTTGTTTAGCTTCACTGGATAGATCTTCAAAATACCCCTCTTTTAATACCCAAATTGCATATATATTTATTTGGAACCAACATAAAAAAATTAAAATTTTCACTTTTGACACCACAAGTGTGACCGTGGACAAAATCGAAAAATAAAAGTTGGCGGATTGTTATAATTTCAATGAATGTGACAGCAAACAATCCATATACTATGGAAATAATTATAATATGACGAAAAAAGTGCTGTTTCATTTGATACAGGAGTTTAAAGTCACATCTTGTAATAGACTTTTGAGAAATAAAATATATTCAAGTTCGAGGCCATACTCTATATTTCTTCATTAGGATATTGTCCTAATAAATAATCTATAGAGTTTTGTTTTCAAATTTATTATTTGACCCTTTCAGGAATGTGTTGATAGATCTATTTCGGGAATTTTCTAGGTTCCCATCATCAGAACACGTTTTGAAAGCGGTAACAATCCCATGCCAAACATTCATATGAACTAGTTTACTCACTACATGAGAACTAATATACATATGAGTTTGAAGTTAAAGATTATAACCATTGATCAAAAAATAAATTGAAAACTTGTTGATGTGCAAGATCCACCTCTGGTGGATATTCAATACACGTTTTTTGTGTATGTCCTCGAACTTGAATAATTTTCATTTTCATTGCACAATTAAAGGTCGAAAAAAACATAATTTTTATTTTTAATAAAAATTATAACAAACTTGAAATAAAATATATTTTTGAGCACCATCCCAACTTCAAACACTTATAACTTTTTTGTTGTTGGAGTTATAAGTCCATTTTGTTTTAAAAACATAGCATTTTTATTCTAGTTTTTAAATCCGTGCTTTTAAATTGTTTAATCGAAAACTTATTGCTGTAATTTATTAAAAACAAAATTTAAAAATTAAAAAAAAAAAAAAAAACGGAAACTTCGTTGGAATAAAAGTATAGTTTTTTTCACGCTCCCTCACATGACCTATACATGTGGCAGGTGTTGGAATGTCTCTAGTAAGAGATTAAACCATGTTTGCTGGCGATTTTTTTGCGATTTATAGAGAATTTTAAAGTTTAGTGAACGTCTTAAATGGACTTTTTGCTTGATTTTTTTTTTTAATTCCAGAGACTTTTAGTTTTAAACTATATGAAAAATACACTTATATTGCACATACAATTGAATGATTATGAAAGAATACATTATAATATAAAATGTAATGTGTTTATACACCAAACCCTTGTTTGACGGCATTACATAAAATATTGTAATATAAAATATATGAATTTATTAATTTTTTTTTTGCGTAATTCTAATAACTATACTTGCTTTTTTTAATTAAATAATAAATGTTAATACAGTTTGTTAAAACTTTTTGTGTGTTTATGAATTGTTTAAAAAATATTAATTATTTTTTTTTTTGTGTAATTCTTATAATTTTACTTGTTTTTTTATTTAAATAATAAATGTAAATACAGTTTGTAAAACCTTTTTGTGTGTAATAAATTTATAAAACTGCAAATAGTGGGTGGACCACGCCCCTTTTTGTTATAGAGTTAATTTTACAATGTACATAAGTCAAAAAATGAAATCTAGCCCAAGGTTGTCCAACACAGCTTAAATATCTGTTATATAAAATTGTGCGTACACCGCCCATCAATAATTATCTTAGAGGTTAATGTGTACAATTTTTTTTACAAAATGGTACACAAATAATAATTTTTTTTTACAAAATTTCATAAAAATTTTTCAAATTATATTTTGCAATAAATTCATATTTTTATTGCATTTTTGCTTAAAATTAATTTTTTAACAACATATAGAGAGAATATATTTGAACAGTTCATGCGAATAAAGACGAATATACCATTTGTAGAATTTTACAGGGGACAATAAAAACGCAGGAAATGGTTAAAAAATAATATTTTTGTCAACTTTTTGGTATGAGCTTAAAGATTTAAGTCACATCTACCTATATACAAAATTTTAGTAAGGTATTCGAAAGAGAACTTGCCAAAAATTGGACTTCAATTTTTGCTTTAATTTAGAAAGGGCGAATATCCAAAAAAATGTATTGAAATTTGAATAAAATTGTGTTATTTTGCAGCAGATTTTGACTACATTTTCATGAGACTTGCAAAACTTGACGAACTATGGTTGGTATTTGTTTGTAACACTTTAAGGATTTCAATGATACACTTTTTTAAGGATTGCAAGGACATGCAAAAAAAATTTTTTTTATTAATTTTTTTTTAATATTCCTGCCATTTGATGCAGTAGTAATTCTTTTTTTATCGAAGGAAAGTAACTATAAAATATATTTAAAGATTTGATTTCCGAAATAAAATAATTCAATAGACGGTTAAATATGCTTAGACCATGTATTCGTGGTTATATGATCTTAATTACGCGGTAACACTGAAGATTTTTTCGCAAATCTGGTTAATTTGTTTGTATGTGCTAAGATTGTTTTTTTTTGTGTACAATTTCAAATTTTAGCTAATATCAACTTTAAACTCGCAGCTAAATAATTTGTATATAATATTTTGTTAAGGATGGATATTCGCCCTTTTTGCTTTCCACACTTTAAAGTCTTATAACTCAAGAACGGTAAAATTTTTTGCCAATATAATAAGTGTGGTTTGTTCCTCGTAATGTTCTTTTAACACATTGTTACCGAAAGTAAAATTTTTGTATGTTTTTGTGTTGTATTTCATCAAAATTGTGCGTTAGTTCACTCCCAATTTAAACAAGAATATAAAAATATACGAATTATTGCACTTTCAAAGTCATTTTTTAGCCTTAAATGTCAAAATTTCCCCAAAATTTCTGCATATGATTGCAGGGCTCTGCTAATAAAATGCATTTATGCAAAAAAAAGTGTTTTGCGAATGAACTGTTCATTTGTATAACAATATAAATTAAATTTAAAACATAAAAAATAATGAACTTAAAGTGGCTTCCGTTGTGAATTTAACATTTTTTTAGACAAATGCACCTGCAGTTTCTGATAATTAACTTTTTTCAGTGATCCTGAGAATACTAATATTAGTTAATATTCGTTACGTTTTTTTATTGTTTGATTGCTTTTATATGACATATGTGTGCATTCACTGACCGTGATATAGAAAACTGCTTTATAATACTCGTACTGAACTTTAGACAGAGCGTTTAGTGCTGTGACCTAGAGTCAGGTCGGCTTTTGTTGTTGGTTAAAACTAGTTTTTAATACATGGTGTTTTTGTTACAGACTTGCGCGACGTCAATTACATTTCAGAATCATTCACTTGTGAATTTTTTCTATATCATTAATAATTACAGACCTACGCTCATACTTGTGGGCTTAAGCGCTTCCTTGGAAAATTTAAAATTTTGTCAATACCAGACATGGGGCATAATCCCAATATTTGTGTATTTAATTTCAGGTCAATTTCTTCTTTATGTACAATTACCTGTAATTATGTGTAATTGAGTAATTGCCCAGTAGTTAAATACCCAGATGTTGCTACTATTTCCCATGTTAGGTATTACGCGTTTTACAAATTTTTCAAGGAAGCGATTGAACTCACAAGTGTGAGCGCAGGTCTGACATTTTTAACGATATAGAAAAATTTCACAAGTAAATGATTGTGAAATGAAATTAACGTCGCCCAAGTGTGTATTGTTTTTTATAATTGCAAAAGTGCAATACAAACAACATAACAATTCTAGTTTTACAATTCACAGTTCTATTTTCTTTTCACGTGTTTGCTTTTCTTGGAAGCTATCAAAATTCCACAATCAAAAAAATCAGCAGTCAGCAATATATTAGCTGAGAGGATATTTGCAAAAAATTGCTAATATCAGCAAAAATTTGTGCTGATATTCGCAATTTTGCTGCAAGGATCCTTCCAGCAAAAATGTTTCTCACATTACTGACTGTTTTTGAGTGCAGTTAAGACTTTTAGTGGAAAATTTCGAAGAAAATTAACATTAAAAAATATTACAAGTGCATATTTTTATAGTTTTTAATGCATGTTCTAAGATTTTTCATGCATATTATAGGCCACTAAAACAAACATTTTTATTGCATGAAGTTCCTGTCTCTGATTGTAAGGATAGCAAAAACCTTTCAAATCAAATGCAATCACATAAATATTAAATTAGTCATATTTTCCCCGCAAATTAAACAGGGATATCAAAAGACTCAAGACACAAACTTTAAATATTAGCAACTTTTGTTGTATTTTTTTTTTATTACCATTATGCAAGGTTGAATACATTTTTTTTCGAACATCATTAACCCATGTGGGCCTGCTGCCCCAAATGACTATAGAGCAATTCCATATGAAAGCGATCACCTTTTGGACGACCCCTCTCCGATTTTAAAATAAATAGTCTCAATCGATTGCCCAGCAAAAAATAATGTACCTACATATTTTTTTTTTTTTTTATAGTGACTGGTTTAGTGGTGGTGTGCAACACTGTCATGTGACAAAATTGAAGAATTCTTCATAAGGGACCTCATTGAAAGTTGTTTTAAAAGAACTACTAAAGCGATCGCAACGAGTGATAGCTCGTTGGAAAGGTATTGAATTAGGCTTTAATTGAAAAATTAAATTTTCCTAATTTTTCTCAGAAATTTACCTTTTTTCCCATGAAAATTAAATTTTTCCATGAAAATTAAATTTTCCGATTTTCCACAGAAGCTCCTAAATTTTCCGGCTAATTTTATTTTTTTTTTGGATTCCTCATAATTTTTTCTTTAAGAATCAGCAATAAAAAAATGGGCCCCGACTCCTTGTTTGGACAGGAGAAGAGCATTTAAGAGACCACCTTGTTCTCATTGTTTTTATATTTTTTATAATTGAATTATTTTTAATTATTTAACAAGAAAAATTAGGAAAATTTTATTTTTCAATTAAAGCCTGATTCAATACCTTTCCAACGAGCTATCACTCGTTGCGATCGCTTTAGTAGTTTTAACATTTAACAACTTTCAATGAGGTCCCTTATGAAGAATTCTTCAATTTTGTCACATGACAGTGGTGCACACCACCACTAAACCAGTCACTATAGAGCAATTCCATATAACATGTGACAAAATTGAAGAATTCTTCATAAGGGACCTCATTGAAAGTTGTTTTTAAAAAAAAAAACTTTCAATGAGGTCCCTTATGAAGAATTCTTCAATTTTGTCACATGACAATGGTGCACACCACCACTAAACCAGTCACTATAAAAAAAAAAAAATATGTAGGTACATTATTTTTTGCTGGGCAATCGATTGAGACTATTTATTTTAAAATCGGAGAGGGGTCGTCCAAAAATTTGCCAATTTTGATCGTTTTCATATGGTATTGCTCTATATAACTATTTATTTCAATTTACAAAAAAGGAAAAGCTTTGCTTACTACTATTGAATTTTCAGAAACGTGATTTAAAATATTATAACACAATATTTGAAGATTCTGTGCCAAAAATGTTGGACAAATTAAACAATGTTAACCGTGCCGTGTCATGCCGCATTGAGATCAAAGGAGATACTGCGGGAATATATATATATATATTTGAACAAACTATACTTAAAAAAGTTTGATATAATTTTTATTAAAAATGAAAATCATGTTTTTTCCGACCTTTAATTGTGCAACGAAAACGTGTTCTGATGATGGAAACCTAGAAACTTCCCGAAAAAGATCTATCAACACATTCCTGAAAGGGTCAAATAATAAATTTGAAAACAAAAAAACTCTATAGATTATTTGTGAGGAAAATATCCTAATAAAGAAATATAGAGTATGGCCTCGAACTTGAATAATTTGCATTTTCATTGCACAACTAAAGGTCGGAATAAAAATTAATATTTATTTTTATTAAAAATTATTTCAAACTTGTATTAAACACAAAGTACAGTCTAGTTTACTCCCTCTGTTTTTGTTTATAGACAAAACAGAAAATAAAAAAGGAAAAAAAACAAAAAACAAAAAACGTGTATTGAATATCTACCATAGGTGGACCTTGCACATAACAAACAAGTTTTCAATTTATTTTTTGATTAATGGTGATAATCTTTTACTTCGAGCTCATATATATATTAGTTCTCATGTAGTGAGTAAACAAGTTTATATGAATGATTGATATTTGGCATGGGATTGTTACCTCATTCAAAACCTGTTCTGACGATGGAATGTCTTTAGCAAGGTTTACTAAGGTAAATACACTTTAGAACTTTGGTAAATCCACCCTACGATGATATATATTAGATCGACTCACGAAAAAAAGTTTCATTTGTCCACTCCTCAAAATGTTCCTTGGTATGTTTTATGATGATTCCCAAAATATGTCGTTTCTAACATTGAGATCCCGTGCACTGGAGCATTTTCAAACAAGGTATTTTGCTTCGATTTTCAAAGCATTTTGTACTTTAACTAATGTTATCGTATACAATATTAGTGTGATATGAAAGGTGTTTATTAAAGCGCGTCCAAAGATATATAAAACCAATCGACGCATGTCAAGACATTCTGTAAAAAATAATTTTGTTTTTTAAATGTCAAATTGGCATATTTCAATATTTAGTCGATTTAGGAAAATATGTGTTTCAGCGTTTTTTGAAATTCGTATTAGTTCGCGTTTTACGAAAAAATACAATATGGTAGGAAAACTATGTTGTAATCATATCAATATCGTTATCAAAACTTTTCTATTTATATCACAGAAATCTCCTTGGAAAAACTTTGAAATAATTTCTTTTACAGATCATCCCTGCGAAGAGGATATGTCTGGACATGCTTTGGCATGTTTTATATACCGTTAGACGTGCCTTAAAAAAACATTTTATATGATACTAACATTGTGAATTTTGTCTTTAGTTAAAGTACAAATTCTTTAAAAAACAAAAAAAAATATATTTTTAAAAACGGTCCAGCACCCGGGATCTTAATGCTAGACCCGAAATATTTTGGGAATCATTGCAAAACATACCAAGGTACATTTTAAGCGGTGGACAAAAAAAAGGTGAGTCGGTCTAGTATAAATAACTTCAGTTTTAACTTCAGTTCATTAAATGCTATCGGTCATGAAAATAGTAGTATAGTATTTTTGAAAAATTTATAAAAATAGTTGATTAGAATGAGGCTGAAGATGACCTAGTCGCTTATGTCGAAAGTACTTTTTCTATTTGTTATAGTAACATTTAATTATGATCTCAAACGTAACACTAGAAATTAGTTACTAGAAATTAGATATTTGCACCAAATCCTGTAAGGAGCCTATTTCAGAAACAATCCATTTTTAACATTTCCTGTTCTGTGACGAGAATAATAATTTCGAGATGGGCTATGAGTTAGAATGTGCTGACTCTATACTTTATGTTAGAACATAAATTTTGTATTACATTGAGTTTGAATAGCGAAATTGTCGAATTAATAAAATGACCCCATTAGCAGCAAGTAATTTTTTTTTACAAATTCGAATATATGTCTTTTCGAAATCCCATAAATTGTGAATTCTAATCTATTTTATAATGATATATATATTCTGAATGAATGAATGAATGAATATATATTCTGTTGAAATTATTACCCACTATTACTATGACATACTTTCCTGCCCCTTCGGAGTCCTTTAGTGAACTTTAATCAATATTGGAGGTCTGGTTGTGTCTAGTCTTGCGCCCTGAAACATTTACATATACATATGACAATTTCAATTTCGTACGTCCCAAGTAGACTGTTCAGTTATATAGGCCAATATACATACACATTTCTAAAACAAATATATATGGCATTAATATGTCTTCTATTTATTATTATGGGCTTTCTTAATCTTCATTCCTGTTTCTTATAATAGTGAAGATGTCTTTTACTAGTTAACGTTAAAAAAAATTGGTTTAACACTGCCCTTAATTCGCTCAGCTTTAGAAAATACTGAAATCAATAATACTCCATAGTAATTATGTGGCATTTTTCGTTAAATTCTTATTTGAGTGGATTTGATAAAATTCTATTTAAGTTGTTAAATGAATAACAAATTATAATTTATGATAAACTTACAATATTAAGCACTTGAACGCATATTAATTTCTTTTATGTATCAGTTTTTGTTTTATCTTTGTTGGATTTTGGCAAAAAAAGTGTTGACAGCGACAACATTTTTGGTCTTTAAAATTTAATAACATCATGATACTCGTTACGTGTTTGCTTACTAAGAAGACAAGAATGGAGCTAAATTGATAATTAATAGATTTTTTGTTAAAGCTCTGCCTATTCTGAATTTTCTAGCTTTTCTGATGGGATCTTTAGCTAGATCGAAATACTAGTACCAACCTAGCTAATATGTTGAACTTGCTTTATTTTTGTAAATATACAGAGTTTGAAAGCTTGTTATAAATTAAAATTAACACAAAAATAATCTCTATGTATATGAAAACAAAAAACTAATAAAAATGTAATAAAATTAGATTTGCTGTTTTCCTTGCATTTGGTAATATAAAAGAAAATCAGATTATTTTAGTTTGGTTTATTCGACTTTATTGATATTTTTTATAAAATTATTAGAAGTCCTACACTTAGAATATAATGTTGGTAAAGACCACTGCAATTGTAGTTGAAAACAAATGAAATTTCACTTAAAGAAACGACGACTTACATTACAGTAAATTTAACTAACATTGTCATTTGTTTTTTAATGTTCAAAAAATGACTAACAATTTTAGTAAAAATGAAAAACATGTTAGTAAAAAATAAACAATATTTATTTTTTTTTATTTTTAAATAACAAAAAACAACTACAAAAAATTAATGTAAAACCATAAAACAGTCATTTGATGTGGTTTGTTTTTTTTTTAAATGAACTACAAGGTTAGTAAAAAATAAATCTAAAAATGACTGACATTTACATTAAAAATAAAGAAACTGTATTACAATCCAAACAACTCCATATTTTTTAAGCAGAAGTTCAATGAGTGTACTATTTTTATGGCCGAAGAAATATGTTACTATTTTGAAAAAAAAAATGCAATTTAATGAGAAGTAATTTGCAGGGTAAACATAAATAAAATTTTCTGCAAAATATTTTACTTTGATATGATATGAGCAAGATTATTCAAGTTCAAGATCATTAGCTTTTTGTTAAACAAAAAATCGTGCAATGTTATTAATTAATTAAAAATGTATTCATCCACTAATTTTATCCACTGATACATTTACTTATACAAAAATTTAAAAAATACAAATCCAAAAATATTCATTCTAAATTTTGACCCCATCTATCTGGCCTGACCCAATTTTAAAAAACAACTTTTTTTTGTTTTAATAGAAAACTTAGTAGGACAATACAACAACATAACTTTTGTACAGACAAATTAAGTTGTCTTTTAACATATTGTTTTCACCCTAATGAAAAATAATAGCCAAAAATAAGCCAACTTCAAGAGGCGATCAAAAATCAATAGGAGCTAACTTCTCAGAACCCTTTTTTTATACATTTTTGATTTTCCGTTGGACTCTTTTAGGAAATTTTTCTTGTTGCACAGTGTAATTAAAAAGAAATTGTAGAGCAAACTTGTAATATAAAAGAACGAACTGGTTCAACTAAATTAACTATGAACTGGTATGCCCAACTCTAAAAGTTAAACATTAAATTCATAATGCTATCAGATGCAAGGATTAAAAAAAATAAAAGCAAACAAAAAACAAGTTCGGTAAACAGCGAAGTTGTATAGCGAAATTGTTTAATGAAAACGAAAATTATTCAAGTTCGAGGCCATATTCTATATTTCTTTATTAGGATATTGTCCTAACAAATAATCTATAGAGTTTTTTTTCAAATTTATTATTTGAACACTTTCAGGAATACGTTGATAGATCTATTTCGGATTCTCTAGGTTCCTATCATCAGAATACGTTTGAAAGAAGTGACACTCCCATGCAAACATCAAACATTCCACTAAATGAGAACTAATATACCAGCTCGAAGTTAAAGATTATCACTATTGATCAAAATAAATTGAAAACTTGTTCGCTTTTTGTTTTTATTTTCCTTTTTATTTTTACACTTGTTTTGTTTTATTTAAAAGCAAGATGTAAAGGGGAAGTAAACTAAGACCGTACTTTGTCTTTTTACAAGTTTGATATAATTTTGATAAAATTGTGTTTTTTCGACCTTTAATTGTTCTTTCTACAATGAAAATTATCCAAGTTCGAGGCCATATTCTATATTTCTCTATTAGGATATTGTCCTAGCAAATAATCTAGTTTTCATGATTTTCGAGTTTTAAAATCTAGGCGTAATTTAAACCAAAATTCGTAAGGGATGAATTTTATATTCTCTATTTATATACATTTTTCTAGCAAGTAAACATGCTCTACTAGTTATGTGGGAATTCTAGTTGAAATATTCTTACAAGAATATTTATTTTCTTAATATTGTAATTAATTTTTTTTAAAAAGTACACATTAATTATATTCTTTTGTTTTGTTTATAAAATGTGGGAACTTTTATGCATTTTGATTTTATACTACTATAATTTTTATAGTTTCATTTAAATTGATTCAAGTGCAGTGATAGTCTCTGTAGAAAAATTCAAGTACCTACTTTTAAACTCCTACATGGAAATGTTTAAAGTTTAAGAAATTTAAATTTTCTTATAAGAAAATACCCCGCACTTATGATACAAAATAACTTGCATTTGATCTAAAAAATCAGATAAGACTTAAAATTTCCCACATATTGTGTAAGTAAAGTAGTTTAAGGTGGTTGTTTTTAAATGTAAAAAAAATAAAAAAATTAAGACAATAGAGTTTTTTTTTTTGTAATATTCTCAAGAAAGTTTATGGTTGGTTGACTTAAACAACTCCATTATGATTAAAGTGTACTTAAGAAGTTGCCAAGAAAGAAAAAGGTTTTTCTTTTAAAAATTTCCAAAGATAGGGGCTTTGTTTTTTAGTTTATTCAGGATTTAATAGTTATAACCTGCATGTTGCTATAATTTTCAATAAATAATATTTTAATATTATTTTAAAATTTAGTGTTAATATTGTCAATAGTTTGACATAATAGCTATTTTAAATATATATTTTATGTTTAAATATTTGGGTGGTAATTATTTTCAAATGCAACAATTATTTTAAACTAGCTTAAAAACCCGATACTTCGTTACCGGTAGATTTAAATTTCAGAACGTACTTAGAAGATAACTAAATTCTTTTTGTAAGGATTGTTCTCTTTTCATACATTTGATTAACCACTAGTAGTGGATGTTAGCATGGGCCATTAAACTTTCCTTCTTGTAGGCCCATTTATTATTATTTTATTATATTATTTTCCCGTCATCTCCCATATCTAGAAGAAAACTACATACCGTATATAATGTTCCAAACATCAGCAGTTTGGGAACCATTAAGAGGCAAACTTTCTCGTTTTTTGTTCGTTTCTGGCGAAGAATCCAAAAAGTACCTAATCTGTGAATTAAAACTTTCTGAAATATATAAAATCATTTTTATGAAAAATGGTTCAACCCGTAGTTTCAAAATATCCAGCCTAAGCCATACTGCAAAGTCCAAGATTCAGGCCGTTAAGTTTCAGACTGTTCCCCTTTATGCCCTTCTCCGAATCAGTTTCCAAAAATTCTGTATTAATGGGTAATGATCTAAAATTTCTCGTTTTTAACGCTTCCCGAAGAAATTTAAAAAAATTCCGTCTAAGCGGTATCCATATGCCAAATTTCAAATTCTTCCCTATAGCGGTTTGTTAAGCCCACAAATCTAGTGACTTTCCCCTTCGTATCCCTTCCCCTCCTAAAAACTCCGCATATCTTTTATGCATTTTGATTTTATACTGCTAAATTTTTTATAGTTTCATTTAAATTGATTCAAGTGCAGTGATAGTCTCAGTAACCCTTAGAGCCACATACATTCCAAATTTTAAGTTCATATCTTTTACAGTTATATTATTTTTTTGTTTTTTTATATACATCGAGATTATTTTTATGTTATTTTCAATTTATAACGAGCTTTCAACCTTCGTATATTTACAAAAATAAAGCAAATCAAACATATTAGCTAGGTTGATACTAGTATTTCGATCTGGCTAAAGATCTCATCAGAACCCGAAGTTTTATAAAAGTTAGAGCCTCCATAATAGGCATAACTTTAACAAAAAACCTATTAATAATCAATTTTACTCCATTCTTGTCTTCTTAGTAATCAAGCGCGTGGTTAGGTTTTTTCCTAACAAGCATCATGACGTTACTAGACTTTGTAGCGGTTTCGACTGGTCGTTAATGATGTTATATATATCAATCGTACTATACATAGAAAAAACTAAAAACGGGTTTTAATTAACAAATAAATTGAATCAATTAAAATTTTAGTTGATTTTGCACCTATTGCAAAAATGATAATATTAATTAAAACATTTATTGAAAATTAACAAAAAAAAAAGTAATAAAAAACTATCTACAAAAAAAATATGATGTTGACAAAAAAAAAAAAAAAATAGTGTGTGAACAACACTTTTGTATATCATTAGTTCCATGCGAAATCGCCATAAATCTGAAAAAGGGTTTTAGATTTTCTTAAAATTGAGCACAGAAAAACTCTATGGAGCCATAAAAATACTACCGCTTTTAGATATTTGATATTTAAAAACTCACAATTTTTTTTTTAATTTTATTAAAAATTATATATGTCATGGGATTTAAGTAAATCCAATTTAATCTTAAAATATCTTATTCGATTCATCAAAAATTACTTATCTCTTTGGATATTTTGGAAACTATCTAGATCTTATATGATGTAATCCAGTAATATATTTGAGGGATCTAATCGGATATTACTGAATACCCCCAATTTTGCGATAAACTTGTATAAGAATAAATATCAATTTACATCAAATGAGACCTAACTTTGTATTTGAGATGTAAATTTTTTTGATCGGGTATGTAGAGATTTTTTTTAATAAAAAATTATAATTTTCAATCTTCTTTTAAACCAACAACAATTTTTAAGTTAGTGTTACCCTTAAATGAGCCTTAATTTGCTAAAAGCCTTAAATTGCCAAAGTTATGGTACTGGTATGATCATATATAATTTCATCTTAGATTTGGGTATTCAAAATTTTTTGATATGGTCCCACACATATTAATATCTTAATATATATCGATTGATATTATATCAGATGTGGCATTTATTACTACATATGGTATATATTAATTAGCATGATGTCATATATGATTTACATCGCTTACTACAATCCCATGAAAAAAAGAATAGTTTGGTGCCATACTAAATTAAATAAAATTAAGGTAAGCTGCTTACAATCTGCACCTTTTTTAGGGAAAACAGTAAGTTCAAAACTTTTGTTTTTTTATTTTTATACGAAAATTATTCGTTTCTTGTGCATCTTTTCAGTATTAAGTAATAGAAAGCACTTACATTAGCGCATTTGTTTTATCCTTCTTCTAAAAAAACGATAATTTTGTACTGGGATATAACAAATAATTTGGAGTAAAATTGCAAAAAAAAAGGAAAATTATATATATGCATAATTCAAAAATATTGCTTAAAAACCAAACATTTCTTTTAATTACGAAACAATAAAAAAGTGTTCAAAATTGAAAATTAAGTTTCTATACCGATTAGTAAAAGAGGACTGATGGGCGTCTCTTTAGGCTAACAAATGTGATGCTTTCTTCTTCCAGCACTTGAACTGAAAAAGACCTTAAGAATGGTTGCAATTAGAGACTTGACATTTGTGTTAATGACTAACGAAACATTGATTTATTTGTGGGTTTATATACAGTACGATGGCGGATTAATAAGTCCGTGACTTTTCGAACTTCCATCGTAGTTATATGAAATGCATATAACTGCTCCCATCAAGTACCACCTGATAATAGACTACTGTCAAATTTGGGGCAAGTTCCGTCATTTAGTTTGCGTTTAACAGCTGTTCAAAACATACAACCTCGTGCATTTTTTTTTTAAATGGAAAAAAGTGAATTTCGAGTGCTCATTAAACATTATTTTTGCGAAAAAACGTCAATCAAACCAAGTAAAAGAATCCTATGGGGACTCTGCTCCATCGATTTCAATGGTAAAAAAGTGGTTTACTGACTTTCGCTGTGGTCGCACAAGTTCAAATGACGCTGAACGTTCTGGAAGGCCAATTGAGGCCCTCCACGATATGGTGTTGGCCGATCGAAGAGTAAAAGTGCGTGAGATTGTTGATGCCATAGGCATTTCATATGGCAGTGTGGTTTTGATTTGAAATGATGAGTTGGATTTAAGAAAGCTGTCTGCTAAATGGGTGCCGCGATTGCTCTCAATTGACCGTAAACATAATCGTGGCCAATAAGGTGATGGCAACAGTTCTTTGGGATGCATGCGGGATAATCAATATTGATTACGTTCAAAAGGGGAAAAACAATAAACGACGAATATTATGCCAACTTATTGGACCGATTTAACGAAGATTTAAAAAAAACGACCCCATATGGCCAAGAAAAAAGTTCTTTTCCATCAAGATAATGCACGGGTGCACACGTGTGCAGTTTAAATGGCAAAATTCCATAAATTGGGCTATGTATTGGTACCTTTCTTTGTTCTCCGGATTTAGCCCCCAGTGACTATTTCCAATTTCCAAACCTAAAGAAATGATTTGATGGAAACAGAGTTAGCTCCAACGATAAAATGATTGATCAAACAAATGCCTATTTTATGGACCTCGAAAAAATCAATTTTTTGGAAGGGATACAATAATTTGAGAAACGCTGGACTAAGTGTATTGAGCTAAAATTAGATAATGTTGAAAATTATTTTTTTTTTTTTTGCAAAAAAAATAAGTTTTATTGAAAAAGTCACGGAATTGTTGATCCACCCTCGTATAAATGCAGAATTGCAATAAAATAATATGATAAATGTTGTAATAATTAATGTATAAAAATTAATATTAACAAGAATTACTGACTAAGCATAACAATGTTTTAAGTCGTTGACTTTTATTCTAAATATTTATGCAAACAGACAGTGTTTAAGTTATTGAACTTAGTCTAAATGTTTGTATAGTAAATAATATTTATGTTGTTAAATCATAACAATGATTAACCCATGTAGGTCTGAACAAGGACTTTAGAGACCGCGTTCATTAAAAAACATATTTTTTGTTGAAAATTGAATTAAACCATTTCAGTCATTACCTAGAAAGCCACGATCAATTTTACAATTTCAAATACAATTCGTCAGATTTGTACAATGCTCATTAGGTTTTCCAGAATATGGCACTTTTTCGAATTGCTATTTGCTACATTTAATTACTAAAAATGAAATTAATGTTTTCTCCTTAAAGAAAATTTTAAAATAATATTTTCATTTGTAAATTTTCTATATAAAATCTCGGCAGAAAGTTTAATATATTGTTCTGAAATTAAAAAAAAAACTACAAATATAATTCGAATTTTGCATTAGAACTTGTATAAAATATAAATTAAATTCTGGTTAACTAATTTATATTGAGAAAATTTTAAATAAAATCTTAAATAACGCGAAATTCTTAATTTCAATTTGAATATTCGCACTGTCATTTAAACATTTCAAATAAAGCTTTAATCAATTTATAATTTCTTTAACTACAAATGAAATTTTTCAATAATAATTGCATTTTTTTTTGCATTTCATATAGAAAACTTTAATTTATTTGAATTTTTCTTGATTAATTGAAATGGTTAATATAACAAACTCGTTGGCAGATTATATTGAAAACTATAATAAATTTTATGTTCATAGTTTTACCATATTTACAAGTTATATTCGAGTGTTTATGAGCAGAAATAATATTGTTTTGAAAATTGAAAGAATCTATTCGATATTTATATTTAAAATAATATATAGACCATATTATATCCTATTATATAAAATTAGATATAATCTTCTAGTATAACGTATAATTTAATAAAATTGGATGAGGACAAAATTCTGCCAAAACTGTATCAAATCATTTATAACTGTATATAAATAAATCTAATATCCCAGGTGAAAAAGTTCATATATGATCATATATTGTCATATATGGTTTCATGTATGAACATATATGGTTCCATTTATGGGCATATATGTACATATATGTAATGTATGGGTTCATATATGGGCAGGCACGTAGCTAGGGGGGGGGGGGGGGCTTGGGGGCTAGAGCCCCCCGAAATGATTTGACAAATTTAAAAACTTACTACAATTCGTTAGAAAGTAATAATGTTATTAATAAATTTAATATGAAAATATTTATTTTTGACTTGGATCAAATAGGAAATAGTTTTATATGATTCGAATCTTAAAATTTCGTTAGAAAACATCGCCTGCAAATGGGCGGCTATCATTGTTAGAGTTGATTTTCGACAAAAAGCAATAAATAAAATCATTTCATAAGAGATTTCGAAGTCTTTGACTTAAAATATAGACAAATAATTGTTTAAGACAATGCAAACTAAAAATTAAATATGTCTACACAGAAAAACTAAAATTGAGTTTTAATTAAAATATTTGTTGATTCAGCAAAAGTTTAACTGAATTCGGTCGTGTTGATGCAGTTGTAGTAACAACTAAAAGAATTTGTATCTATTTAATTAATACTACTTTCAATTATATATAGTTTTATTCACATCTATTAAAAATTTAATTGAATATTGTTTACTATTGGGAAAAATTACAAAATTTTAAAAAAATAACCAAAATTGTAAAAAAATCGCCAAAATTTAAAAAAATCGAGACCATTTGAAAAAATCGCAAAATTTGAAAAAAAAATTGCAAAAATTTAAAAAAACAATCCTCAAAATTGCAGAAATTTAAAAACACCCAAAATAAACACCAAAATTCGAAAAAAAATTTAAAAAAAATCACTAAAATTAAAGAAACGCGAATTTTCAACTTTAAAACGATTTTTTTTAATTTTGGCAACTTTTTAAAATTTTTCATTTGTTTCAATGTTGTTATTATACGTTATTTAAACTGAAAAAAAAATTTTATACCAAATTCATTTTCAATTAAACAGTTAATTGAAAGTAAGTTTGAAATCAAACAAAGGTTTAATTGAAATTTTTTTGACAATGATTTTTTCTGTGTATTTTGACATAATCTTTTAAAATGGAGATACCACTAAGACTCAAAATTAAGTTTACTTGTGCCGTAAAAGTCGTTACTTTACTTACAGTGCAATCTTTTTATTTAAATTTGGTTTGCTACGCACGCATCTGGTAACATAGTTTTCAGTATTTTTTTACGATATATATTACGATATCTCAAAATCCATTAAAGCGACTCGTATTCCACACACAGAGACCATATTTTTTTAATTTTTTTAAACAAATTCAAGCCTCAAACTTTGATTTTTTTTAGAATTTTAAAGGGCTTTTATTTAAAAAATTGATTAAAGACAATTTGAAAAGCGTTTGAAATTGTCCAAAATATAAATCAAAGTGAATTCGAAATATATAATTTAGTTTAAATATTATTTCTTTCAGACAACAATCACGCTTGCTTGTTTACGATTTTTTTAACACAAGACATGAGGTCGGATATATGAAAAAGGGGAAGAAATTGTGAATAATTTGTTAAAATAATTCAAATAAGTGGCAGCCGGGGTCCACGACATAGTGTCAAAATGGTTTTCAAAATGTGTGTTTTCTCGAGCATTTTAACGCTGTTTTTAAATAAGTCTAAATTTCCTAAACTTTAAACATATTTTCATACAAATATGTGTTAAATTTCACCACCAATTTTAAAAATAGATACGTTTTTCATATATTTTTGATGCTTTATCACCTATCCGAATTTCATTAATTTCAAAGGGAACCCATCGGAAAAGCTTCCTTATAAGTGTCAGGCAAATTATATAGGATATTTGCTTTTAATTTGTTTTTTGGACGGTTATAAATCTTTAATTTCCCGAGTTAAAACGTTTGCATAAAATAATACATTTATTTATATGCACTTATAAGGTTTTGTCTGCCAGTGCATTTAACTGGACATAATTATATCAATTCGTATATAAAATTAATTTCGTTGAAAAAACTTAATATGATGTCATATATAGTTGCGTATAATTGTATATTGCATTTAAAATACGCTAAAACTAATCCAATTAATAATTACGTTATATTTATATACCTAGACATTGCAAAATAATATATATTTTGATATTATATCATATTTTAAAAAACACAATTTTATTTTAGATAAAATTGTATATTACCCCATGCAGAGTCACACTAGAAAATTTGTCAATTATATTTTGGATGTAAATATGTATTACATCAATACAATAGTACAATTAATTGCATCATTTTGTGTATAATTTTATACACAAAATTTACCCCAATTAATGTCTTTTGAATTGATTTCTTTCTGGTTCTTAACCCTAAAAAAAGAATTTGTTTCATTTGTAACATTATGAGTTCTTAATTTAGTCTAAGATTTTTTTCAATCTAAAACTCTAAGTTTAGTTTCAACGTTTTTTTCGTGTTTGTTATTCAATGTTGTAAGTTAATAAATTCCACAAAATCTTCATTTTCATTTTCATTATATTATTTTTTATTTTGAATATAATAAAATTTCCAAATTCTATGGAATTTGTTACAAATTATAAAGTTGTAAACCTTTTACAAGTGGCTAAAGTCTAAAAGGATTAATAGATATTTCGGATTTTCATGACGTTTTAAAATCAAAAACCGGATACAAGTATAGCTTATTTTGTATATATCAGATAAAAATTTAAACCGTTATATAAAATCGTATTAAATCGTATCGCGTCATTATTCGGATGTTATTTCATTATTATGCCCATTTCTTGGATAAAACTGTATTAAGACTCATATTAAATTTCGTATGATTATATAAAGCATCATATTAATTTTAATCGGGTTATTAGAAGTTGAAACTTTTTTACTTTTTTTACATTTATCAAGTTTTAGCTACCCTAGACGTATATTAGCACATAAAAATATAATGTAACGCAATTTTATTTTTCGCGGTTTTCAAAAAGTTTTCCTTTTTTTATTTAATTAAACTAAACTTTAATATTTAGCTAAAAATTTAACGTAATTAAACAATAACGATGTATATCCAACTTAAAGTACACAAACGTTTTCAAATTTGACGTGTTTCGCGGATTGTGATCAAACAGATTAAAGCGTTGTTTCGCGATATAGACATCAAAATTCGCAAAATAATGAACACAATAAGTAAAAAATGAAAAAATGCATTTTAAGGAAATGCACTTTATACATGATTGCCCATTACGTGTAGGTAAAAATTTAGCAAAAAAAAATTTTGCAAACAAAAAAAAAAAAAAAAAAGCTGTTACTCTAGTGTGCAAAAAAAAAAAAATATAATCAAAATAAAAAAATCGAAAAGCCCCCCCCCCCCGAAACAAATTCCTAGCTACGTGCCTGTATATGGGTAAATACATGCAAAGGAAAAGTTCATATATGGAAATGTATGACACCATATATGATAATATATTGCATATATTGGTTCATATATTGCTTCATATATACCAGATATCTCCATATATGAATCCAAATATTATTTCATATATGGGCAATATGTTTCAATGTTTTAGCAGATATGACTACTTAAGGACGATTTTTTTTTTATTTTAAACCAATTAAACCAAAAAGAAATAAATTTTAAAGTTTCCATATTTTATAAAGACGATAGTACAGAATGAGTTAGTAAGATAAACGTTTTTTATTATTTTTATTTCAACTATAATATTGAATCTAATTGAGCTGTTTACGCGACATAATTTTTTCTCAATAGAATTTTTACAAAAAATAAAATGATAAATTTTTGAGCTTATATCAATACGTATAAATTTATCAGTAACATGTTCCTAGAAGTATAATAGAAACATTTTCTTTTAATAAAGAGACAATATTTTTGATAAAAACTTAAAAAATGGCCTTTTTATACGAGCATGTAGGAAAGGTAATAATATATGACCATATATGAACATTCATATATGACCATATATGTCAATATACCTCAAATTTCGAATCCGAGCATATATGAATTCATATATGAACTCATATATGTGGCCATATATGACAATATATGAACATTTTCACCTAGGATGATGCAATTATATGTAATTTGATACAATTTAATCGGGCCACTTTTCGGATGAAATTTTTTCTGGTTAATTATGGGGTCGTATTAAAAGAGATAAAACTATATAAAGCTCCACATCAGTTTTTTTTAATCGGATAATAAAAATTTTCAGTTTTTTTTGTAATTTTACAACTTCTACTAGGTTTTTTTCGAATCTACTTTTAAAACAACAATAGTCATAAAGTTAGCGTTTCTGAGTAAAATGAGAATTCATTTGTTAAAATCAGTTGAAAATCGAAAATTTTTCTATATTTATAGAATTTTGTTTCTTCGACTTAGTATAGAATTAGAGAAGTGTACAATTCCAATGTATTTTAAATGCTAATAATCCGATATATATTAAAGAAACAACTAATGTTAAAACTTACACACTTTTTGCATATTTTTATAGTTAAAAAAAAACTCGGAAAAAACCATGAACTTTTCGAATTTTGAGAAAATAAAACGGCAATCTTTAAGTGGCTAAATAGCGTTTGTGTAATTTAAAACAGTGCACCCAAGATCAGATTTTGGCCGATCTGTCGAGGAATGTGCGATATACATATATATAATAATTTTGTTTAAAATCTGGAAAAATGTTAAATATTAGTCGACGCTCACCTAAACAAAGTAAAAATAAAAAGAAGTTACACACTGAATATATCGTTATTCACAGTGGGTTGCAGGGCATAAACATTTTTAAATATAATGTCATTAGTTTGTTTCGGAAAAAAAATATCCGAAAAAAACAATGAGTTTTTCGAATTTCGAGAAAATAAAAACGGCAAGGTCAGATTTTGGCCGATCTATAAGTATTTGCAAATAATTTTTGTTTAAAATCTTAAAAAATGTTAAATATTAGTCGACGCTCGCCTAAACAAGTTACACACTGAATATATCGTCATTCACAGTGGGTTGTAGGTTATAAAATGTTTTCAAATAAAATGTCAATGGTTTGTTTCGGAAAAGAAAATCTCCGGAAAACCATGAGTTTTTCGAATTTTCAGAAAATAAAACTACAATATTTAAGTGGCTAAATAGCGTTTGTGCGTGCAAAATACAATTTAAAATCTGACCTTGGGTGTACCGATCACCCAAGGTCAGATTTTCTCCGATCTACCCAGGAATGGTCGATATACATACATATAGATAATTATTTTCAAAAAATTTTGTTTAAAATCTTGAAAATTGTTAAATATTAGTCGACGCTCACCTAAACAAAGTAAAAACAAAAAGAAGTGACACACTGAATATATCGTCATTAACAGTGGGTTGTAGGTCATAAAATGTTTCAAATAATATATCATTAGTTTGTTTTTTAATTTAATGCCATCCATATACTTTTCCTAAAATTTAAAACTTATTCTTTAATAAATAAGTACTGCCCTAATGTAAGTATAACGTTGCAATGCTTTTAAACTATTTATTGCTTGCCACATTTCAATAAAAACTGTAAACATGCCATTATGATTAACAACAATTTCACCATGCAACCAATGCATTAAACTAAATGTTGGTCCAAACAAGTTTATGAACCAAATCTTGGCAAAAACTTAAAACTGAAATAAAAACATATAATTTAACATCACTTTAATATCAACGGCAGCAGCAGCAGCAGCAACAGCATCAGCCAAATAGCGGTTGGTAAAATTTAAACACGTAAATCATAAACAAAGTCAAAGTGTAAAAAATTATACACAGACGGTTGGGTACAGTGAAAAATACTTTCAAATGAAGGCACTGGAGATCAATTTAAGTCTAAGATATTTGCATTTGATTTTCATATTTTATGCTGTACTTTTCTCCATTTTCATATGGAAAACTTTACTTACAAACATTGATGGTTATGATGATGAAAAAAAAATATGAAGTGTAAATCATTGCGGCAAAACTTTAACAGTTCATATCTACCACCAACATTATCGAATACTGTAGTTTTAAGTTTATGCATTTGAGATATAGCAAATAAATATATATATATTCAGTAACACCGACCAGAAAAGGATTACTGAACCCTCGAAACGGGGAATGTTAAATTGGCCATGAATGCGAAAATGTGTATTTTTTAACTATTTTGATAAAAACGAAATTTGCAAAATATATTGTAAAGTTAACACAATTTTAAAATATCGTAAAAACATATTTATACAGTAGACTTCGCTTATAACGAACACCGGTTATAACGAACACAGGTCAAAACACTTTAACTAACATATTTCATTCAAAAAACAAACTAATTTTTTTGGTCCCTTTTAAGAAGCAGGATAAAACAAGTGCACTGATGTAAGGGCTTACTATTACATAATACTGAGAAGCAGCAAAATAAACGAATAATTTTCGTATAAAAATAAACAAACAAAAATTTTGAGCTTACTGTTTTCCCTAACAAGGATGCACGATGTAGAAAGTTTCATATCGTAAATTATAAACAATCTGTACCAAGTTTTCCGAATGATTTACGATTATGTTTGGTGTTTTTGAGTATGTAATAAAAAATAATTAGTCATTTAACTGTTTCTGAAGAGCTAGCACGTGGAGTGGTAGAAATAAATAAAATTATTTTAACAACAAAAACTTTAACAACAAAAAATTAATGTCTGTAGATTTTTAATCGTAATAATATAGACATGAAATATGATTTTACTGCAAGCCATGAAATCACAGCTTTTTATATGCGCTAAAATCAGCGCTTATTTTGCCTAAAAGTAATGCTTCCAAGTGGGAATTCGCCATATAAAAATCATAGCATATGTAAGCAGGTTTGTAATGGATTCTTTTTGGCTTACTCCCTTACAAACCTGCTTGCATGTACGCAGCGTTTTTTATTTTGAAAGAACACAAAAAAATCGAGATGCTAAAATTAAAAATGTGTTGCAAATCTTATGAACTTAAGCTTTTTAAATGAAAATTTACTAAAATTAATTACAAATTGTATGAATCACAGTTTAATTAACGAATTTAATCAAAATTACTAATATCTTTCAAAAAATAAGGAGAATTTAAGAAAAAATCTTGAAATTTTTATCATTTTACCAATGTTATAGCGAAATATGTTTACCAATGTTATAGTGAAATTTTGTTATAATGCACAAAATTGTGCGGTCCGTACGAGTTCGTTATAGCAGATCTTCACTGTATTGACTAGAAACCGTTAATAGTAAACACTAAATAAAATTGAAGCTCAAGCATTTAAAAAAAAAGTTCTTATTTTGGTCCAATGACATACAGGATTCCAATAGGATACCTCTAAAGGATATCGTCTTAACCTTCGGAAGGATTTTTTTGAAATTTTGGACAAAGATTATATTTAGTAAAAGTGTAAAAGTGTCAAAATTGTGCGGTCCGTACGAGTTCGTTATAGCAGATCTTCACTGTATTGACTAGAAACCGTTAATAGTAAACACTAAATAAAATTGAAGCTCAAGCATTTTAAAAAAAAGTTCTTATTTTGGTCCAATGACATACAGGATTCCAATAGGATACCTCTAAAGGATATCGTCTTAACCTTCGGAAGGATTTTTTTTGAAATTTTGGACAAAGATTATATTTAGTAAAAGTGTCAATGCCTTAAAGTGTTATCAATATATAATCAAGTTAAGTTGTGTTTTCGCCCAATTGGCGATTTACTCTAAAACTATTTTGGCCCATGTCGCCTTAAGTAGGCAATGCAAAAAAAAAATTGTAGAAGAACATATTGTATATTTGTCGTGCCGAACATGTGGTACAAATTTTATTTCAAAAAAGCTTACGACAGTTTAAGGGTTAATTATTTATTTTTTTGTTTTAAATAATATTCGGTTTCGAATTCTTCTGCTCACATGAAGACAAAATTTTACATCGGTTTTTATGTTGCTAAAGAGTGTAAACAATTTTTTTTTTCAAATTTAAATGCTAATTATTAGAAAACTAAAAGCAGTATAAATAAAATTGATATCTCAAATTAAAGAAAATTTTATCAACTTTTCAAATTAAAGAAAAACAAATCACCATTCTTGGCATGACGGAGCGCATTTTCGCTTTCTTGATAAAAAAAGTCCTTGTTAGATTTTGGACAATTATTCTTGCATCTATTATGTCTATTCAACTTTAACGAGTTGTTCCTATTTGGTCACATTATTTAATATTAAGACCATCTTGGAAACTCCCTACCATTTGCGTGTTCACCAGTTTTTAATATATTTCGCGTTAAGCAACTAAGGAAATGTTCCATAATGTGGCCTGTTTCCAAAATTAGGCCTTTCGTTTTTTTTTCGTATTGTTGCATGAATATTTCAAAACTGTAATCAAGCTTAATTTAAGTTATCCCTATTTTAAAAAAGTTTTGACGGAAATGCACACGTTTTTCCTGGTTTTATTTTTTCATTGCAAAAAACGCAACATAATATAGTTACAGTTTTTCATTAATATAAAAAGAGAATAATAGGCAAGTTCTAAAGAATTTACCAAGACGGATTTTTGCAAACGGTAAAATTTTATTCGCAATTTTAATAAAACTAACCGATTGCACACAGAGAGAATTCTCGTGGACTAGTTCCAATGAAGTTTTTCACTAAACTAATGAAGTTTTTGAATGAAAAATTTCTTGAACTGTATGGAAAAGATTCATTATTTTTATGAAACTATATTTAATGATAGTTTTTCATTAGGAAGATAAAATTTTAAATAAATAAAATTAATATGTTCATAAAATTTTATCAAATGATGTATTGATTTACTAGCGTTTCAATGAACGAATTCCAGTGACAATTTGTAGTTATGATGAAAAAGTTCATTGATATTGTACAGATAATTCTCCCAGTGCATAAAAAATTATAATAAATAATAAAAATAAAAAAATAAAAAAAAATAGAAATTAAATGTTTATATTGTTCGCTAAAGTGACACGGGTCATATTTATAACCCATGTATGAAATTTTAGTTGGCAACTTTATAAAATTTACACTAATCAAGTTACCTTGAATTTTTTCACTGCTCTTCAAAAAATAGTGCTTACTCAGAAGCGCTTCCGGAAGGCATTATTTAATCACGAAGCGCTTCCAAAGCTAATAAAGAAGGCATGATTTTTGTTCGCGATGTCCCACTTGGTATGTCTCTTTTAAGCGCTTCTTTCATGTGTTAATAAATTCATGCCTTCTAAGAAAATAAGAAGCGCTTTTTTGTATGTTTTTAACATTAATGCTTCATGGTATGCATTCTTTATTGCTTTATTGAAAGCTTCAAAGAAGGCATTCTGGGAAGCACTACAGAATGTCTTCCCTAATTGCTTCATAGTATGCAAGTCGGTGAAGCGCTATTTTGGAAGCATTCAAATGTAGTTACTGCTTACCAATTCCAGGTTATTTTTTGCTGGGTGGGTATGAATTTGCAGAACGCCGGTTATTAAAATATTTATTTGGTTTGTACAAATTTTGTAATGTTGCTAGTGATATTGAATATTTTCTAAAGGCTTTTTTTTCCTTGAGTTTCATAAATATAACAGAGGTAAGATTTTTTTTTGGTTTTTCAAAAGAATCCTCCATTTTTAACGTACTTTTTTTATAATCAGTATTTATTATTAAAATGCCAAAAAGAAACAGCCCTTGCTGATTAGGAAAAAGGAAAAATTTTGGCTTTTACCGAATTCGAAGGGTAATCCCCAATTTTTGAATGCTAATGAGAATTGTGGAACATAGAAGAAAAGTGGAACAAAATTCAAGTTACCAAGCATTTTTGCCATAAACGACTAACATAAAATATTTGGCTTTTAAGATTGTATGTATAAAAACATGGTTTAAAACATTCAAATCTGTAATTCAATTTTGTGAAAAATCTGGTCTATAAGTAAAAAAACTGCGGTAAAAACTGATGGGCTCAAACTACTGAAAACTAAGAAGTTTTCAATTACTTACAGAATTCTGAAAACATCTTTGAACATTAAAATAAATTATTATACCCAAATGAAAGCTTAACTTCCTTAGATTTCAAAGCCATCAAATAATTTTTTCATACTTAGTTCGATTTGACGGCATTGAAACAAACCTTATAAAAAAGGTGTTCAATGAAAATCAAATTGTTGACAAATCTCGAAAACTAACCGTAGGATTTAAAAATTTGTGCCAAGTTTGTGAGCAATGTACTTAGATTATACAAAAATTATGCATTGCAAGAGGAGGCATTTGCAATGAACACAAATTTGAACGTAAATTGTAGTAGTTTTGCAATAAATTTTTCCTAACTGCACTAAAAAAAAAAAGTTTGTTGAAAATTTTGATAAAAGTCTATTTAAAATATTTAACTAGCTTGCAGCAATTTTTTTTTTTGCTGAAATTGAGTTTTCTACAAAGAATTTAATTAAACGGTTTTACTAAAAAACTAATATTAAACTAATGTTTAACTAGTTTCTGTTGCTACCAAAATTGTGCTGATAATTACATCAATAGCACGAAGAACAAATAAAAAGACGAGATATAGATTTCGCAGCTTTCTAGACGAACTAGAGAGAAAAGAAAATACACAAATATACCTACAAAAAAAAAAAAACAAATGCAGCCGCGGTTGAATTCATTTATTTAATTTTTTTTTGTATAAATAACTAAAAAATCAAAGGGACTCGGCAGAGAAATGTATGTACATTAAATTTGGAATATTAAAAATTAATATTAATATTTGAGTAATTTCAAAGAAATCCGTTAAGACTTTCTTACGAGTTTGTATTCGAAAAAAACGAAAAAAGTTGAAAAAGGTGAAAAAAATGTTAATTTCACATTTTTTGTCAAAAGTAGGCGTAAAAGAGGGCGTGGTTGATGAAAACTGTACCACGATCTAAGTTGAGGTCCGAGGATTATACGTGCCTAATTTGAGGGAAATCCGTTGAGAATTGCATATTTATATAGCGAACAAACAAACAGAAAATGAGTTCTATATATAGAGATAGTGTAATTTTTTGATTTTTACGTTTTTGATCAAAAGTCGGTATTGAAGTGGTCTATGGTAATGAAACTTTTACTGAGGCCTTCCTCAAGAAACGTAGAATAAATGCGAGTAATTTCAAAGAAATCCGTTAAAACTTTCTTAAAAGTTTGTATTCGAAAAAAAAACGAAAAAAGTTAAAAAGATGAAAAAAATCTTAATTTTAGATTTTTGTCAAAATTAGGCGTAGAAGTGGGCATGGTCGATGAAAACTATACTGTGATCTAAGTTGAGGTCCCAGGATTATTCATGCCAAATTTGAGGAAAATCCGTTGAGAATTGCAAATTTGTATAGAGAACAAACAAACAGAAAATCAGTTTTATATATATAGATACAATATTTTATTTATTTCCAATTTTTTTTATTTAATTTATTTATGTTGGCGATGTGGAAGTCCTGACATTTTTATAAATAATTAAAATAATCACGAAACAATTTAGATTTAAATTTCAGCAAAACAAATTAACTTAAGTAAAAATTTTACACTAAGTTTTTTAATTTTTTTTCAATCTGCTAAGCTTCAGCAAAAAAATTTTGGGCATTTCAACAAGTCGATTTTCAATTGCATTGACTTTAGTATTTTGTTGAATTTTATTTTAAGGTACACTCACAATATTGTGTCATTAAAAACGAAGGAATATATACTTTAGAACTACGAAACATATAGTTATAAACAGGCCTCATTTTTTTTAAATCAGATTAATTTTTTTTTTATTTATTTTTAACTATTAAAAAACTAACTCAAAGTCCGCAAAAATAAGAGATTTTCTTTAATTTTTACTATCAAAAATAAAATAAAAATTTTTAATAACTCCCAAATCCGTAAAAATAAACCATTTTATTTTAACTATTGAAAATGAACTCCCAAATTATTAAAAAACAGCAGTTTTTCATTGTTGTTTTACTATCATTAACTTTTTGTTTCAAATAAAGAATTTTTCGTAAAAAGAAAATTTTAAATGAAAGTAATAACTGGTACAGAAAAATAGTATTTGATTTTTAATAAATATTAAAATAAGTAAAAAAAAAATATTTCTTTGTAGTTAAATGTATATTTTTTAAAAAATAATGTTCACTGATTACGTTTAAATAAACTAAAATCAGTTACCGTTAAAATATTGTGAGTGTATTGATAAATATGATGTTTAAATCAAGTAAAAGCGATATAGATTTCCCTCGTATTTAATTAATAATATCTTATGCACGATATTATGGAATTATTTGCATTTCGTTCGAAATTTAAAAAAATTTATCCAAGTATCTTTATTTGGCGAATAAATTTGTCCTTTTGCATTTAGAAAATAGCCATACATACTCGTAATTTTGTTTTAACAGAAATTATTAGTGTTATTAGTAGTCAATGTATGGATGCGATTCAAATTTAAGTAATTCACTTTTGGGTGCCAAGCTTTTTGCAAAATCGGCATTCGGTTTACTTTCAGCTTTTGCCTATTTCCTTTAATTTGACATTCATAGTTTTAATATCATGCACATAATTCATTCAGTATCGAAACCTGTCTATAATGCCTAAAAAATGGCAAATACTACACTGAGAGAATTATCTACATGATATTAATAATTTTTACATAGAAGCAACTAAAATTTTATGAAAAATATTATTTCGTTTATTAATAGTGAAGATATTTTATGAATACCATTTTCCATATTTTACTAATTTTTTGCTAAAGATTAGCTCACTGATTTTCAGCAAGACACATTTGCAGATATTAGCAATTTTTCTGCAAGTATCCTCCCAGCAAAAATTTTGCCGACTCAACTAAATTTTTTGCTAACTTCACTGCCTTTTTTTAGTGTAGCCACGTAGTCAATAGGTCCTTTTAGAACAGTTGACTCCTCATTCTCCGTCGGATCGTTGTAAATATTATCTTGTACTGAGCTTTTATTTGTAGAGTATGTAGAGTGAATTAACATGATTTTTTTTTTTTTTTGTTTTATTAATTAATAATCATATAATTACAAATTATATACTATTACCCTAACCGAGCACTAGATACTATGTACTTCGGCGTGTTGTAGCGAAAACAGACCAGTGCCTCTGGTGGTAATCGAACCCACGACCCCTGCACTGATAAGCCAGCACGCTACCAACTAGCCTACCGGGACGCACGCTTAACATGATATTACTAATTTTTGCATAGAAGCAACTAAAATTTTATGAAAAACGATATTTCGTTTATTAATAGTGAAGAAGTTTTATGAATACCATTTTGCTTATTTTACTAATTTTTTTGCTAAAAATTAGCTCACTGATTTTCAGCAAGACACATTTGCAGATATTAGCAATTTTTCTGCAAATATCCTCCCAGCAAAAATTTTGCTGACTCAACTAGTGTAGCCACGTAGTCAATAGGTCATTTTAGAACAGTTGACTCCTCATTCTCCGTCGGATCGTTGTAAATATTATCTTGTACTGAGCTTTTATTTGTAGAGTATGTAGAGTGAATTAACATAAACTCTTCTATCACAGGTATATTCCACATTTTTCCAACTTCATCCATATATTTTATTTTCTAATCTCATCTTTTATACAATTTCTAACCATATTGCAGTGCATACATAGCATAAGTTATGATTTTGATAAAAAAAAAAAAATGTGAAACGATTTATCATAAAACGTGCATAAATTGACATCATATGCAACCAATAACTGCTGTTTGCTGTTGCTTGTTTTTGCAGCTCCTTCTACTTCAAAACCAGTACTTTTCCTAAACACTTTCGAATTAAAAATGTATAAAGAAAAAACACTAGAAATAGGTGTGTTTTGCTTGATTTGTCCATATTTGAAAATAAAAATAAATGCAATGATTAAATAGACTAAACTTTAACTGTTTTAAATGATAAACTAGTTATAACCTGGTAGAAAATTTGTTTGTAATTAAGCGTAAAATTATTTTATTAAAATTGTTAAGGATGTCAAATTTATACTCAGATGAAGTGCGATGAATTCGTCTCTAGCTTTCTTGATTAGAACATGATTTGTGTTATTAAAAATTCTTACATCTTAAGATGAAATATTCCCAACTGGGCAATTTTTTTATTTCTAAGTGCTTAACTATATTGAAAGCTTTGTAAGTTTGTTGGACATTAAAAACCAACTTTTCATATCGATTTGTTTAGTTGTTGATTTCATATAGTTTTTCTATTCCTTATAATCCTATAGTTAGATACATTTTTATTCCAACTTTCATTATCGTTGTTAGAGAAAATTGAAGAAATATTAATAAAAAAATCATGTGATGTTAATAAATATGAAAGCAATTGTAAGATATTTTTTTTGAAAAGCTATTTTTATGAAAAGAAAATTGCTAAAAGAAAAAATGAGCATTCATATTCTTTGGTGGATAAGAAATTTAAATTGATGAATCGACGGCAACATAATTTTGAAAATTTTTTGAAGGGCAGGTCGCTGAAATAGATTTTATTTATAAAATATGCTTATAAAACATTAATTTTTTTATTTTTCTCTTGTGATTTGTTTAAAAAAATCAGGAAAAATTACTACTCAAGATATCCTGTCTAATAAAAACAAACAAAATATTTGAGCTGCTTTGGAATACTTTAATGTCAATACATGGAAAAATTCAAAATTTTCCAAACCTAAAACTAATGAACTTTAGAAGTAGGCAATGTATGGGGGTGCAATAAAATTTGTTAGAATAAAATTTGTTTCATAATACATCAAAACCAATTAAGTGCAGTGAAATCAAAGAGGATATAATCCACCGTCTCCACGCAGCCCGGTATGCGGCATCTACGACATTGCACATCGCGTAGCTGTATATCAGCCAGTGACCGGTCAGCACTGCCGTCAGTCTCGAGACATTCCTCCTACTTCTCCCTAAGAGAGAGTTAGTGCACCCTAGATCGTAGTATGGGTAAGTCCGGCGGTCCAAACTACGCCATTTGTCCCCTTCTCGAAGATATCCCCTTTAATTGTCCCCAGCGGTGTAGCAACTGACACAGCTGTGCAGATATCAAAGGCAGATCTATCTCTTGCCAACTCGTCTGCCCTCTCATTACCGTACAAGTTCCTGTGACCGGGGACCTATACCAGAGTAATTGAGATAGACAATATAGCCTGGACGGATCTTCTCTACACTGTCCAACGATTATATCCCAGTCACAAAAGAGCCGCCTGGTTATCGACGAAGATACCTACAGTTCCGACCTCATGCAAAATTCTGCAATCCTCCCTGATAGCCAAAATCTCCACCTGGAAGACACTGGCTGAATTATGTAGCCTAAATTGCTCCATAAGTCATATTCACTAGATACGACCCCAAAGCCTACAACTTAAACCATCTTTGAGCCGTCGGTATATGCCGTGCTGTCATAACCCGAATAGGTCTACTGAAGTCAATCGTGGTAGAAGTGTAGTCCGATTCCAGTCCTATCCGCAGATGGAGTTGACCAAGAAGCTTAGTATGTATATAGGTTGTAGCCTTCCAAGAACCCGTTGCACCGAGTCTCACCACACTACTACACTCATAATAATTCATGTATAAAATTCGAAAAAAAATGTCAAAGTAACAAAAACTTTCGTAAAATAACCGAAATTTTGTACATTTTATTTTTATGCATAGATAATTATAAGTGTACTAGAAACCGCCCTCACAAAAAAAATAAATGAGAATAATATGAAACATAGCATTGAAAATCTCAGAGGGGGAAGTCCATATCGCCCCAGAGACTCTAATATACGAAGAGCTTTGCACCCTATACAGCCGATCCGTAACTAACCGACAAGGAGTAGCATACACCATACAATTGAGCCACAAGTTAGTATTGGACGCACAACCCCACTTTGAGCCGAACATCCTCCTACAAGAGTAGAAAGCAAATGTTGCATTCCTGACCCTGTGTTCGGTGTTAAGTTTAAAGGATAGTTTTGATTCCACGATGATCCCAAGGTATTTAGCATGTTCAGAGAGGGTGAGTTGAAGCCCTGGAGCCGCAGCAGTCTGAAGCTCGAGCTGACCATAGTGGTGGGAAGCACGTGTTCTGTGTTACTCGGAACCACTCCCAGACCACATCGAGTGGCCCAGTTACTGAGAATATCCGGAGCGTTGGTCATGATATTACTAATCACATTCAGAAACATCCCCGATACTAGTATCACCACATCGTCAGCATAAGCTACTAGATTGACATGCTGATTGTCCAGCATGACAAAAATAGAGTTAATAACCAGGAGCCATAAAAGAGCGAGATCACACAACCCTGGAGTGTTCCTCTTCTAAAGTGTTTTGATTTCTCAACATTACCCAGATAAGCGTTGACAATACGAGAGTCCAGCATGTTCAGTATCCAGTCGCTGATAGAAGTCTCAACGTCCAGATGCACGAGGGCCTTCCGTATTGCATCGGTATTGACATTGTTAAAAGCGCCGTCTGTGTACAAAAAGGCTGCTAAGGCATACTGGCCGAATTCACACGATCTCTCTACCACCTTCGTGGAGCGCTTTGTTGAGCGCAGTTTCCATTGAGAGGCCATTGATATATACATGCTGCCTGCTTGAGAGTTGTGGCAATCCCTCGAGTTATAGTGTAATGTGTGCATCGCTAAGTCTTTCCAGAGTCTTAAGCAGAAAAGATGAGAGACTGATTGGTCTTAAATCCTTTGCAGCTGCATGACTATTTTCTCCAATCTTAGGTATGAATACCACTTTAACCTTAGTTCAGAGAGAAGCAAAGTCTATATATCAAGAGCAGCAATTGATTGTTCAGATCCTGAGCACTCTGCAGCATTATCGAAAGAATGCTACCAGACGCAATACTAGCCAGGCACAATAACTATCATAGTTTTGCGATTGTTGCGATTTTTATTTTCTTTATAGAATATTTAGATATTAAAAGTTGCGCTTAATTTCTGCAAATCGGACCTTTTGGTGTAACATTTTTTATAGTTTCGACGCTTCATTTTAGTATAATAATGCCTGTCATTGGAAAAGGATGACAACCCACACTGAATACAGCTGGCAAGGCACTTCAACAGGTGCTGCAAGTGCTGTAAACAAGTACTTTCCTAATCCCATAATGATAACATCATTACACAAAAGGTCCTTCTGTTCAAAAAGTGTCGGAAAAGCACTGGATAAACAAAATTTCCAGCTTTGGCGAAATGTTGGTAAAACCATAAAATAGGTGGTCAAAAATGTATTTTCCAAACTAAAATTACCAAAAAGTTGATTTATAATTTGTTTGGCCCTGCCGTGATTCGAAACCTGGCTGCCAGATTGACAGCCGTCAGCTCGACCCACTGAGCGAACAAGTGAATGATAACTGCTGGGTAACCGTTGGTTGCCAGATTGACAGCCGTCAGCTCGACCCACTGAGCGAACATGAATGATAACTGCTGGGTAACCGTTGGTTGATCAAATATGCTAGCACTAGCAGAAGGTTTGCTGGAAGCAACTTGCCGAACAAGTTGGTTATAAAAGAGCTTTTACAAAAAAATAAATTTTATATATAAAAATTATAAAAAAATCACATACAAAATTTTATGTCTGAAACCGCTATCGAACCTGGAACCTTCTTACTACAAAACTTTTTAAAACGAGCATTATAAATTTTATGAAATTATTGCTCTACTAGTAGTTAGACTTTTGAAAATTTGGTAATTTCTGAGTTGATAGCACTGGGAAAACACATTTTGCCAACGTTGGTATAGTGGTCTCAGCCAATTCTTTGAAAACTTTTTTTTTTTTGTAGACCATTGAAATTATAGTAAAACAAATATCAGCAACACGCTTTTTGAAAACGCTGATATAGCATCTTCAACAAGTGTTCTGCCAGTAATTTATTTACAATTTCTCGGTTAGTTTTTGCATCGTATTGTTACTGGTGTTGAAAAATGGATAAATTACGATAACCCCAACCGCAAAAAGTCATATGTTAAGCCCGGCCAACCAACCAAATCAACGCCGAAGCCGAATATCCATGGCGCAAGGTAATGCTCTGTATTTGATGGGATTAGAAGGGTGTTTTGTAATATGAGCTGTTGAAATCGGGTCTGACGATCACAGGGGACAATTGATTCGTTTGAAGAGATCAATCAACGAAAAACGACCAGAATATTGGACCAGACACGAGGCCATGCTCTTCCATCATGACAACGCTCGGCCACATGTTGCAAGACCGGCTCACCTGCCTTATAGCCCAGACTTTGTCCCTTCTGGCTACCATTTGTTTCGATCGATGCAGAACACCCTTAATGGAATACGCTTCACTTCAGAACAGGGTATCAGAAATTGCCTAGATTCATTCTTTACCTCAAAACCGGAGCAGTTCTTGTGGAGCGGAATCCATATGCTACCAGAAAGATGGGAAAAAGTAGTGGCTAACGATGGACAATACTTTGAATAATGTATCAATTCATTTTGTTATTATAATAAATGCATTTTTCAAGCAAAAAAATCTACATTATTAACTTGTATACTTACCACTACTTGCCATTTTACAAGGACTAATTATTTCTTTTAGCTAAAGTGAATGACTAAATGTTGAGCTCTAACTACTCTCATCATGATTTTGTATACTTCAGGCTCCTAAAGTGGTTATTAATTCACCCGACAACCAAGAATTATAATATACAGTGTTAACAAAAACTTTAGCTTAAGACTAAGAATACAAGGAACTACTTGAGGTTAAAGATGGGGTAGTATTGCAAGTGCAATAATAATTATAAGTTCAGGTACATTTTAACTTACATGTGAGAAGCGAACAACAAGTTTTTAATATGCAGCAGCAAAAACGTCAACCATAGCAGTTGCAACAACATTTTTTTCTTAACAGAAAAACATTAACTTCATCATCATGACTTCGAAGAAAAAAACACTAAAGTAGCGTTTAACTTTTAAAAATTGTTATAATTTCTTTTTAAATATAGTAATTTAAAAGTAAGCAAGTTCAGTAACATTTCAAAATTAAAAACTAAAGAGTAATAGATTTTTTGGAAGAAAAAAATTGCATATGAACATGTAATTTGTATGCAGATTTCATCTATATTATTTTAACATTAACCCTAACCATGATTTACTATGCTTTTAACCATGACATACATTCCAGGTATCTAGTTACGTTTATCTGCATTAGAGGTGTATTTTGTATTTATTTTCACATCGATTTGTGTACACTTAAACAAAAATAAGGAAATCACTTTTTAGTGAAATCAATTTATTAAAGTCAAAATAGTATTTGTTGATTTTCAATAGCATTAAATTTTGTAATATCAAAAAAAAATTACTTTCACTGAATTAAAAATGCTTAAAGTTTAGGAATAAATAAACCGTATCTTATGCATCATTAATTAATAATGATCGAAAAGAGACTATTAATAAATCTCCAGATTATTTTAGTTTTAAAAAGATTTTGTAAAATTTTTATATCGTTGTCGTCTTATATTGAAACGGAGCTATATAATTTTATACAATTGTTCAGGAGAGTGAAAAAAACTGTTTAATTTGCTCAAATAAAAAATATTTACAAGTTGATCTTCTACAATATTAATTAAAAACTGCTACTGAATAGTACATGTAATTTTTTCCTAATAATTCGTAATATTGGCTGCGTTACAGTAGATAGCTCCGCTAAATTTAAAATTAATCAACATGAGTAGATAGTAGGGTCTTCAAATTGCTCGGTTTTGGTTTTGTTCGAGTAAACGAGTAAATCGATTTTGAGGTTTTTGACTTACTCGATTAAACGAGTAAGATTTTAAAATTACTCGAGTAACTCGAATAATTTCAATAATTTTATTTCATTAATTTCTCCTTAAAAATTCATAATAAAACACAAAATAAATACAAAATCTGGAGTTCCGAAAAGTATCATTCCGAAAGTTATCAAAATCCAAAAAAAAAAGTTTAGGAAATTAATTTAAAATCAAAAAAATTCTAAAACAATATTCAATTGAGGGGTTTTACATTATTTTCTTTTGTTTTTTTATAAAGTTTGACTTTTAGGTTTAATATAGATCCGAATTGAAGAAAAGAGGCAATGGCCCAGTTCGAGCTGTAACAGCAAAAAATTATGATAAGTTGAGTATTGTTCGAATCTTGCAAATTAATGGTTTTGCGATTGTTGCGATTTTTAATTTTATTGAATATTTAGATACTTAAACATTTCGCTTAATTTATGAAAATCTGACCTTTTGGTCTTTAAGTTTTTTTATATTTTCGAATATGATATTTTAGTCATTGGTCTCTGTGCCGAAAGTATTTTCTCCAAAAATTATCAAAATCAAGTATTTGTAGTTGCACAGTATTGCATGTATCGCGGTGCCACGTAAAAAAGTTATAGCCTTACTACACATATATATATATATATATATATATATAATATGCAAATTAACACGGTAACTTACACATATATTTTTTACTACGTTCATACTGAACCCCAAAATACGTTTTCGAGTTAAAATTTGTATGTAATTTGAAAGTATAAAACTAAAAAAAATGAAAATATGTATTTTGGGGTTCAGTGTGAATATAGTTTTATAAAGGGTCAGCCAAATAACTTTTTTTTTTTGAAAATGCTATAAAAAAAACTACTGAATATTTTTGCGTGTAGGCTACTGCATGGCCAGCCGAGGCAGTCATTTGAATGAAATTATTTTCCATTATTAACCGGAAGGATTGTACTTTCAAATAAAAAAAGAAATTTGAGAAAATATTCAGTAGTTCTTTTTATAGCATTTTCAAAAAAAAAAAGTTATTTGGCGGACCCTTTATTTAAAAAAAATTATTTTTAAAAAATACGAAACAATTTAAGTTTTTTTTAATGAATTATAAACTGAAATAGAATATATTTTGATTTACACGATTAACTCGATTAATCGACCAAAATTCTTCGAGTTATTCGTTATTCGAAATTGATCATTTTAATTTACTCGAACTAGGCGGCGTTAGTGAATACGGTGTTGCCATCACAAATTGTTCACTGGCGTGAACATCCTCCCGGGCCAGGCAGACCTGTGAATAAAACGAAAAATTATTTTTATGTGTTCGGGTGAAGGGTAAAAAGTGAGGGGTAGGGTTAAACAAACAATTATGAATTAGAATGGATTATATCTTTTAAAGAAGTTTCTAGTAACGGACTTAATTTTGCACTTATAAAAATACCATATATTCCTGGATGAGTGCAAATTTGATAACGCACAAGTGGAGGTACGTCTAAATATTAGACCAGTGGGTGAATGAGACCTTACGCGGGCCAACAGCTGGTGCTGCTGATCACTAGGGGGCGTTGGTGAACACGGTGTTGCCATCACAAATTGTTCACAAATTGTTCACGTGAACAGCAACTATGTTGTGCGTTTTGTGAATATGTAACCGGGAAACGTAATTATTGTTAAGTCAAGTACGCTAAATGCGATGATACTATCCTTGTTTTCCCGATATCCACCATATATAAAGTTAGATTTTAATGTGTAATAAAAACTATATTTTTTTGCAATTTGGGTAATTTAGTGAATTTAAATCAACTTAACTCTATAGAATATTCACAACATTACATTATATCGGAAATTTTTTCGCAAAAAGAATTTTTTTTTTTCATTTTTATTCCAATTTTTACTATGGGATAAGAAACGGTATTTTTAAAGAAACGAAATCTACAAAAATAATTTGCTGATAGTTTACGGAAAACCGTGTTAGAATCAATTAGCTCGAAAAAATGTTTCTAGCTTCATTCCCGTCAATGAATTGATGTAAATGTTTTGACATAGGCTATAAAAATTGTATAAAATATTATGCGTTTCTGCATAAAATTTAAAATCGTAAATATTGCGAAAACAAGTGCTAACTTTAAAAAGTAGCTATGTGTAAAAAATTCAGTGATCTCGAATTTAGTTTATTAGATTTGTCAACATTTTGGAGTAGCACTAATAATTATGTTTAATGTAAATTATGTTCAAATAATTTTTATATTCGTGCTTACATCTTGAATATCTCAGAATCAGAAACTTTTGGAGTCTAGATTCGTAACAAGCAAAAAACTCATTTGTGACACTAAAACATCAAAAAACATTGCTGTCATTTCCCTTCAAAAACAAACATTGTTATAGATAGTTAAATTTAATTTTGCAAACAACCAGAATTATAATGATCTTTTTAATTTGAAATTAATACCATAGATGGCATATACGTCAGTGATTATTTTGGCAGCTAAACATAATTTTCTTAAAAAAAAAATATAGAATGTTCCGTTTGAATATAAGACAATGATATCTAGTTAAATTTTGATTTTGTTGAGTGTATAAAGAGTCAAGTAAATACTGACGTATTCGATTTGCACGTTCTCAATCAAATCATTTTTACACTTCATTTGGAAAATTTCAATCAAAATAATGCATTTCACATACGAATGAATATCAATAATTGAGCATGAAATTTAACAGAAAAAAATAAAGAATTTTTTTTTTCAATGAATTTAAAACAGTTGATACAGGTAATGGAATACAGTAAATGGAATACAGGTAATGGAATACAGTAAATTGTAAAGGAAAAGAATACACCCTTAACTTATATGACGTGGTAATATCATGGCATGATATCAATTACCAAACCGATTTATAACAGAGATGATGATCAAAGCGATACTGTAACCGGTAACGACATTTAAATTTTAGTTATTTTGTTTTAGCTATTTCGTTAACGGTATTTTAAGGAAAAGAGTATTACATCTACTTTGTTGTTTCGCCCAGAAAACAGCCTCTGTAGGAACAATCGTATTTGTTGCCAATCGAATACTTCGGTTGTTGTGACCGAATTTTTGATTGTGATAACAATTCTTCGATTGAAACAAAAAATATTCTGGCACTATAATATAATTTCTATTGCCGCACTGTGGCGCATTTTCCCTAAAAGCGTTGCAAAAATCAAAAATTTGACAGAAGAATTTGATAAAATGAATAATTTCATCTGATAGTGAACTTCTCACTGATTAAGAATCCAAAATCGAAATAAAAATTATGAATTCTAGAATCAAACAAAGTTACCATTTTTCGGACTTACAAAATATGTTTAAATAAAAAAAAAAAAAATTTCATCTTTTCAATTGAATTTCAGGCAAACTATGCAACCGATCATTAATTTTTTGGTGTCGGATGAAAGGTATGTTAATTCCAATGAGACGATGTAAAAAAGGGTTATTCGGTCCAATACTTTTTTTTCAGGCGCAAAAAGACCCAAACACATGATATTTGGGTCTTTTTTCACACTTAATAGAATAGAACAAAAAAAGTGACGGTTTGTGACGGGAACTATTAAACAGAGGTTGTTAAGTATTTAATACTCTAACATATTTTCTTGAAATTGGGTGCCCGTACTTGCCCGTGTACATGAAAAAACAATAAAACTGTAACAACTTTTACTACAAAAAGATATATTTTCAAAATATTCAAACAGATTTTGGGCAGCACTGAGATCCACTCTAATTGTATACCAAACTTAGTAGATGTATTGGTCTTTAATTCATTATTTAGTTTTTTTATGCTTTTTCATTCGCTTACAACGCCCCCTAGCGGAAAAAAATTTCGGAAAAGTTACTACTTTGATGAGCTCTATCTCTGGAACGAATTAAGATATTTTAGAAGTTTAAATTTGGGATTTTAAATAAAAAAAATGTAAAACATATGAATTGCAAAAAAAAATACTTAAGTAGAAGTATATGTGTCATGTTGGGATTTTTAAGAATTTTTTAAACGGACAAAGGTTTTTGTACAAAAAAAAATTATCTAAATTTATTTTTAGTAAGTTTTTTATTTTAAAAAGTATTAACTTTTTGAACCATAGTGAATGAGCTGTTAAAATTGAACCTACAGCTAATTATAAAGAAATGAAATTAAAGCAACGAGTATTTCATCTTGCACTTAACTGAACATTGCAAAAAAAAAAAAACAAAAATAAAAAATATTGTAGTAGGCATCGGCAAGCACACACATTTTTTAAAGCTTTATTTCCAAATATTCTGTGCTAATAATGTTATCTAGTCTCAATATCTAGCCAGTGACAATCAAAGTGAAAAAAGTGTGTGGAAAAAAACATTAAAAAATTTTAAACAAAAAACTAGTGATAAAATTAAAATCAAATAAAAAAAATTCATGTAAAAGGAAATAAATTAAAATAAAATACATTTAATAAAGAGAACAAAGCAAAAACAATAAAATATTGTGAAAAGTTTAACATTATTAATATATAAATTCTAAATTATTTATCCATAAATAAGCACAATGTCTTTACAAAATTGTTTGAGTTATTTAGAAGCTCGGAAGATGAAAGTGCATTTAATTTGGCTGTTATAAAAGAATTAAAAGTTTTATCAGAATATGAAGAAAGCGATGGTATTAAATCCAAACTTCACAGCACTTATATGTTTCTTAAAGCAAAATGGAAAGCCTCCAGCCGAACAACGGTGCCGCAGTGGGCCTTTTACAATGCGGGTGAGGTTTTCTTGAAGCTAAACGAGATAAAATTCAAGTGCGTTTTAAACATTAAATATGTCCTGATAATTTCAACAGTTATGATTTTTGCAACGAAAAAAGTCAAAACGATGCACTGTGCCGGCGATGCCGGTTAATTATTCTTAAGCTAAAGGGATTATCTTTCAAATACTTTATAAATTTTAATAATATCTTTATTACTTTAAAAGTTATAATGATTACAACGAAAAACGTCAAAAGACAACACTGTGCACAGTGCCGCGGATGGCCTATCACCTTGCGGGTCATGTATTTTGAAGCTAGGGGAGTCTTCTTTCAAATGCTTTTTAGATTTTTAAAATATCTTTATTACTTTAAAAGTTATGATTTTTGCAACGAAAAAGGTCAAAAGGCGCCACTGTGTGCCGTAGCAAAAATTCGGTGATAACTGCCGAAAAATTCGATAGCTACCGAACCATTTGATTGGCTACAAGTACGATTGCTACTACCGAGACTGTTTTCTGGTTATTCATATTCATATTCCGGTACCGTTATTTTAAGGATAACCTAATTTCATGTTTTTTTCACAGCAAAATGGAAAATTTTACAAATTGTTAAATAAAACCCATAATTTTTTATTTAAATCCTTGCACGTTTACTTACTAAGACTTACTCCATTTATTTCTACAGCTAAAAATATTTTTTTTTACGAACATTGCATTTTTAGTTAAGTTTACATGCGCGATATCCGATAAGTTGTAAAAAAGTAAAAATTAATGGTTATTCCAAAAAATGTTACAATTTGGATTATAAAAAAAGTTTTAAAAAACTATCCAATGGAGTACTAAAAATATTAACAAGATTTTAAACAAGAAGATTTCGAATACAGTGTACGAAATAATTATAAGTTCACCTATGAAAATGTGAATTTTTGCAAAATATTTGCTGTATTTAAAATATGTTGCTACCACATAAGAGCAATAATAATACCAGTAGATGCCAACAGATTTTACTGCATTTTTTTTTTATCATTTTTAAAAATTTTTCATTGTTTGAGTTCGAAATTAATATAAGTTCAGTCATGTGTTAAACTCAGTTTTTCTTTCAAATGTTGTGATTATTTTTTTTTACTTCACTGGTGTATTTTACAACTTCATTCTATTTATTTTAAGAACAATTTTGATTGCGGAGTTCTTTTCTAAAAAATATGAACTTTATTCAAATAAGTCATATTTTAATGCAAAAAAAAGACTATATTTTGTAACATTCAGCGATAAAAGTGTTTTTATGATTTGTTCCATATAAATAATAAATATTTGCTTTCAAATTATGAAGAACTAATGCAAAACAATTTCTGATATCGTATGACACTTAACATACATTAAGACTACTAAGCTGTATTTTTTTTTTTTTTAACGAAAATCGATTGTAATCTGAAATGTTGGGTCTGGATAATAATTTTTTCTTTTAATTTTAGTTCAGATTCATCTCAAAGCGCCTTCTAGATGAGCGCGATAAATTTTATTTGGCTCAGATGACAATGCTTTAGAAACGAAAAATGTTATTTTTTTTTCTTTAGGAGAACCATATGAAAGCTAATATTTATAACTTATATGGATCAAATCATAAAAGCCCTTTTAGAACTGAATTTTACAAAAGTATTAAAAATCATCGATTTGGAACCTTTTAAATAATTGCATATTTTGGTTTCTAACAAACGCTCTAAAATGCAATTGTACTTAAAATGATTGGAATGAGGTTATAAAAATCGAAAGTGAGGAAAAAGTAAAAAAAAAATATTTTGCCGTAAAATTGAGTTCAATATCACTGAACTTACCCTATGGGGAATGGGACCGGTCCAACTGGCAACTTTAACATGGGCTTGTCATAGGAGGGGGTCATTTGTCCTGCTTTGAACCACATAGTGGCATTCCACAGGACTAACCAAAGATGGGCATAAAGATGGGCATAAAAATAAACGAAAACTAAACAGCTTCCAATGGGTAAAATTCTGGCCAACTGGCTTTTTCTTGTTAATAAGCATTCTGGTAAAGTTGTATGTCCTCCCTTTACCATTCACAATTGGTAATTTTAGGACAGTTGACACTGCTTAACCCACTTTATTATTATATTATACCAGTCCTGTGATAAGTCCTTCTTTAACCAGTCACTTTTAGGTCAATTGACTCCTCATTCCCCATAGGGTATAGTTACGAGTAATTCACTGGAAAACAGTAAATAGTTTTTAAAAATTATTAAAAATGCAGCAAGAACTGTCGAAAATTGATCGAAATGGGTTTGTTATCAAGTAATATTATTTTTATTTGTATGTGGTAGCAAAACCTTTCAAATATTGCAAATATTTTTGAAAAAAATTACATTTTCATGTGTGAACTTATAATTATTTCGCAAACAGTAACTTTTTAAATTTTAAACTGTAAATATTGACTTTGCCGATGTTTTTAATTTAATTTTAATACTTTTATTAAATTTCCAAATTTCATAGAAATCTGAGAGAATGCACATCTGAGAGAATCTTTATATTAATTTTTTACACCCACAAATTTTGTTTGTTGCTTATCACTACTTTTTTAACTATTTTCATGGAAATGATTACATTTAATTGCAATCTTATTTAAGATTTGCTGTGCATTTGTAATTTTAATTTAATCCGAAATAATATTTTTTGATAGTAGCTACACAGAAAAAATTAAAAAATGAGTTTTAATTAAGAAAGTGATAATAACAATTAAAATTTAAAATAATTTTGCACATATTACGCAAATAATATTCATAATTACAAAAAATTGTATGAGATTAATTAAAACAAAATTCAATTAAAGTATTAATTATAACAATTAAAATCTTACTTAAAAAATATGAAAAAAATATGATATGTGTCTGAAATGCAGAGTATATATTTAGTTTGTTTGTAGACTTCAAATGCATTTGGTTTTTACACTAAAACTTTTATAATTAGTCTTACAGTTTATTAATAAAGTATGTGAGAATTATAAGGTAAACAAATATGCGAGAAAATATTTAATAGTCAATTAAAATATTATTTGACTCAACTAAATATTTGTTTAGAAAAAAATTCTTTTAAATCAAATTTTTTTTATATATTTTAAGCAAATAATTATTTCGATGTATTTCTGAAACTTCAATATTTTTTTATTTGATATATCTTGTTTTAATTTTTAACATATCGCACACCTAGTACAAAAGTGACTCAACTCAAAATTTTTAATTTTTAAGAAATGGAAAAAAAATATTTGCAACTTTATACAAATTGAAACATAAAGAAAGACATAACTGTTTTTTAGCAACAGTTAACAGCAACAAAATACACTAATATATTTTTTTATAGATAAACAAGTATATTGTGCATAGTTTAAGCATATAAAACCGAAAAATTAAAATATTGAGTTGAGTCACTTTTGAACTGGGTGTGTATGTCATAGTTAGGTGATCGGGTTTCTCAGGAAAAATGATTTTTTAGAATAAAGATTTTTAGGAAATTTTTTGGAAGAAATAGAGAGTTTTTTGTTCTTAAATCGATATTTTAAAGAGCTCTCTTGAGATTCGTCATTCCCATGCCAACAATACTTTTTTACGTTAGACCAACACTTAGGCACTTACAATAAGAGGAACAGGTATTGGCTGAAAAGCTAGAGTAAGAAAAAAACTAGTATACAGTAACATTAAAGACGTAAGTATGACGAGCAAATGTATAAAAAATTCAGAAATGGATGTGTACCATTGATCGATTATACGGCATTTTTCGAAACTGGTTTTTTGATCTTGCCGAATAATTGAAAGTTTAGAAAAACCGGTTGCGGTTTTCGGAAGTAAAAAAAAAAAACGGTTAACCAGATTTTAAATGTTATAGAATTATGTATATTCAGAAATTGATTTTATTTTATAAATTTTGTATAATAAAAATGATAATTATTCAAGTTCATGGTTATACTCCATATTTCTTTATTAGGATATTGTCCTAACAAATAATTCAAATTTATTAATTGACCACTTTCAAAAATGTGTTGATAGATCTATTTCTAGGTTCCCATCATCAGAACATGTTTTGAAAGAAGTGACAATCCCATGCAAAACATCAAACATTCATATAACCCAGTTTTCCCACTAAATGAGAACAAATATATGAAGTCGAAGTTAACGATTACTATCATTGATCAAAAATAAATCGAAATCTAATTCGTTATGTGGAAGCTCTAGCTTTGGTAGACGAGACACGATTTCTGTTTTTATTTTCCTTTTTTTTCACACTTGTTTTATTTTGTTTAAAAACAAGATTTACGGGGGAGTAAACAAGACCGTACTTGGTCTTTTTACAAGTTTGATATAACTTTTATTAAAAATAAAATGGTAATGAAATTTAAAATCATTACCTTCAATCAATAAAATCAAATCAATGAAATTGATTACCATTAATTAAAAAAATGCAAATGAAAATAATTTCATTACAATTGATATCAATGAAATTGTAATGAAATCATCAATTAATTAGTCTCATGTATGATTTCAAATAAAAAATAGGTATATTTTTGAAACACTAAATTTATTCTGGATAGTTTTTAAACATTTTTGTTCTGTTTCATTTAAACAAATTTGGGTCTTTAAAATTGTTAATGTCTATAAATTTTAATTTCCAACTTAAATACGTTTAAGCATAACACCAAGTTACAGAAACCATACCTACTATCGGCCAACATTTTATAAAATCAGATATATTTTAAAATTGTATCAAATAATATCTAATTTGATATAATTCGATACGTGTGGATGACCCATTTTTTTTTGTTATAAATATATTAGACTTCATACTTAAATTTTTACCCAGGCATTCAATTTCTAGATAAAATTAAGATCATGGTTAAATGAATCAATATAAATAAAAGCAAATAATTGCAACAATTTCATTTAAAACGACGACACAAATTTTTTTCCAAGCATCACACTGCAGTTAATGTTTATATCTCAAACACAAATATCCCAGCAAAAAAAAAAAAAACACTGCTTGCTTGAAAACCGTTTTCGGCACGGAAAGTGAACTGCTTAGCGCCTGCAATATTGATGATATAAGGCATGGTTTTTGTTTAAGATAGCTCGCGTGAAAGCCCGTGTTTCGATATGCAAAATGTGCATATTTCACTGCTCTAAAAAAGACATGAATTCGCTTATTTTAGCAACTAAATATTGTTATCATCACCATTCTTTCGGACTTTCGCGGAGCGATAAAGTGTGGTAAACAACCCGCTATAGCTTCTTTTGATGCACTACTGCAAGCTATTAACCATAGGAAGCAGTAGAAGAAGCAGAGAAGAAACAAAACAGAAGCATTTGTCAATTTTGCCGCTTTTGAATTTCTGCTGGGATGCAACTAAAGTATCCAGATGCATCAAGTGCAGTTAAAAATAATTTATTATTTAACGCCTCAAGTGAGTAATTTTCTCCAAATTGATTTTAAGTGAACCTCAAAACAAATTCACAACCCATGAAACCAACCAACAACTAGAAATTGAAATAATCATCCCTAAGACGCTTAATGCCACACAAAAACGAACATTGAGGCCCCCACCCCCCAGAAAAGTGCCAGTACCATAGAATAACAAAAACGGATGTTGTAATTCAGCAACATATGAGGTTTTAGTTTCCCCTTTCATATACAAAAAAAATAAATAATGCACTCTAAAAAAATAAAAATATAAAATAGAATACGCGAAAAAACTTTGATAATTATATTTATTTTGTTATTTGTGTTGTTTTCAATTTGTTTGATGTCTGAAAAATTAAAACAAACTTAAATTAGGGTGGCAATTTTCTATATTTCACACAAAAATTTATAAATATCAAGAAAAATTCTATGAATTTTCTTATTTTTTTTAGTAGAATTAAACATCATTTGATCGAAAAAATTCACACTATTATAAACGGGCCCCTTAATACATGTTGTGGTCGAATTTTAATTTTAATCCCAGATGTAAAACTGAAAAATTTATCACATTTTTTAAACAATCTCCCTAATTAATATCTCTGCAAGCAGTAATATCATTGTCACTTTGAAAGTCTTTTATAAATGTATATTACACTGTCCCTTAAAAATAAATTTGTCATTACACATACAGTTTCATTGCAAATGGTTACAAATGTATGAAATCGATTGTTTTTTGGAAAACTTTAACCCGTGCCAAGTTGTATCAAATGTATTTTTTTCCAAAATTCGAAATTTTGGAAATTAAATATTCAATTGCACTTATTTCTTTAATGTACTCAAAATTGTTCAGACATGAAATTCTTACCTTCTCGCTAAAATATGTACATTTGAGACTTTCAAATTACTAAATTTTAGGTTTAAAAATTAGTTCGACTACGGTTAAAATTTGTTGTTTATGTAAACTGAGATAGCTAATAACTTAACCTAAATAACCGACTTAAACGACAACAACAGAAAAAATTAGCTCAACTGAATTCGAACCCGTTTAACAGACATTTAAACTAACTTTTTTATGACTGCACGTTAGCATGAAATCAAAAATGACGCACAAATTTCATAAAAATGTAAAAAAAAAGTGTTTTTCTTTAAATTAATTTGAAAGATCTTTTAAAATGTTTGGAGATGTCGATTGCTGTTTTCATAATATAAATGTTGTATTATGAGCTTGTGTGGAGCGACTCATTTCCAGGAAGTTTTATGAAAATTGATTATTTTGTTGAAAATTTAACATAATTTTAATGTTTTCATCAAAGTTTTTATAGTTTTCGGAAAAAAAATCAATTAAGTTTGATTATACTATAATTACCCAACCAAATACGAATGGCAAATCATTGGCCCAGTGCTTTCAAAGGTGGTATGAGCGTTGGCAGAGCGTTGGATATCTGAAGATTTAAGTGCTTTGTCAACCCCAAAATGATAACACCGGGCAGGGCTTGGCCGTTCCTTCTTTAAAACGTTGGCAAAGCACTGGCTATAAGCGCTTTGCCAGTACCAAAACCATAATTTTAAAAAGTTGGCAAAGCATTGGTAGAACAACCAATAAAGTGCTTTTTTAATAATATAATAAATTGCAATTTAGTTTTGAAATTTTCCACTCATGTTGTGAACAAGGAATGTGCCACTGTTTGTATTAAGTTAACGGCTGAAAATTTTGTAAATAAGTACTGGCAATGCACTTTTTACCAATGTTGGGAAAGCTTTCTAAGTCAATACTGTGCCAGTGCTTTTTTATTTTTACGATTGTAAATTTTGTAAATCAAGTACTGGCAAAGCACTCTTTACGAACGTTGGCAGAGCGTTCTAAGCCAGAGCTGTGCCAGTGTTTTAATTGCTGTTACTGTTGTAAATTTTGTTAATTAAGCACTGGCAAAGCACTTTTTACTAACGTGGGCAGAGCTTTGTAAATCAGTGCTTTGCCAGCACTTTATTTGTTGGATCATTGGCAAATAGTGCTCTACCAGTGCTTGATTTTTCAGACCATTGGCAATTTCTGGCTGGGTATCTTTACTCTTACTTTTATTTAAAAAATGTTTTAACCCTCAGTGGCCTTTGGCCAAATAATACCAAAAAAAACGAAATAATTATTTTAAGCAATTTGATCCATACATGATTAATGTTTTCACTTTTGACCAAACAAGATCCATTGAGATATTTACAGAATGACTTCTTTCTGATTTTGATTAAATTTGGATATGTGATAAAGGGTACAAAACTAACGATTAAATTAAATTCATTATCGTACCAATATTACCTATAAGGGTTAAAAAGATGAGATCAAAAATGACTCCAGTTTCCTTTTTATAGTTTTTGTCATAATTTTTCCAAAGAAACTATACAAAAATAAATATTAAAGATATTTATTTTTATTTTTTTATTTTTACAGAATTTACTAACTTAATAAATTATGAGAGTAAACATGGATTTTACTTAGGCACTAACGACAATGGTTTTTGACCTAATATTAAAGATATTTTTAAGGTCTATCTAGCGTTTTAACAAAAAAAAATAAAAAATGTATATGTGTATTTGTTTATTCTGGGGCTAGTTTGGACACCTTCTTCTTAACCCTTAAAAGTCAGATTGGTACGATAAACAATTAAATTTTTTCATGAGTTAAAAATCTGAAAGAAATTATTCTGTAAATTTTATAGTTGGTCTTTATTTGTCAAAAGCGGAAACATTAACGCTATGTGGATCAAATTACTTAAAATTATTATTTCTATCAATTAGAAATTGTGTTTTAATCAATTTAAAGGCTTTCCAATCTTGAAGTCAGAATTAAAATTAAGATTTTTGGGTCTTTTTTGCCCACAAGATTTTTTAAATAGAAGCAAAGATAATTATAATTTAGTCAAGTAAAGGTGATATTTTTCTGGAAAAAAGATCTTTGATAAAAACATCAACATTTTTTTAAATTTTATCAAAATAATCATTTCCATAAAATGTCCTGGAAAGGCGTATATCCACACACAAACACGAATTGTAATTTTATCAATTTAATTGTTTATTTAATAAAAACTATAATACTATTAAAATAGCAATCGAAGGCGGTATGAAACAAGACCCCAATGAAATAAGGCCCCAAACCGAAAATGAAGTAAGGCCCCAAAAATTTCGATAAAAAAAAATTGGGGTGTTATTTCATTTTTTAGAACTTTATTTCATTTTTTTTTTGGGACTTTATTTCATAATGAAATTAGGCCCCAATATGAGAACTGAAATAAGTCCCCAAATAATATTTTTGGGGTTTTATTTCATTTTCTTAAAAAGCACAATTTTTAAGTAATATAAGCAAATAACCGTTATAATTACTGCATGAATTTATCAAGTTATTAATGTAAATAGTTATTTGCTATTAGTAAGTGAGATTATACCTTGTAGTAATTTTGAAGTTTCTTTTATGTCGCACTTAGAAAAAAACTTTATTTCGCGAAGCCGCCTGCCGCGTTCTAAGGAGGAAAAAAACCCCTAAGACCGGCCGAAGGTCGCCACCCAGAAGAACTTGTTTTTCAAATCAGATGTCGAATCCGTTGAAATCTTATATTTTTAAGACATCAAGTAATTTGTAAAAACAAGTTTTTCTGTGTGGCGGATTTCGGCCTCTCTTAGGGGTTTTTTCCTCCTTAGAACGCGGCAGGCGGCTTCGCGAAATAAAGTTTTTTCTGCGTGCGATTATACGATTTATAAATTTAGTTTTATTTTGTGATATACTACTAAAAAATATTAAAAAAAACTGTATTGATATACTAAATATTATTAATCTTTTTATTTTAAAAAGGCTGAAAAAAAAATCGCGCAATTTTTTTTTCAGCCTTTTTACTATGTATTAATTAGGAATAAAGAAATATTTCAAAGTAATATATAATTTTGTTTTTTTTTTATTGGGGCCGTATTTCATTTTCAAAATGTGGCTTTACTGCATTACGAAATAAAGCCCCAAAAATTGGGGCGTTACTTCATTTTGTTTTGGGGTGTCGTTTCATTTGGTTGGGGGTTTATTTCATTTTTTTTTGGGCTATTGTTTCATAATGAAATAAAGCCCCAAAAAATGGGGCGATATTTCATTTTTGGTTTGGGGACTTATTTCATTGGGGTGTTGTTTCATACCGCCGCAATCGAAATCTCCAAACTAATCACTTTAAAAACCTTAAAATATTTAAAAAAAACGTTTTTGCTTTTTCTAAAATTTGTTCGCCATTTTTCGTTCCAGGCTAAAATGGGTTAAAGATATGCGATAAAATCAGATTTCCATAATTGACTATTTTGAGTATATCGAAAAAATGAATGAAATAATAAAAAAATTTAATATCCCAGGTGAAAATGTTCATATATGTTAATATATTGTAATATATGGTTTCATGTATGAGCGTATATGGTTTCATGTATGGGCATATATAAACACATATATGTTTATATATGCCCATTTAAAACTTTTAATACTGCCTCATCAACACTTATTTAACTATTTGCATACAAGGTATGAAAGGTGTTTTGGTTCATATGAGATATCTCACTTGAATCTAAAGAAATATCAGACGCAATTGATGTGCTTAATTCTGAATCGGTAGTACCTAGCCTGACTAACCATCCCGCTTTTGGCGGGACTATCCCGCTTTTCAATATATTTTTTCTCAATAGAATTTTTATAAAAAATGAAATGATTTAATTTTTTGATAGAAATAAAATTTCAGAACCAGTGATAGGATTTCGAAATTCGAATCGAAGTATAAAATGTATTCATTTGTTATGCCAAGTGATTTTTTCATAATTAAAAGAAAATATAAATTTTTAAAACAATATTTGAGCGATTCAAACAAAAAAATTGCAAATTTATTAAAATACGTATTTTAAGACAATAAATTTTAAAAATCCAGCTTTTAGCACCAAAATTCCAATTTTTCGCCTGAGAGTCCCGCAGTTGGTCAACTATCCATATTGTTATTCATTTTCATTAAATTCTCTCCCAAATTGTATTTTCTTAAAAAATTTCGCTTTGAACTATTTGTATGTATTAATGTATTTGAATTAAAAATGTATCAACTAATCAGTAAAATGTTCTTAGAAGTATAATAGAAAACTTTTCTTTTATTAAAACCATGTAGGAAAAGTAATAATATATGACCATATATGAATATTCATATATGCCCATATACCATCAAATTTCGGATCCGAACATATATGGATTCATATATTAACTCATATATGTGGCCATATATGACAATATATGAACATTTTCATCTGGGATATCAACATTTTGTGTTTTGGTAGTTTTTAATAAAAATACACTTTTTCCAATAATTGGCCATTTTCAGTCAAAGTCGTAGTTTTCAAAAAAAATCAATTTCTTCCTTTTGGAACCATTTGCAATACAACTGAACGAAAATCGACAAATCGTTGCTTTAAGGAACACCCTAATATGTATGTATGTAATTGTGTAAGTATAAGCAGAAACCATGGGAGATTTTTTTTTTGTTCCCCAATGACAATGAGATGTGATGTTACTTCCGTCTCTATTGTCTGGTTGCTGCAACTTAGAGCAAATGGAGTTTTTCTCACACTCCTAATATGAAAATGGTGCAAATGTTTTTATCTGAGAAATTATTGTAGTTTCTAATGTCACATCTGTTGATGTTACTCGATTGTCTCGATGTTGTTGTGTTACACTATAATTAAATTGTAACAAAATTACACTATAGTTTAATTAAAGACAAGACTTTCAAATGGTTTTGGTTGTCAACATCGTTTATAATGTTAAAAGTGGTAATTTTTCACCATTATAATATGAGAACTTTTCCCATTACTTTTATTTTCTTTGCTTTTACAATAATTTTGGTTATTGGGGGAAAATTAAATGATAATATTTATTGCATCTATCTAACACTTTAAAAGAAAATTTAGATGTTGTGATTACACTAAAAAAAAAGTCCGTAGAGTTAGCACTAAAGTTACTTGAGTCACCAAAATTTTTGCTGGGATGATCCTTGCAGAAAAATTGTTAATATACTTATGCAAAATTGTTTTGGTAAAAATCAGTGAGCTGACAAAAAAATAGTCTAAATGCGTTAAATCGCACGATCTAAACGGCCTATTGACCAGCCTCAAATGTGAAATAAACTGTTCACCGAACACGCCTCTCAATTGGGCAATTTTTTCGCGTGCTGTGTGGCATATGGTACCGCCTTGTTGAAACCGCATGTCACCCAAGTCCAACTCTTCCATTTTGGGCAAAAAAAAAATTGTAATAATCACACGGTAGCGCACGCCATTCATCGCCATCCTGCCTTCGTCATCTTTGAAAAGTTCGGTCAAATTATGCCACTAGCCCATAATCCACATCAAACAGTGTATTTTTCGGGATGCATTGGCAGTTCTTGCAATACTTCTGGCTGCTCTTCACACCAAATACTGCAATTTTGCTTGTTCACGTATCCATTCAACCAGAAACAAGCTTAGTCGCTGAACACAATTTTCAGAAAAAAAGCGGATCTTCACCCAACTTTCACCAAAAGTTAGGTCGTGCGGCTTCAATTCTTGCACCAGCTGTATTTTAAAATTTTTTACGCTCAAATCCTTCCGCAAAATTTTGCACGTAGTGTGGTAACAGAGAATCGATAATTCACGGTCATCAACAACACTGGCGGACATAGCTGTCATATTTTTCTCTGTCCGTACGTATGCGTGTTGGTAGTTTAATGTCCAATAATGTAAATTTGGTGCTAAATTTAGTCACAAGATTCCGAATAGCCGATTCAGAAGTTCGCCCAAACTGACCATAAATTGGAAGCAGTGCACGATGAGCATGAATTTTGATATTAAAGCCGATTCATGGTTAAATTATAGACCAAACTGAACATGTTTAACAGTAACATGTTACAGCTCAGCCAAAAACAGTGTTGCAAAAAAGAAGTTGCTAAAAAATCACCCTTTACATATACACCAACTAATCACAGTTTCTGAAAATTACTTATGAAATTATATAGACATTTTTAACAAAAAATCATAATTTTTTAAAACTACAAGTTTTTGATTGTATAGCAAATTGTACTCTAGTTTTGGAAAAAAATTTTGAATATGTGTATTCGGTGTTGGATCTGAAGAGTAAAAAAAAAATTAAAATATTGTTAAAAGCAGAAATATCGTATATAATATACAAACAAATACGAATGATTTTCGTTATTTTCGTAAAATTAATCAAAAAACATACAAATTTTTTTTTCGTAAATTTTTGCATGGATTTTTTTTTAGTGTATATATCTTAACTTTCCAATTGTACGTCGGTTTCGTTCGCTATTGTATTTCTACATATTGTCTTCGGTCAGCCTCTGGAACGGCGACCTTGTGGGTTCCATTGTAGAGCAGAGTGTGTTCATATTTTATTAACCCTCTAACCGGCAAGCCCACCTCCAGGCTGGGTTTTTTAATTTGTTATAAGTGCGCCAAGTGAGGTTTTTATAATAAGAATTTAAGCTAAATCGATAGAAAACTAAATTTATAAAAAAAGTTTGTGAAATAGTTTTTTGCGTGCATTTCAAAAAATAAATATTTTGCGAAGAACACAATTTTCAAAAATTTTGAAATCTTGACTAAAAACTGTTGATATTAAACACAAAGTAAGATTAAAGCGTAAACTTTTTAAAAAAGCTCTAACTTTGGTCTAAGGACATACAGGATTCCAAAAGAATACCTGTGAAGGACATTGCCGTAACTTGAAACCATATTGACGGATTTTTATGAAATTTGACAGAAAGGTTATATTAAGTAGTATTAACCAATTATTTAAGAGTAATCAGTATATGTTGAAGTTTCGATGCGTTTTCGCACAATTTCGCGTTTTTCGAAAAACAAAAATCGCCATAAAAGCACAAAAAGTGTAATTTTTTACTTCAGTTATATATTGGTAAGAGGAATAATTTATACATAAAATTATTCGCTTTAAACCTATTTTGGCCCATATCGCATAAAAAGCCAACAAAAAATGTTGGTAGAAGAGCATATTGTTTATTTTGCGTGCCGAACAAGTGGTATAAATTTCGTTGCGAAAAAGCTTAGGCCGGTTTGAGGTTCAAAGTGTGCCCTAGCCAGCTACACTTTTTGCGTGTGATGTCTTTATGTATGATTTGCTGTCTTATTATCGTCCATAATCTTTCGTTGAAGGTAGTACGTGGCCACTAGATCTTGAAAATGGCACGAATACATCTATTTGTAAAGCATTGTAACTTATTAATAACATCCCAGAAATTTCCAACGGTACAAAAAAAAAATATAGTACTGGGACAACGCTGTTTTTCTCAATATGCCCACGGTACAAATAAAATAGTACTGTGACAACAATATTTTTTTTGAAAATTTAAAATTGGAGATTTAAAAAACATCCCAAAAATTGTGTTCGTTTTTGATATTGCCTTAAGACAGGTTAAAGACATTTAAAAAAAAAAAAAATATTACAAATCTTGCAATTTTGAGTTTGTTAAGCAAAAAAATAATTTTTTTTTTTTTATTTTTTTTTTTTATTTATTAATTATCATATAATTACAAATTATATACTACTACCCTAACCGAGCACTAGCTACTATGGCCTTCGGCGCGTTGTAGCGAAAACAGACCAGTGCCTCTGGTGGGAATCGAACCCACGACCCCCGCACTCATCAGCCAGCACGGTACCAACTAGCCTACCGGGGCGCACAGCGCAAAAAAATAATATTATAATAATCAACTTTAAAAATATTTAAGATGTGTGCTCGAATTTCTCGCGCCAAACAAGAATTGGCACATTATTTGTCTGGGGCATTATTTATTACTGGGCTAGATTTTAACCGCGTTTGGATTTGTGTACCTTGTTGAATGCATAATTTTATCCTTATATCGATTAATTTTCCCTCTAGAACAAAAACTATTACAATATTTAAAACAAATTTGCAAAACTGTAAAAAAGTAATTTTTTCCCATATAAACTCATATTTCACTATTTAATGCCCCTTCGCTTTGGGAATGCATGTTTGTAGAGGCCTTAAATTACACATGAATTATATTTAAGTCAAATAGAAAAAACAATTAGAGGGTACTGTTTCAACATTTCCAACATTTAAACTTCTGGAACACTCTAAGGGGCACTCTAGTATACATATTTTATAAACCACCCAGCAAAACTTTGGTAATGGCTGCGATAAAGTAATGTATTACCTTGTAATGTATACTCCTTATCTGTATCATTATTACCCAACAAAATGTAATGAGTTACCGATAATGGGTTACATAATGTATTACTTTGTAATGTACACTCCTTACATTCAGCATTATTTCAAAACATAAAGTAATGAGTTACCAATAATTGTGTACTCATGGATTACCTTGTAATGATACATCATTACCTTTTACATTATTTCAAAACAGAAAATAATGACTTACCGATCATCAATTACATAATGCATGAACTATAAGCGTAAAGTAATAATTGAAATACTTTTTGAAAATCTTTATTTAGACACATTACTTTGTGATTTTTTATAAGCATGACGGTAAGGTATATATTTTCAACATCACAAACGGAAAACCAAGGTACAACAATTCATGTACATTTTAAGCAACTTATTATTATATGTGACGATAGCTCAGTGGATAGAGTTCCCGCCTAACAACCACATGACCCCAAGTTCGAATCCCAGCGAGACCACGTTATTTATTTAATTAAAAAAAATATTTATAATAATTTTTTTTAATACTGTGAAAATCTATTTATAGACAAATTACTTTTTCCCACCATGTGACCAAATAAGTAACCAGTTACTTTACCCCCTACAAAGAAATGGATCCACCCATTACTTTTAAGCTTATCGCCTGTAAAATTCATCAGTGAAGTAAAGTGTATTGTAATGAGTGAAGCCCTATGGCGATACATAACTTTACTCAATATTTGGTAATGTGTGGTTTTGCTTGGCAGTGAGTGTGTCTTTAAAAATGCTTACATTTAATACCAAATCTTTTTTTTTTTGTTACTTTAAAATCGAACAAAATAATTAAAAATAAAAATTGGGAAATTTTTAATACCACTTACTTGGTAAGCGTATATATAATATTGGGCAGCTAAAAAAGCACTTGTCCTTTTTATTTTAATTTTCTACAATATATCAAAGTTACATTAAGATCTGCTGGTGTGGGTCTGGGTACCTCCTTTGTTAGTTTTCTTTTAAATAGAAGTTAGGTATTTTAAAATACCGGTAACGAAGTAGCGTGCTTTTAAGCTAGTGTTGTATAATTGCTATAAAAGGAAATAAGTTTGATTTGGCACATATGCTAAAGACTGTAATTACTGTTTAATTTTGCTGCTCCTAGTAAGTTTTTGTATTATTTAGACATATTATACACTGAGAGAATTATCTGCATTAGATCTAGTAAATGTCACTGGAACTCGTTCAATAAAACTGTTCAAAAATTTAATGCAGTTTTTCATAACATTTTATGAACATTTTCATTTTATTTACCAAACATTTTTAATCCCAATGAAAAAATTTCAATTATGAAGCTTTTTCATAAAGTTTAATAAATTTTTTATTTACTTTGCGAATAAAACTTCATTATTTTAAGGAAAAACTTCATTAAAACTGGTTCAGAAAAATTTTTCCTGTGTACGAGCATATCTTTAAATAGTACTTTACAAAAAATTTTACACTGCAAAAAACAATAATTTAAAAATGTTTTCATTGTGAAAAGAATTAAATATGTAACAATACATTAGTTGATCTACATGTTCAAGGTATTTCTTTCCTGTTTGTTAAGTCCTTTAATATTGTTTATTTATATTTTTCAAATTGTAAGTTTATTTTCCTAAGGTGATCATTGATGTTAAGAAAAATCCATTTAAAAACAAGGCAGCACAATTAAAACAACATTGTTAAAACATGTTTCTATCGCTAACATCTAAAGAAAATCACAATAAAGGCAAAAAGGAAAAAAAAAAGAATCAAGACAAAAACGTCCCAACATATGACGCCATTTAGATTGATGGTAACATCAATGAGACCATGTGAGTGGTACATGGATAATAATTACACTAAAACGCAAACTGCGAAATAAATACATGCGTGTATGAATATATATTTTTGTACATGACTATATGTCTAAACATAACTTGCACACAGTTGTCGTTAAGAGTCAATAGGCGTGATAAAAATTAAGCTAAATTGTAGTTTCGGGGTTTTATTTATACTCGTTTTAAGGCCACAAAAATGCAAACACCGAAGTCGTAGCTGATAAGCTTCTCAGTAATTGATGTTTTGAATTATTGTTTGAATAATTGATAAATGGATCAATAATTTATTGCTCACTAATTAAATCGGGTATTTATCGTGTATGGTGTTAAGGTCAAAAATCCCTATGGAAACTACGATGAATTTTTCCAACATTTGTGGCCGTATATTGGGAACAACTCGGCGAATGTTGTCCTCCAAGTAGTCAATCGTTTGTAGCTTATCGGCGTAGACTAGCGACTTCACATATCCCCACAAAAAACAGTCCAGCGGCGTTAAATCAATTGTGGCACGAGCTGTGTGACATGTTGCACCGTCTTGTTGAAACCACAGCTCCTGAACAACATGGTTTTTCAATTGATGAACGAAAAAGTCAGTAATCATGGCTCTATAGCGGTCACCATTGACTGTAACGTTCTGACCAGCATCGTTTTTAAAGAAGTGCGGACCAATGATTGCACCAGCCCATAAAGCACATCAAACAGTCAGTTTTTCTGGATGTTACCGTGTCTCAAATACACGTATTATTGACGTATCCATTTTACCAAAAATGAGCTTCATCGTGAAAAAATAACGTAGTGAGCGATACGTACTTCGAAAAGAACCATGTATTTCAAAATAAATTTGCACAATTTGGAAGCGTTGTTCAGGCATCAGTCTACTCATTTTGAAATGCCAGTTAAAAAAGTGTTGCCAACTTAAAGTTTAATACCTGTATAAAAAAACTCCCTTTAGTATATTTTGACAATTTGTTTTGGAATTATGTATGAATTTTAATTATTGCGAATAAAGTGTTCTTAAATTAATATATTAAAAATTAGTACAAAAACAGTAAAGTGGAAGTGAAAACCGTCTACTAACTTTTTTGTCTGATTGTAGGTTAATGAATTAAAAACAAAATTTTTTTACCTTGAGTTATGATGACATGTTATTAACAAAAAACACAATTTGCTAGAAATCCGCAAAAATCAAATCGCTGCCTGACCCACGTGTTGGGGAGGATATTTTTTATTATTGTTTTATTTCGTTTTCAAAATTGTATTCCATAAATTTGAAATCTCAATTTTTTCGATTTAGTTGAAGAATTTTTTTTAAACTTGAAATTATAGATTTGAAAAATATTACAAAAACATTGTTCGTGTTTGACGTCAGGTTAGAGGACATGTTAACGATTTCCTAAAATATAAAAATGTTATGTTGCAGTTATCAATTTAAAAAGCGTTTAAGATATGTGCTCGAATTTCGTGGTCAAATGGTATTTGGCACATTAGTGGTCTATTTTATTTATTTTTATTTATTTATTTGAATTGCTTCATACACAAGACTAAAAGTCTTATTTTGCAGTATGGAACTGATGATTTGAAAAATTATAAGATCATTAATTAATAACTTAATAACTAATTACAATTTTTATATGGAAAACAAAAAACAATTTAAATTAAACAAGATGAACAAAACAAAAAAAAACTAAATAAAAAATTTAAATAAATTTAAATAATTTAATTTATCAAATAATTATGTTTGATTTTCTCATGCCGAAAACAGTTTAAAAATATTTTCTTTAAATTTTCGTGCGTTACTTAAAAGCTAAGAGCTGTGGGGTATAGAATTCCAGAGAGATACTGCGAATATGTAGAAATGCCGCTCCGAAATTAAGCTTTTGTATCTAAATGATCTAAGTCTTTTTCCCCTGCTTATATCTGAAATAACAAGTTTGCTGTACAGATGATCAGGTATGTGGGTATATATTATTTTATGTAAAAAACTAAAACTCTAATGTTTAGTAGATTATTTAAAGAAAGGCCATATAGCTGAGATGAAAAGAAAGATACACTAGAACGCCTATTAAGTCCATACACGTATCGGATTATATTGTTAAATGCAACGTTCAATTTACCTTTACTAGTTGCATCACATTTAGCAAATAGTAAAACAGCCATATAGTAAAACAGGCAAGTATCATTCTTATTCTAATAGGTGTACAATGCTGGGTTCGCCAAAGAGTTCTAGTCATAGAGAATGTGCGACCACAAGCATAGTTAATGTGGTTCGACCACGTAAGAGTGTCATTAAAAAATATTCCGAGATTCTTAGCAGATTTTACTATTTAAATTTTTTGATTATTTATAAATATATTAGGTATAATACTTAGTTTGGCAAGTCGCTTTTGAATTACAATGCATTTAGATTTTTTTGGATTTATTCCTAGACCATTTGCGGTTGCCCACGTATAAATACGATGTAGTTGCTGATTAATAGAGATAATACACTGGTCGATTAAGGCATTAGTACAGCTGGTATAAAGTTGAACGTCATCCGCGTACATTCTTACATTACAATTTGTTAAAATACCTGGAAGGTCATTAGAATACAGTGAGAGTAATAGTGGCCCAACAATGGACCCCTGAGGTACCCCTCTTGTTACAGGCAGTGCCTTGGATTTTTGGATTCCAGTTTCAACATACTGATATCTGTTACGTAGGTATGTTGACAATAACTGAGTAGCGGTCGAAGAGAAATTGAAAAAGTTATTAAGTTTGTGACAAAGAATGTTATGATCTACGGTATCAAACGCTTTTGAATGATCTAAAAGTATTAAAAATGTAGTCTTGCCATCATCAAGTTTCTCCCTAATCTCCTATGAAACATCAACTAAGGCTGTTATGCAACTGTGCTTCTTTCTGAACCCAGATTGACGATCTGTTAGCAAGTTATTGTTATCCAAGAAATAAGTAATTTGGTTATGCATAATACGTTCAAATGCTTTAGAGAGAAATGGAAGAATGGCTATTGGTCTATAATCAGAACCAACTTTGGGTATTGGGACGATTTTAGCTATTTTCCAATTCGAGGGAAAGTAACTTAAAGTTAATATTTTGTTAAACAAAAATGTTATTATTGGAAGTAGTTGAGGTAAAAGAATCTTTAGAAACTTTGGATTAATCCCGTCCACTCCTATAGAGTTGGATTTTATAGACAATATACTAGATAAAACGTCACATTGGTCTACTGCAGCAAAAGAAAAAAAGTTAGATTCAGAATTGTTACTAGAATGATTATTGATATAATAATTTTGATCTGCTTGAACCATAGGAACATTTAAAAACTTTTTATTGATTGTATCGGCATCAATCGAACATGGTTCTTGATTCGTAGATTTGCCGATACCAACTTCACGTATCGTTTGCCATGTTCTTTTGGAGCCAATGGCGGAAGAAAACTTTTCAGCATAAAAAACGGATTTGACCTTTTTAGTCATTTTATTTGTTTCTCTTTTAGCAGTCAGATAATCCTCATGTAATGTTGTAGTTTTAAATCTTTTTCAACGTGCATACGCAAAATCTCTTTGATTGATATAATCTTTTATTTCAGATGAAAACCATGGTTTCTGTTTATTACTAATAATTTTTGTCCTTATTGGTACAGTTAGATCAAACAGATAATTTAGGTTTTGCTCAAGAAAAGAGAGTTGGTCATCTACGGAATACAAAGAATACAAAACATTCCAATCGATTTTAAAAAATTCTTCCTCGAGAAATCTAAAACTAATACTTTTGAAATCTCGAAAAGTAATTCTCTCAACAGGTATTACTAGTTGGAAATTGTAAGTCATGAAAATGAGATCATGCTTGGAGAAACATGACGCAGATAATTGATCATAGAGTAGTACATTAATTTCATTACTCACGAGAAATAAATCCAAAAGCGTGTTATTAGTTGCAGTGAAGTGTGTAGGATTTAAGATATTAGATGATATTAAACCAAGCGAGGCAGTCATCCGAAAAACTACTATCCACTAGAAGGTTTGAATTGAAATCTCCTGCTATTATAACATCATCGTAGGGCACTTTTTTTTACTTTTTTTACCTTTTTGAAAACATAACTTTATTTGCACCTAGAATAAAAACTATTCCGACATTTCAAAAATTTTACAACAACTAAAAAATAGTAATTTTTTCCCTAAACAAAATACAGTTTTAATTTTCAATCATTTTCCGGCACGTCTTTTTTATCCGATTGTCTCCAAATTTCAAATATATTTTCTTTTTTTATAAAAAGCAAACAAACCCCGTTTCAAATGTCAAAAACTTTTTTCGCAATATTTTTGGGGTTTGCATTTGTTTGAAATTAAAATTAGTAGATATAAATCCCTAAAAGCCGAGTTTAGCTACATTTTCATCACACCTATTGACTCTTCAAGACAACCGTGTACATAAATGCCTTGGATTCAAAGTAGTTTTGCCACTTACAATAAAAACCATAATTAATTTTTAAAACGTTAGTGATGTTTATAAGAAGAACAAAAAAAAAAAAAACAAAACCACCGTTAAAGACATAATTTTCCGATTATAGAAAAAAGTATATAAAAACAAGAAAATCGATTAAGAACTACAAGAGTAATGACGAAAACAGTACACTGAAAAAATCTCTAGTATATTAAATTTTCTAAACACGCAACGTAAAATACATCGAATTAATCAACCGCTGCAAAACATATTTTTAAACTTATTAATAACCATCTACTGCAAGTTTTTTCTGAGTGTAAAGATCATAATATCAAAAAGGAAATATTGATATAAAAATCCAGTACAATTTTAAAATACAAAACAAGCCAATTTATAGTGTTTTATTATCTTACGGGTATATTACGTGATTGTAATTAGTTATGATATGCAAGTGTATTATGTCAAAAATTAGCGTTCTCAAAAAATTTTTAATATTGTTTATTTTCCAGTTATCATTATACAATTTAGCACAATTTTGTAAGGAAGTCATACTTTTAGATCCCTCTAAATGTAATTACATTTTTATGATTATATTTAATAGGTTACGAATGCTGCGTGTTAAAAATAAAATAAATCGAAATATTTGCCATTAACAAAATTTAAAAAACTTTAAATCTTACACAGGGAGGATATAAGCGTACGAAAATATACATGATTGAATATGCTTATACATGATTTTTTTTCGTAAAATATTTTGAAAATTTTATTATATAAAAATACATATTGATGCATATGCTATGTTATATGACCATATATTTTTATATTAAATCTATATATATAAAATACAATGTTTGTATGTTTGTCCTCTATAGACTCTAAAACTATCCAACCGATTTGGCCTAAACCGGTTTCATTTGAAAGGTTATAGTCCAAATTAGGTTTTCGGCTATATATATTTGAAGTGGGCGTGGCCCCTCCCACATAAATTGAATAACAGCATATATCTTGACTATTGTGATAGCAAGAGTTTTGGAACATTGCAGTATCCCATACGTTACTGATTTGAATAATCAGGAAAAAAATGGGCGGGATCGGACCAGTGGGAGTGGCAGCTCCCATACAAAGTAAATATTTAATATCATATATCTACAGTTTTATAACAGCCAGAGTCTTAGAAATTTGTGAACGTTGATTATTTGTTAATGTGAATAGTCATGGGAAAAAATGGGCGTGATCGGACCAGTGGGCGTGTCAGCTCCCATACAAAGTAAATATTTAATATCATATATCTACAGTTCTATAATAGCCAGAGTCTTAGAAATTTGTGCACGTTGATTATATTATGAATAGTCATGGGAAAATTAGGCGGGATCATAGAGTGGCAGCTCCCATACAAAGTGATTATTTAGCTCATATACAAAATTAATATTAATATTAAATATCTAGGGTTCTATATTAGCTATATAGCCTTCAAAATTTGTACGAGTCCATCAATTACAAATATTAGTAGTCGAACTTAAAATGGGCGGAATGGGATAAATGGTCGTAGTACCGAAAGCAAAAATCAAATAAAGGCGATAGAAGGACAAAGAGGCGTTGGGCTTCCCATGAAATTACAAATTTTAAAATGATTTACTAATGTGAATTTATTTTTTTAATTATTTATTTGCGTAAAAGAAATTTCTTGATTTAAAGAATTAATTACAATTAAAATTTGAAGGCAAAACAACGTTTGCCTGGTCAGCTAGTATTTTAATATTCTATATAAATTTTTTTTTTGGTACTCAGAAGTTACAGCCTACTAAAAAATATTTGACGTAAAAATTAGTTTAAGAGTTACTTTTAAGAACTTGAAATTAAAAATTCTGATAAATTCTAACATAAAAAAGCAATGTATCGGCGTGAAATATTTTTTATTTTTTTAAATTCCTTTAAAATATCTTTTATTTACTTAATAAAAATATTAATAAACTAAAACTAGTTTTTTTTCCTATTTCACATGAAAATTGAGCAATTGTGGAAGTGTATATCAAATAATAGTGCAAGTGTATATCAAATAAAAGGTATTTTAAAGACCTTTCTAATATATTTTATTTTACGCCCATGCATTTCCTGCAGGTATAGAGGTTTTAGCTTAGATATTCTGAATTTTTACATTTAAAATCTTTTGGGCCATAAGCATTGATATTCTAATGACCATGTTTCTGGACTTAACTATTCATTCAATTTTAGGGGGACATTCATGAGTTGTGTCTTTAAGATTTGATTTTCGTATTAAAAAAGTATATATTTTATATAAAAATTTTATGAATTTTAGCTTTCATATGATTAAAAAAGATTCAAATTTTTTTGTAAAAATAACGATACCGATAACCGTTATAACCGATACCAAAAACGAAACAAAAAATAAATCTTAACTAAAACCTTTATTCGATTCGGTTAGCAACCTTGCTTAAAGTGAAAATTTTCAAAAAGTGTCCCCCCTCCACAAAAGCTTAGGCAGAATCCTCCGCTGTTTTGACACATGTCAAAATATATATTACAAAAAAAAAAAATATATATAAAATAAACTAAAAAAATGTTTGTCATATGGGGGATTTCATTTCAAGTGACCGGTATGAAACTGAGATGATGGAACTGCACAAAATTGAGTCCTAGTAGGTAGTAGTAATGACGCAAAATTTCATACCGATTTGCCAAGGACTCCCCGAGTTGGAGGGTGTTGAATTTTGACATTTTCGCCAAATAGCCTTTTTCGTCAATTTTAAAAAAAAATTTAATTTTTTTTTTAAAAATGTATTCTTTTTACTTTTTTTTTATGAAAAAGAGTAAACGTTTTTTCTCTAACAATTATAAACACTATTAATTTTCAAATCACACTACATAGACTAGTTTCTGCCTTTTTAATGGACAGGATTCATCAGTGATTTCCCATTTTAAAAGTTGTATTATTTTTTGTGTCTTATAATTGTCAGATTGTCTCTATATGATAAATTCAAACCTGCGCTTCTTCTTATATTACAAATGAAACAATACCAAATCATGACCGTTTAGCGATCACACCCAAGTATGGCCTGGAATGTAATGTCCTATTAGCTTTTCTGTTACTGTATATTAAACTCAGAAGTGACAAACACTAACAAACACAAATATTCTATTTTTAGAGTTTTGTTTATTTTTCTAATCTCCTCCGTCTCTATTTCACTACGATATCAGATTTTTTTTTCAAAATGGGGTATTTTTTTTAGAAAGCTTAGCTCACCTGATCAGGACTTTTCCTTTAAGAGTTTTGTGGTCGCTTAGATTAATGCGACTTCTTTATCTTTCTTCTTTTCTTCCAAAGTAGGGTACTTTTTTAGTGCTCGATTTTTTTGTTTTTTATGAGATTTTCATAAAATTAACACATTTCTAATCTGCTAGTAAACACCTATAAAGTTCCTGAAATATTCCTATTTGAAAATTTGAAATTCCAAATTTGGTCCAAATCAGATTCAGTTTTTTCGAATGACGTCACCAAATCAATGCCAATTTTTTTCTAATTTATTGGTTATTTAACCAAATAAATTTTCGATTAAATAAAAAAAAAATTAATGTAATATCTTGATACACTCAAAAACTGAATTACTTTCAAGAATAAATTAAAAGAAAATTAAATGTTTGCGATTTTTTCTCCAAAAACTACCAACAGTCTTTTATCTAAATATAAATACTTTGTTTCAAAACATATAATGTATACATAATATTCTAAAAGGCCTTTTCGTGTAAAAGACATATGTGTTGCCACATTTCTTTAGCTCATCAACTTTAACTCACAGTTCCAAAATTTGCACACCTTAAATTAGGTATCGGAAGCGGTTGTAGATACTCCAACATATATCTAATATATTGGATAAGTGAATTTCAATTCCAGCTTTTAATGTAGACATGAGAGCAAAAATCAAAATAACACCTTAAAAATATTGTGTTTTCATTTTTTTCCAAGTTTGTGTAAAAAGCTAAAATCATTCCATTGAAATCGCGCTTTTTGCAGTCCGATTTTTTCGATTTATTTTATGCATTTGAATAAAATAAACTACGTAGATAAAAATGGGATCGTTTTTGCATATATATGATAATATAGTGGATCGTATATGAAAATACGTTAAATAAATTTCCGAAAATTAATATCTAAAATGTTTACCTTTGAGAATGAATTTCTTATGAAACTTATTTTTATATGCAGAAAAATAGATTTATTTTATGAAAATCAATTGTTAAAAACAATAGAATAAAAAATAGTTTTATACTTTATAAACAGAGAACACAAATATGTATTTTATTTGCCATTTTTGACATTTTTACTCATAACTATTTGATTAATATTTTGGCTTTTTTTGATTTCTAGTCTTGGGCTTAAAAACTGCTTTTTGTTAAGATTTTTGGGCTTTAAAATTGCATTTTTCTGATATTCTTTACTTTGACTGCTTTTTTACCTCACAGTTTTTTAATTTTTCGTTTAAAAGGTGCAATTAATTTACCTTTTTGGAGTATTGATATTTTTTTTTTGCTTTTTTTTTAATATTTTTTGCCAAACACACAATTGATTTTGCTATTTTTGTCTTCTCTGTTTACTCGTTTTATATATTACAAATATCACTCATTCTTCTCAAGTCCCCCTAAAGTATGCAATAGAAATTTTAAAAATGCAACACATACAGGCGCATATATTTTTATTCAAACTTAAATATCACTCATTCGTCTGTGTTCATGAACATTATTCAAGTTCGAGGCCATACTCAATATTTCTTTATTAGGATATTGTCCTAACAAATAATCTATAGAGTTTTTGTTTTCAAATTTATTAATTGACCACTTTCAGGAGTGTGTTGATAGATCTTTTTCAGGAGTTTTCCAGGTTCCCATCATCAGAACACGTTCTGAAAGAAGTGACAATCTCATGCAAAACATCAAACATTCATCAAAATAGTTTTCCCAATAAATGAGAATATATGTATATATGAGCTCGAAGTTAATGATTATCACCATTGATCAAAAATAAATTGAAAACTTGTTTGTTATGTGCAAGCTCTACCTTTGGTAGATATACAATACACGCTTTTTGTTTTTATTTTCCTTTTTATTTATTTATTTACTATGATGTAAAAGGGGAGTAAACAAGACCGTACTTTGTCTTTTTTACAAGTTTGATATAATTTTTATTAAAAATAAAATTTATGTTTTTTGGACCTTTAATTGTGCAATGAAAATTAAAATTTTTCAAGTTAGGACTATATCCTAATAAAGAAATATAGAGTATGGCCTCGAACTTGAATAATTTTCATTTTCATTCCAAAATATACATATTTTAGAATTCTAAGATATATTTTTGTCTGCATTAAACAGTCTTTTTAAATTTTAATTTTTTCAGTTGAAAATAGCCAAATTTCATAAGGATATAAAAATTAAATACGAGCTAGTATGTTTTCAAAACCATTCGGTGTTTTTGGTCTAATAATAGTCTATTTTTGTTTCGCGCTGGTCGGGTTAGGTATACAATTTCTTGCTGCACAGTGTAATTAAAAACACAAAAGAGTTAACAAATAGTGAGTTTATTGTTCATATTTTTCTTTTACCTGATTTTAGAAAAATCTTCTGTATATTCCCAGTCAGAAAAATACGAACGGCAAAGCATTGGAACAGTGCTTTCAACGGTGGTATGAGCGTTGGATATCTTGAAGATTTAAGTGCTTTGCCAACAACAAAATGATAACACCGGGCAGGGCTTGGTCGTTCCTTTTTTAAAACGTTAGCAAAGCACTGGCAATGAGCGCTTTGCCAGTACCAAAACCATAGTTTTAAAACGTTGGCAAATCATTGGTAGAACAACCAATAAAGTGCTTTTTTAATAATATAATAAGTGCTTTGCCAACCCCCAAATGATAACACCGGGTAGGGCTTGGCCGTTTCTTTTATAAACTGTTGGCAAAGCACTGGCAATAAACGCTTTGCCAGTACCAAAAACGACCAATAAAGTCCTACTAGGAATTCACTTCAGTATAGAGTTGTACTATTTCTTATTGAATGATTTTGGCTAAGTTAATTACAAAATAACTGAATATTTTTTTTATCAAGTTATTTTTGTGATAAGTTAACACGATTTTTTTATACAATTTTACTAAAAAAAGAAGTTTGAAAATAAATTTCTTAAGTAAAATTTTAGTACAAAAAACTATACCTTGTGCTGACTATAATAGGAGACCTTAATATTAACTTCAAATCATAAATTGCAATTTAGTTTTGAATTTTTCCACTCTTGTTGTGAACAAGGGATGTGCCACTGTTTTTATTAAGATAACGGTTGTAAATTTTGTAAATAAGTACTGGCAATGCACTTTTTGATAATGTTAGGAAAGCGTTCTAAGTCAGTACTGTGCCAGTGCTTTTTTATTTTTACGGTTGTAAATTTTGTAAAATTTGGCAAAGCACTTTTTACGAACGTTGGCAGAGCGTTCTAAGCCAGAGCTGTGCCAGTGTTTTTTATTATTTTTACTGTTGTGAACTTTCTTAATTAAGCACTGGCAAAGCACTTTTTACTAACGTTCGCAGAGCGTTGTAAGTCAGTGCTTTGCCAGCACTTTATTTGTTGGATCATTGGCAAATAGTGCTCTGCCAGTGCTTGATTTTTCAGACCATTGGCAATTTCTGGCTGGGTTGGTTAATAATCAAACTTTATTAAAATATTTAGTTTAATTTTTTTATTATTTTTTTGTTTCTCAGAAATACAAAATTTTTTAAAAATGATATTTAATTAATTTTCATAATTATGCCTTTAACTTATTTAAAATATATAGCCGAACAGTGCTGTTATTTGGTATTCGGCCGAATAATAAAAATATTCCGAATATGTCGAATACCGATTTTTAACTGAATATTCTTGCTATCTGTACTAATATCAGTGTTGTTTGTAGGGTATACATTATCAACAACTAACAATAGAGATGTGTGGATGAGATAACCTTTTTTATCAATCACGCGAGATCGGTAAAGCTAATATAAGTAAATAAATATTAATAAAAACACTTTTTTTTTCGTGAGTATTTCAAACTTATTTCTATTGTATATAAATCTTATTGAAAACAGTTTCATATACAATTAAAGTGACTACTAAAAATTTTCAGTGAGAAACTGTTAACAAAACCAATAAAGGGGAGACAGGTCTGTGGACCTACTCGTTATTGGGCTTATAAAGGGTCCGCCAAATAACTTTTTTTTTTTGAAAATGCTATAAAAAAAACTACTGAATATTTTCTCAAATTTCTTTTTTTATTTGAAAATACAATCCTTCCGGTTAATAATTTTTAAGCACATTATCGATTGTGTGCAGCTGTATTTCCTCCTCTTCAATTTTTGTGAACAAAAATTCGTTCAACATGGCCCGATAACGATCGCCATTGACTGTAACGGCCACTCCTTGCTCATTTTCGAAGAAAAATGGCGCAATTATGCCTCTGGACCAAAATCCGCACCAAACAGTGACTCTTTTTGGGTGTATCGGCACACATTCTGCAACATTAACATGATTTTCAAAGTAATGTCGCAATATTTCCCAGCGTTGTTCAAGCGTATACACAAACATATTCGTTCAGCGGAAGGATAAAACTAATTATCTGTCAAATCAGACATTCACGAAATAAGCACTAGTTGAAAAAAAAAACGTTAGATGGCGGACCCTTTATAAGTCAGTGTGCCAAATTTTATCAAAATATCTTAATATATTCGAACTTAATGTTGTGTAATAAATCTTTTAGAGTAATTTCTTAAAATCGCGAAAAACCTCAAAAATATATTAGCTTTATATAAAGTGCCTTTTAGACTGCAAACCAGCGACGAGAATTAAAAAGTTTTCATACCCTTCAATAAAAAACTATTACATCGAATAAAACACAGACAAAACTTAAATTTTAATAAAAACTCATATCATTCTTATTAATTTAGACTACAAATCGAAACAAGGATTGAATCGGCAAGCGTTGAAATAGCATATTATGAAAATTGACCAATTTTAAAGGTGAAATTTTAATACTCATAAAATATTCGAAAATTCAGATTTCGACTAAGTTGACAGAGTATTATTTTAAACTTAATAACTGAAGGGCATTCTTAACTGTATATATATAGACAAAAAGGTGGAGGAATTAATAAAAACTGTGATCCTGGCAATGAAACTGTAGTAATGGTTAATTTCAAGAGTCGCCCTAAAAGCCAAAAATGTGTACAACACATTATTTGTTTCTAAATAAAAAATACTTTATAACAATTTATTGTTGCGCCGTTTCGCCTTGATTCATTATTGCAACATAAAAATATAAAGACTTTTGAAAAATACTATGAAATAGGTTCAAACATCTAAAACCTCCCAGAACTACAACGAACATAAAACGTGAAGTTCAAATAATTATAATTCATGAAGTGGTATCAAAAGTAACGAAATATGATAAAATAAATAATAGTTCTTGAATTGAAAAAAAAAAAACGATAAAAACCTAGCGATAAAGATCCTTTTTGACAAAAAGCAAAAACTCGCTAAGACTCGAACAAATTGCAAATATTTTCTATTTACTTAAATCTTTAAATTTTTGTGTTTTCTCTGATGTAAACATCTTGTTCGTAGCTCTTAATTTTATAAAGTTATGATGAATACAAAATGTAAAAATTTTTTCGTCAACATTCTTTATTACAATATTACCATAGTTAAAAAGCTATTGCAAAATCTTTTAAAATTTATTTAATTAGAAATAGAGCAAATAAATATATAATGTAGAAATTTAAAATGCATATTTGCATATTTTTTACTTGTTTAATTACACTGTTCAACAAAATGTAATTTTTTTCCAAAATTACAAGGTCCGACCTATAAATTTTGATAGAAGACACAAAAAAAAAGAAACGTGTATCGGCGTTTTGAAAGTTTACATCTGGGTTTCATTTTACGGGGAGGGTAAAGTTTCCCCCCAAATGCAAATTTTGTACTGTCAATCGGCATAGAAAATCGAGTAAACATTACGTTTAAAGTATATGAAGTGTTCAGCAAATTTATGTAAAATGTTACTGAGCACATTTTTGTAAAATATGTTAACCCTCTAACTCCTCAAGGTAAGGGTATTTTTTGTCCTTATTTAAAAAAAGAGCAAAAGCACCATTAAAACAGGGATTTAAGGGGTTAAAATGTTAAATAATTCCCTGAATAAACCAAAATCTGAATACACTCAAATCACAAAACAAATTATGTACACAATATATGCATAGCAAATTGACACGTTTTCAGTACAGTAAGAAATATAGAACTTGATTATTGTTTTGATTTATATTTTTTGTTTTTGTTGTAATGTAACGATCTAATCAGCCAAAGAACAGCTGGCAGTCTGTCAAAATTTATAGGACTGACCTTGTAAATTGTTTTTGTGTTGTACAGTGTAATGAAGTGGAATTGCGTAGAGCTCAAAAAAAAATGTAATTAATGAATACTTCCTATCCAAATTTGCTATTGAAGGGAAAAATAATAGAGATATTACTTATTTTAGTTAAATTTGAACTATTTTTTCCATGCTAAATTTTTGGGTTACTTTAAAATAAAATTCTTAATAAATGAGAAATTAACCCTAAGCTCTCTTTTGCTGTGTCTTATTTCTGACTTTCTGGTTGAATTTTCCGTTTACGTGTATTCACGGACTAATAGTAAAATTTCACGACGAATATTTTTGCGGAACATTTTAACCCCCTTAAATACCTGTTTTAATTGTGTGTTTTTGCTCTTTTTTAAAAGAAGGACAAAAAGACCCTTACCCTGAGGAGTTAGAGGGTTGACATATTCTACAAAAATGTTTGATTTTGGTGTATTCAGGGACTTATTGTAAAGTTTTAACATTTTAACCCCTTAAATCCCTGTTTTAATGGTGTTTCTGCTCTTTTTTAAAAGAAGGACAAAAAGATTCTTACCTTGATGAGTTAGAGGGTTAACATATTCTACAAAATGTTTGATTTTGGTGTATTCAGGGATTTATAGTAAAATTTCACGGCGAATATTTTTGCGGAACATTTCAACCCCTTAAATACCTGTTTTAATTGTGTTTTTTGCTCTTTTTTTAAAAGAAGGTCAAAAAGACCCTTACCTTGAGGAGTTAGAGGGTTGACATATTCTACAAAAATGTTTGATTTTGGTGTATTCAGGGACCTATTGTAAAGTTTTAACATGTTAACCCCTTAAATCCCTGTTTTAATGGTGTTTTTGCTCTTTTTTAAGGACAAAAAAGACCATTACCCTGAGGAGTTAGAGGGTTAACATATTTTACAAAAATGTTTTCCGTAACATTTTCAATAAATTTGATGAACACACAATATACTTTAAACGTAAGGTTTATTCGATTTTCTATGCCGATTGACAATAGAAAATTTGCATTTGGGGGAAACTTTACCTCCCCCTAAAATGAAACCCAGATGTAAACTTCCAAAACGCCGATACACGTGTCTTTTTTTTGGTCTCTTCTATCAAAATTTATAGATCGGAAATTGCAATTTTTTTTTTGAGTTGTACAGTGTTATTGGACTGCAACTATTTCTAGGTAAAATGAATTTGAATTGTTAATTTGTATTTATTTTTTTATTTTATTTATTTATAACACTATGCAAAAAATGGAGCGTCGATGATTCCTATATCATTAAAATGTATAAAGGTATTTTTTTTTTTTTTTACCAACACTGCATTTTATAACACGCTAAAAACAGTATAAAATTTCTTTTGAGCTTAATTCTGTATTCGGATGTAAAAAAAAGTTGATAAGATCTTTTTTAACTGTTTAACCCTATATCTGCCATTTTATGGGCTTTTTAAGTACCTTTTCAAAATATACAAAAAGAGACCCCTAAAGCTGGCGTTTTGAGGGTTAAAATGTTCCCCGAATATATTTAGATGCAAATTTCACTAGGGGTTACTGAGGTCAAAACATTTATTCAGGGATGGTAAATCGTGAAACTATTGAATGTTTTCACTTTTAGCTCAATGTAAAATGTGCGTCTCATTGAGAATTATGCGAGACTTATCTTCATCGTGAGTTATAAATAGATAAAGGTAAAAATATATTTCTGCTGATGTTTATATATTGACTAAATTTTTTACGATTTATTTCTACACATATATTTTTAAATTTAAGACATTTCATTTTAAACTCATTAAGAGCCGTACTCACGTCCGATCATACCAATTTTTTTATACAGAGCTTAAAAATATCACGCGAAATAATATCACTTAGGCTTATAGCCAGAAAATCCCTAAAAATTTCCCATAGTAGATAGGTCCAAAACTGCTGAACCTTTTTAAAAGCAGTATTCAAAAGATATGTTGCACGTTAAATGATGTTTGTTGTTTAATGTGACTAAAGTAGCACGATTTTAAATCGACATATAGTCAAAATAGTCAAATTACTCAGAAACTAAAATTAAAAAATAAAAACTGTTTAAAAAACTCTTCCATAAAAATGCGATTTTGAGTTTTAGGAGCCTTAAATGCATAACAAAAAATAGACACATGCTTGTCGCATTTTTGCTGGAAACTAGTGTTATTACGAATTTGTAGATACAGAGTTAAGATTGTTTGTCCGTTTTGCTCTTTTTCGCTTAGTTTCCGAGATATCGCCTATTTTAGATTATAAAATAAAAAATATGATAAAATTACGTCTTCTACAAGTGAGACTGATGACTGAGTCACAAAAATTGATAATTTGGAAATATTTAAGTTTAAATTAACTGGCAAATCAAGAAGTACTAAATTTTAGGTCGAAATGTTAGTGCAAATACGTATAAAATCTTCTCTGATAACTGATTTAAATGATAACAGAAAAACTTAGTTCAACTAAATTAAAGCCCGCTTAACAGACTTTGAACTAACTTGTTTTATAAATGTAAGAAATAATAAGAAATTTAAAAAAAATTTGTCAAAATTTAAATTCAGGAATATTTGAAAAACTGGACATAATATTGAAATTTGGTAATCACATTCACGATATAGGTCAGAGCTGGTAAAATGTGACACCATTGTCAATAGTTTTTCAGAAATTTTAAATTGTATATCAAAGTAAAAAAATATATTCTAGTATATAAATTATAATTATATAAATATATAATTATGTATATAAATTTTTCTTTATAAATCGAATTTGCATGTGATACAACAAGTTTTGCTTATACAATTTCACTTGAAATAAGGACGACTTACATTTCATTAAATTCAGCTAACATTGTCATTTGTTTTTTACTGTTGATAAAATGAACCACAAATATAGCAAAAAATAACCACAAATGCAGTAAAAATTTGTCTAATCTTTATTTGTTTTTTTTTTTTTTTTTAATAAAAACAAGAACCTGATGAAATTAATGTAAATTCATATTATAGAAATTTGATGTGAGATATTTTTTTAAATGAACTACAAATGTAGTCAAAACTGAAATTTCTTCTACAAATTACGGTTTTTTACTTAAAAATGAAGATAGGATGTATTACTACTCACTCAACTACAAACATTTACAGCAGAAGTTCCCGGAGTGTACCCAGAAATATGTTTATTACAGGATGGGTTATTTATAACATCTAAAATACGTTTGATAATTTCTGTTTTACAATTAATATATTCTAAAATAAATAATTTCTGAACTATATTTTAAAATATATACTGTATAAAACAACATCGATAATTTACTCAATTGATAAATATGAATGACAATTGATCATTTTGAAAATACAACTGATAAATATTAAATTCAAACACAATTTATTGATATGAAAACCAATCCATTATTTCTGAAATACAATTGATAAATCAAAAAAAAAAAAAAACAATTGATAATTTCTGAGAAACAACAAAAAATGGTGTTGCATAGTTTAAGTGCACTTTTAAAATGCTGCTACTGTACAAATTTCTTAGCATTTTGGATTGAAAGAAATTTTAGAAATGTTTCAATTTAAAATAAAAATGTCCCAAATTCGGTGAAGTGAAAAAGTGCCAGAACTTTGTACAACAGTGGAAAACAGCCTGTAGTAAAACTATTCTTAAAAGCTTAGTATGAAGATGACGTTAAAAAGTTTTCATACAAAAAATGGCTTTCAAAAGATAAATAATCTTAAGGTGGCACGCCACATATTTTTACGAACAAATTATTCTTTTTGTTGCACGCAACGAAAAAAGTCTTCCCAACCCTGCTCTAGGTCCTAAAATCTATCAGAATTGATAAGGCGCATGTCTGATGCATTTTTAGTGTTTAACTCTGTAACTGTTTTACTAAATCTTATGTTGTTCAGAGAAAAAAACTTAACCAATTATTTAATTTAATCTGAAAAATAATATTCTAACTCTTATAAGTACAGTTTAGACTCTTTACATATGCAAAAAAAATTAATCCGGATATTAAACCTAATAATATAAATAAGAAAACAATATTTTCCATTCACTTCAAACAACTTTGACCAGAAGCACCTTTACTTTGATGTGATTTTTATATTGCAAAAAAAAAAAAAAAATAGTCTCTCTTATAAGGGAGGTATCCCCACCAGAACCTGTAGATGTTAATAAACTTTGTATATATTGTAGAGAATAAAAATGTAAGGGAAGTTTGTGATGTTCATTTAAGATAATGTTAATATTTTCAATGAAAATTTTCAAGTTGATATTAAAATTTTGAGTAGAATATTATGGACTTCAAAACAAAACCGTAGCTTTATAATACATTGTTTTGCTTAATCCCCTATATTAATTTAATTCTGCCACTCCAATTATATTGCCCGTCTAATAACCTATGCTATAATAACATATTGTGAGATACAATTAAATATGCCGTTTTGCGAAAAAGTAAAATTGATTTTACTATACGTGACCTCATACTTATTTACACAGTACCACATTTTTCAACACATGATTTTGGGACTCAATTCTGGGAATTGCACGCGAAAGTAGCCGTAAAAATAAGAACTTCTGCATAATTCGTTTTGTCAAGTTGCTACAGTAATAATTTAATGACCATACGAATTTTTTGGATCAAGGCGGATTTTTAGCACTTTTTCTATACTTTAACATGGTTATATCTCGGTATACCGTACGGAATATCTCTTTTGTGTCTGAATCAAAGTTGTAGATATTGAATATGAGAAAAAAATGCGGAGCAATCGTACCCGAAAAATGTGCATCCGGTGCCTTACAAATCGCTAAAATGCCCATTTTTCTCCATTTCTCACCTTTTTTGCTCAATAACTCCACAAATATGCTGTTTTTTTTCTTTATAAACTTTATTTTGCATGAAAATAAAAATTCCGATTTTTATTTTTTTTTCTGCTCAATAACTGGATTACAAATCCACAAATATTCATATTACGGCTATTCTTATAAAGAAAATATGATATTTTTACATGTTATCTATGTATGAAAACAAAATTTAAAACATTTTCAATTATAATTATATAATTGTGGATTTGTAATCCAGTTATTTTTTTTTTTTTTTTGTAAAAGAGTAGCAACACTCAGGAAATTCTTCCTATTTATTAATGTGTTGCTTTCTTTGGAAATTGGATAGTGGACGGATGAAAGGTGGGGAAAGATGAAGGGCTTCAAACATGGTAACACTGTAATTGCGCAAGATGATAAGTCTTAGAACAGTTGTTGGTTGCCACCTGATTGAGAGTTGGCGAAATTATTGAAGCTTTTTTGGTTCATAGCCCTGATTCATTATTTTACTTCGGTGGGGTTTAGTGGTATGGGAAAACCAAAGGTAGGAGCTGCGATACATATGAGGGAAAGAAAATTCATACATATTATTTTTTCTAAATTGATGTTGCCGTCACCGGGAATCGAACCCGCGTCCATCTGTGTAACAGTCCAACGCGCTACCAATTACACCTTTTACAAAAAAAAAATCGGAATTTTTATTTTCATGCAAAATAAAGTTTATAAAGAAAAAAAGTGCATTTTTGTGGATTTGTAATCAAGTTATTGAGAAAAAAGGTAAAAAATGGGCATTTTTGGGATTTTGAAGGCACCGGATGCACTTTTTTCTTGTAGGATTGTTCCGTTGTTGTTATTATTGTAGCCAACTTGACAAAACGAATAATGCAGAAGTTCTTATTTTTGTGGCTACTTTCACGTGTAATTCTCAGAATTGAGTCCCAAAATCATGTGTTGTACTGTGTTATATTAAATCATACAAAATTGGATCCCATTGTATAACACTATATACTATTAATTTTACTAGTGCAAATTAAAGTTTTTTTAAGGCACATTTACTGGTATATAATTATCTCTAAAACTTTCAAGAATTTCTCTTATTCAAAAAAATGTATTTCGAGTAACATTAAATCTGGCGTTTTATTAAGGAATTGTGGTTGTATGAAGCTAAAAATAATGCATATTCATGACTTTTTAATTTAATTAAGGGGTGGGGGTATATGAGCTTTTCCGATATACGAAATCGTTCGGTTTGTAAGCCACTTTTCCCGAAGAACTTTTTTCCCCTACACTTTAAATAATTCACAATGTGGCAACTCTGGGTTCGTAAATTAAAGACTAGTTTTCTTACAAAAACAAATTAATTTTTAATCCCACTTTATAACCCTTAAACGTGGGACTGGGCAGCTAAATTAAAATATGTCTATTTTTTTTGTGCTCCTTTACAACATATCCAAAGTGCATTAAAATCTGTGAGTTCAGGACGGGGGTACCTCCCTTGTTAGGTTACTTAAATTAAAGTCATCAGCAGTGTTAAATTATGTTTTCCTGTTGTTGAATTAAAGTTTGTAGAAAAATAACTCCATTCATTATTTTACTGTTGCTAAACAGAAGTTAAAACTTAAAGCCTAAAGACAAATTATAGTTAAATGTCAATTACTACAGCTGTTGACCAGTTTAGGAGGGGAATAACTCTCAACGTGTATGTTAATATGTGTGTATATGAAGTTTTGAGGAAAAAATTATCATTAGTAGAACTATTGTAAAATTCAAGCAATATTGTGTTGCTACAATACTAATAAAAAGCAACTGAAATTGCAAAAAAATCATTTTCATATAGCCATACAAAACAATAGCACAATTGGCTACAGTTGCCGAAAAATATGATTAAATATGAAGAGTTTTAAGTAAAAGATAACTTCCCTTTTCTGAAACATAAGTGATGTTAAAAGGCTTCAAAATTTGAGATTTGATCAATAAATATTCTATGATTTGTATGAAACTTTTATAAAATTACTTTGTATTTGTTTTATACAGTGCGCTTATTTCTGGCGCTTATTTCTTAATGTTTTTTAAATTGTCAGAAACGCTTTAAAGAATTAGGTAGACCATGTGCAGAAATAAGTTTTAATGAAATTTTTCACTAAAGTAATGAAGTTTTCTTCACAGAGTGCATTTTAAGTTTATATGCGCTACTTCAAAAATTATCGATACCTGATGAAACTGGCTCTTATTTCTCAATGTTTTTTAAATTGTCAGAAACGCTGGAAAGGATTAGGTAGACTATGTGCAGAAATAATTTTTAATAAAATTTTTAATGAAATTTTTCTTTAAATTATTTTTAGGAAACTTTTTTTAAAGAAACTTTATTATTAGTCGAATGAAATTTTTAATAAATAATATGAAATTTTCACAAAATTTTATGAATAATTGCATTAAATTTATGAAAAGTTTCAATGGAGGAATTCTAGTTAAAACGAAGTTTATAATTAATTCTAGTAACATTTCATAGATCTAATGTAAAAAATCATTGATATCATGCAGATAATGCCCTCTGTCTACTTAAAAACTTTGTCATGTAAATTTTCAGGTTGAAAAATCTTCACCTAAATAATTGATGAACATTTAAAAGTCGAAAAATGTAAGATAGTACTTCAAACTAACTCATACACAGGTAGAATTTCTTGGACGAGTTTTATTCGTTGTTTCAGTTAAACAAAAATGGATCTTTAAAAATGTTGGTTTCTGGAAATTTCAATTTTCTACTTATGTAAATACTTTTAAGCATACCTTCATGTCACAAAAAGCATACCTACTATCGCCTAAAGTTATATATAAAATCAGATATATTTACATCCAATTAGATATAATTTAATGTCCCGGATAGGGAAAAATTCCGGATAAAATTGTATCAACTCATATCTAATTTTATATAATTAGCAACATTTTGCTGATCAATTTGTATGTGTTTATATATGGGAACTTATAAAATGAGATATAATTATATTATACTATCTTGCATTTATCGATTATCTGATTAATGCTCTTCATTGTGTTGCTCTCACAATTTATTGTTTTACATCTGTCCGGATCTGAAAGCTTTTTTCGGTACAACTATAACTTCCTAGAATGAAAAAACAACTATATCATCTTGTATATCATTGGTTGTGGTGTAATGGTTAGCGCGGTTGACTTTTAGACAGAAGGTCCCGGGTTCGATCCCCGGTGCCGGCAACATCAAAAATAATATGTATGAGTTTTTTCTATCCCTCATACGTATCGCAATGTCCACCTTCGGTGTTCCCATAGCAATTAACCCCACCGAAGTAAAATAATGAATCAGGGCTATGAACCAAAAAGCTTCAATAAGTTCGCCAACTCTCCATCAGGTGGCGAGCAACAACTGTTCTAAGACTTATCATCTCGCGCAATTACAGTGTTGCCATGTCTGAAGCCCTTCATCTTTCCCCATCTTTCATCTCTATACTATCCCTTTCCAAAGAAAGCAACACAATAAATATATAGGAAGTATTTCCTGAGTGTTGCCTCTCTTTTTTAAAAAAAAAAAAAAAAAAAAAAAAAATATATATTTAAAGTACATTCCATTTGATGTATACACCATTAATATTGGCTAGATCTATCAAGAGTTATTGATCTTTTTGTTACCAGCTTTTTTGAACTTAGAAGGCCCTTGTAATTCTTTTTATGCAAAAAAGCACAGCATTTAAATAAATGTGTAATTTTATAAAGTTTGAGATATAAAAATTTGTTGTCAGGACACCAATAATTGAATAAGGATATTACAAACTTATAAGAAATTAGGGTAAGTTTTTTAAAAAATGTTTGTTTTTTCGTAGCTTGTTGCGCGAACTAAGTATCACTTCCGAGTCCAAATGGCATTTAAAAATTTTTAAACGCAAAAATGTTATACAATTTTTAATCATTTCACAAATTTTAATTATTTTCTTCGAGTTTTTTTATAAAAAAAAACATGGGTTGAGAACTTAGTTAGGTAATTAGAGTGAACATTCAGCATGTACAGAGGTAGTTATTTCCAAGCAAATTTCGGTTTGGGATAACTATATAAAATTAAAGATTTTAATGAGCTTAATATTAAAATCGCAAGAGCATCACATAATTGTAAGGACTAAATATTAAATATATTTAATATGATTTCCTGGAAATAAGTAATTTTGTCATTCATTTTCTTTCGATTGTAGGCCAAGCCCTGTTGAGGTTGGGAGCAAAAGGCAAATTATTAATGATACGCTCAATCTGGACCTGACTAAAATCTCCGAATGGGGTCGTGTGAATTGGGTCGATTTTAATGTTTGCAAAACCTAATGTTGTATGTTGTCTCATAGAGATGTGGAGCCAATGTTGTCAGCTGTGCATATGGGTGATATAAATATTGAGGAGTCAGATACTCTTGATGTTCTAGGCTTGAAAATTCAGTGTGATGTCCGTTGGAATAAACACGTTTTGCAGGTGTTAAAGGAAGCATTCAAGTGCCTTAGATTTTTTTTCTCGGTGTTGTACTTTACCCCCATTTGACCTCCTTACTAATTATATCACGTCTATCCGACCGAAGATGGAATACAACTTCCATATATGGGCAGGAGCTTCAACGTCTATATTGAAGCTTTTGAACCGTGTTCAAAGGAGGGCGTTAGCGCTTATCAATGACAGTAGCATATCCGACTCTATTGCCTTCTTGGAGCATCGACAGAATGTGGGTTGTGTAACACTGTTCTATCGGTAATACCATGGAAGGTGTTCTTGTAGATCACATCGGTTTGTTGTCGATTGTCTAGTTAATCGCACAGCGCATTAAAGTGACAATTCGTTTATCAGTCGAACTTGCCATATGTGGACTAAACTTCTCGCAGCGCTCTTCCCAAAGAATTACAATGTTAACAAATTCAAGATTGAAACAATGTCCTCTTTCCTCATCCACATAACCTATTTTTCTGATATCAACACATTGCACTGCATTTGCAGGTTGCATTAAGTGTTGGTTAAACGCAAAAAAACAAAAGATCTATCTATGAATTGATGTAACTTTAATTTAATCCAAGCAAAAACTGTAATATTAACATTTTTAATTCGCTTGAAACTTAAAACTGCCATCATTTTTGCAACCGTTAAAGATACATGTATTTAGCATGCTTAAACATCGGCTTACACGTACACAAACATTTATTCATGTTATTCTGAAATTCCTCAGCTTCAATAAGTTCGCCAACTCTACATCAGATGGCGAGCAACAACTGTTCTATGACTTATCATCTCGCGCAATTACAGTGTTGCCATGTTTGAAGCCCTTCATCTTTCCCCAACTTCTACTATCTCTCTATTATCCCCTTTCCAAAGAAAGCAACACTTTAATTAATAGGAAGAATTTCCTGAGTGTTGCTTCTCTTTAAAAAAAAAAATCCTCATATAGTGTTATAGTCTAAATATCTGTTCATTTTGTATTACTAAAGATTATTTTTCTGTAAGATATAATACTTTTTGACCCATAGTGCGGAGTAACAAAAATGTGAAACAAAGCTAAAAAAAAATATATATTTTTTTAGTCGCCTAATTATAAAGCAATGATATGCGCCACATTGTGTATGGAACTATGCGAGGTTGACCACTTGGTTAGCTAGTATCTCATGGGGGAACCCACAATGCAAAAAAACTAAAATGAATCCAACATAGGGGCAATTACAATGCGACTGGCGCATAATGATCATCCAACAGGAATTCATTTTTACATATTCCTTTACTTACATACATTCTGGTTACTGAAATTTATGCAAAAACATAGATAAACGTATACGACAAAACATTGATGACTAAAACTGGTGGATAGGGCAAAAATGGAGTTCGTTTTTTTTTGCGTTGTTTTTGCCATAAGGGTTGGAATTGTCATTCTGACTAAGACTAATAGTATACGGATGTTCCTATTAAAATTTGCATATTTTTTTTTATTATTGTTCTTTTAAAAGTTTGATAAGTGAGAAAAAAAGGCTACATTAGTTTGTTCGTTTGTTTCATGTACTTTGAGTAGATTTATAAAATTCTTGCAATGATTTAATGATTTTTATTAAATTTTTGTTTGCGATAGAAAAACGAAAATGTCTGTCTTGGTCTTTAGGTCGGAAATTTTAATTAGGCAAAAAAGGGGACTGAAAATGGGTAACTTTTATTCTAGTTTTATTATACATTTAAAATATTCTAAAATTTGCTTGCTAGAACCACACAGCGTATAATGATTCATAGTAAATGAGGAATTTCAACAATTTTTGACATTAAAAAACAAATTTTGTGTGAAATGAATAACCTTTTGTTAATATATTAACCATTTAAGCAGGCAAAACCCATTTAAGCAGGCAAAACCCATTTAAGCAGGCAAAACCCATAAAAAAAAAAATTATGGATGGCGGTTTTAAGTTTAAAGCCAAAATTACAGTTTTTGCTTGGATTTCATTAAACTAACATCAATATATTGGTTTTATTGTATTTGTCACATTTAAAAACGTGAAACTTCCTCATATTTCTTAAATTTTTTTATCAATTGAGAGGAACGATATACAGGGTTAGGCTGACGATACTTAAAAGCTATCACGTGTAAAGTTTATCACTAAAACGTTTTCACCAAAAGAATTATGAAAATGAAAATTATTCAAGTTCGAGGCCATCATTATATTATATATATATATATATAATCCTGTAATTCCTAGTTGGAACAAAGGGCCGGACTGGTTTCATTAATCATATTAATTTCGGATAAGTGGGAGATTGACTCTCTGCATCCAACTTATAGCCTGCCAACTTATAGCCTCCAGCCCGACATCTTCGTTGCTCGCACAAGCTAGCATTATAACGGGTGTTATAATACCATTGCCCGGTGTCCACCTGGCCAAAAGGGTCTAAGAATTGATTGCCATTTAAGAGTCGAAAAATTAAAAAAATTAAATGGAGCTTACAGGAATATTTTTTATTAATTTTATTTTTCTGCTCATAGTTTTTAACTTTTAGATCCAAGCCAATACAAAATGGGCTCGCTAGACTTGTTAGAAACATGCACTTAAAAAGAAATATTCATATCCCTGTTTTTTCCAATTTTTAAACTTTCGCATTTTTTTAATATGGGTGTTCCGCCGTTTAATGCAATTGAATTTTGAGATATACTAAGTTGATGTCAGCTCACCAATAATGGGATACAAACATCACAAGGAGTAGGTGCAAATTTTTCGAAAATGTGTATTTTTGCGTATCACATTCGGAATTATATATGAAATTGACTATCGTATTTCTTGAACTGAGCTACTTTGTAAAAAGCACCTCCGACTTAAAAAGTCATTTAAAAAATTTTAAAATTAAAAATTTTGCAAAATTTTTTAAAATTTTCCGAAACTAAATTATATTCTTTGACATTTTTTTTTTATAAAAAACAAAAAATTGTTTCAGAACATGGTTATATATCAAGAGTCAATCCTTGCTACGGACTAAATTGATAAAGTGCCAAAAAGTTAAATCTTTTTCATTCATTAGCAACAGCCACAAAGCAGTTTTTGACCAACGCATTTCGCTTTGTGATAGCGCTGTATCAATTCCAACAAAACGTACATCAAATCAAACAAAAGATATTAATGAGCTTAATACTAAAATCGAAAAGGCATCAACAAATTCTAAGGACTTTAAATTTTATAAAGCAAACACAATTTGTCTTAACATTAAAAGTGAATTGAAAAGTATTTAATATGATTTCCTGCAAATAAATAACATTAAACCCAACTAAATATCATAAAACAGGAAGAAAATGCGTGTTTTCCAAAATAATCGCGGTTTTATTTTTAAGTTCTAATATATGACAAAACAATTTTTAGAGTGTATTTTTATATATTTTGGTGATGTCAAAATGTGGTAATTGCAATGAGATCTATAAATTGGTCTAGCTTTTATTTAACCTAAAAAACTGTAATTATTATTGTTAAAAAAAGTTTGTTGAAAATTTTATTAAATGTCTATTTAAAATATTTAACTAACTTTCAGCAGTTTTTTTGAATGATGTCCAAAATTTATTATTTTCAACCTTAAGTCATGATGAAAAAAAAGCAACAAACGGTACAAACGTAGCTAGTTTTCGATTTTAAATATAAGCCAAAAATTACCAAAAACCACAATTTTCTCGAAATTTGCAAAAATTAAATCGTGTGCCAATGGATATTTTTAAAATTTTTTATTTTCGATCTCTAACATGTTTTAACCAAGTCATTGGAGTCCAAATCTCAATTTTTACGATTTTGTTGAAGAAATTTTTTTAAAATTTGAAATTGGAGATTTGAAAACACCCCAAAAATTTTGTCCGTTTTTCACATCACATTAGGACAGGTTAACGCCACCCAAAAAAAAACTTCTTCCACAACTCACAAATTTGAGTCTTTTAAGTAAAAAAAATATATTTTTGTAATCAATTTCAAAAATGTTTAAAATGTGTGCTCGAATTTCTCGGTCAAGTAATAATTGCCACCTTAGTGGTCTGGGGCATTATTTATTACTGGGCTAGTTTTAACCGATTTAGTGTTTTTATACCTTCTTGAAAACATAATTGTATCTTCATTTCGATTAATTTACCTGCTTGAGTAAAAACTTTTACGACATTTAAAAATTTTGACAAAAACTAAAAAAAAGTGACTTTTTCGCCTTGTATTCCGGTTTCTAAACTTTTGGGGCTGTTTCGGGTCGGGAAGGCATAGTCCGAATGAAATGATATTTTGATACATTTGAAAACTGAATATGCTGGCAATAATAAAATACGCCTTGGTGCTGCTGTACAAAACAATATTTTGATAAATTGAGGATGCAGGCAAAAATGAAATATAAAATACGCTTTGGTACGACTGTTTTTTAAAGATTAGGGTTTTTAATATATTTAACGATATGTTGAATATTTGTTTTTAGTATTTGGAATTATCTTCATTTGAATAATGTAAAATTGCGTCATACATACATATACACACATGCATGCAAGTGATTGGGAATTATTATATTTTGTTATTTAGGATCGATTTTGGTAGACCTTTTCGGGCCAGCTTCCCTTGTAGGGAAGCGGATTTATACCGAAGGCTCCAAGATGGTTGGCGGTATAGGCTCTGCAATCTTTTCCAGAAAGAGATTGTTGCTAATAGGGAAGCAACAGGGTTCGGGGAACCGTGGGCACCTTTGGCGATATCTAAGAGGTGCCTAAAACTATCCGTCTTTCCTTAAGATGTCTACTGGATCTCTTTTTAGAAAATGTGCTCCGGGTGTAGTAATGAATCACCAACATATTCCAAAAAGTTGATTCAACTATTTCAACATTTTGAAATATTCTTGTTTCTATCTTGCTTTAGTCTTTAAGAAAACTTAAATTTACTTTAGTTTTAATACCATTTAAAAGAATGAAACTCAACTTTTACGGTGGCTTATAAATAAGACAATATTTTTTTTTGTAATTATGTGTTGATGCTCCACAATGTACCACGTACTGATGCTGCCGCTGCATACAACAACAATGTTTCTTGATAATAATTTTTTGACAAGACTAACGACAACCTAACACAACAACACTGAGCAAGCGTATGAGCAACTTAATTAATCTTAAACAAGTTGCTGCCATGAATGCTTAACACGATAAAACGATAAAATTAACTTAATATTTTAAGACTGACTGAAACTTTTAGCTAAATACTACTGCTAATATAAAGTAAAAGTTAACATATTTTCAAAGCTTAATCTTATTGTCGGAATCTTTCTTTTTAAATGTTTTTGTTTTATTTGCGTAAGCATATTTTGATAAATAAAAACTGTTTAAGAGGAAATTAAAGTTTTAAAGAAAAAAAAAAAAATTGGGACAGGAAGAAAATTACGAATGCGTATAAAGTATGGTGACATTTATTCGTGATCTATTTATTATCATCCCAGCAAAATAGTAAAATCCAAATAACTGGTTGCAGGTTCTAAATTCTGTTCTGTAACTGATACTTTTATATGGAGTTTGTCATATTTGCAATAGGTTCTTTACCTCCAAACAAGAACAGGTTGTTTTAGAATCGGTTCTAGAGCCAGTTATAGAACTGGTTCTGGGACAGTGACACCTTACACTTCGACTCCTACGAACCTGTTCTAGAACCGGTTCCATGTAAACGCTGGTAACAGAACTTGTTCTGGAACAGGTTCAGAGGTAATCTGTTCTAAAAATTTTGCTTTGATTAGAAGAAAAAACTTTACTATTTCATTTAACTCTCGAGAGAGGTAGCTTAAGAACTTGAGGTTTTTTCAATAAACATATATGTTGATTTCCAAGCCAACCGTACAGCTAAAAAGAGTATATCGCAGCGAAGCCAAACTAACAGTATTTGTTCTCCTACACAGAGAATTTATCGATTTGCCAGCTAAAATGCGGTTACCACGACTCAAATTCTGTTATTAAAACTGAAATCGTTTGGTACAACTGAATATTGATTTTCTCAACAAAATTCGGTTAATACAGCTGAATTTTAGTTGCAACAACAAAAATATTTAGAAATCAAATTTGAATGTGGTTGTACTAATCGAATTAAATGGTTGTTAACACCAAAATACAATTCTCAATTCGTTTAGAATGAAAACTGGAACCACTTTTCCAATTTTTTCAAAAATTGGTCGAAGTAGGTGTGGTAAGATATTCACGATTTTTGGGCTCGTTTATGTATATTATTTTAATAATTTAACTGAATTTCGCAAATACTAGAAAATTATCTATATCAATAAATTTGTTTATGGAGAATTTAAAAACAAATAAATTTTTGTAAATAAATTTAGAACTAGATTCGAATATTTAATGTAATACAAAAGTCAATATATCTAAAAATCAGACAAAACTTTTTTTTTATATAAATGCTAGATTTTTTCTCATATTAGTTTTGGAGAAAATATTCGTTAAATATTGTTCCTCATAATTATTTAAATAATTGTAAGTAAAAGCGTGTAGCTTGTACGTAGGCGTACACTTAGAAAATTATGTTGGTAAAGATGACAGCAATTGTAGTCAAAAACAAATGAAATTTCATTTAAAAAAAGAACGACTTACATTTCATTAAATTCAACTAACATTGTCATTTGTTTTTTAATATTCAAAAAATGACTAAAAATTGTAGTAAAAATGAACCACATGGTAGTAAAAAATAAACAAATATTTTTTTTTTTATTTTTTTAAATAACAAAAAACAACTGTAAAAAATGAATGTAAATCATAAAACAGTCATTTGATGTGAGTTGTTTTTTTAAATGAACTACAAGGTTAGTTAAAAATTTTATTTGTTCTACAAATGACTTACATTTACATTAAAAATAATGAAACTGTATTACAACCCAAACAACTACATATTTTTAGAGCTGAAGTTCCCTGAGTGTATGATTAACAAATAATACACACAATAAAATAGCTCATACGCCTATGTACCAGACGAAGATTTTACAAATTTTCCTTTTTCTGGCGAAGGCCATTGGTGTTTTCATCGGGTATAAATTTTCTTAGAAAAAAACAAGGTTGAAGTTGCTGACAACATTACTGAAAATTTCGTGCTGAGACTTTATGGGAAACCAGTTGTCTCTACTACTGAATTGCCCGAAATTAAATTGTTCGACCGTTGGTCTTGTGATGATGTGGCTATTAATGACATCTCTTTGCAAGATTATATCTTCGTTAAGGAGGTATTCACTCGTTATTTGCCTCATTCTGTTGGCCGTTATGCTGTCAAACATTTCCGCAAGGCTCAATGTCCCATTGTTGAACGTTTGGCCAGTTCTTTGATGATGATGGGTAGCAACAAAGATAAAAAATCCACTTGTTAACTGGTGAAAATTCTTTGGAAATTCTTGTCAGCGCCATCATTAACTCTGGCCCACTTGAAGATTATACCCGAATTGGTTGCTGTTTCTCCTCTCCGTCGTGTTAACCAAGCTCTTTGGTTGTTGTCCACTGTTGCCCATGAAGCTGCCTTCAGAAACATTTATACCATTGCTGAATGCTTGGCCGATGAATTTACCAATGCTGCTAAGGGTTCTTCCAACTGTTATGCCATCCAGAATAATATGAATTAGAACGTGTTGCCAAGTCCAACAGATAAATACTTTATGTTTTCTACAGTGTGTATATATTTTTACACTTTTTAAGTAATGAAAAAGATAATAAATATATGGCTCAATCAACCACTGGACTTCCCTCATCCATTCTGATTTCAACCAAACTTGGTATTGAAGGTGTACATCATATAATTATAACATCGTCCAAATCATGGCTGTTAAGTAATGATTACTAATCGTAATAATAAGTAATTACATTATTTTTTTTTTTTGAAAGGTGAAGTAATGATTATATTACGATTATTTTCAATTCACACGATTACTAATTGATAACGATTACAGATAATCCAAAAATAATCAAGATTAATAAAATTACGAGAAAATAACCAAAAATCATAAAAGTAATCAAAAAATAATTCGACTACTTTCAAAGATTACTTTTGATTGTTTTTAATTATTTCGTTATTTTGCGAAATTATGGCAATACTATCACAAATAAATTTTTCTACATGAAATTAAAAAAAACCGTCAAAATTTAAAAAATCGTCAAAATTTAAAAAAAATCGTCAAAAATTGAAAAAAATCGTTAATTTTTCTACACATTTGATATATGCTACAATTTATGGAAGAAGTGCAATTGGCCAAAGTCTTCGGAAATAATTGAAGAACACCTGGGATCATCGTTGCTTTTGCTTGTTGTTACTCGTTGGAAATAAGCAGATCCCAGGAGCTGCAACAATTGTCAAAAAAAAGCATATAATGCAAGTGCTGGCGAGATTTAGAAAAAATATGATTTTTTTAACACGCCCTTAACGTCTTCAGCTCCAGTTGAACGACTGTCCAAGGGGGCAATCATTGTATGATTTTTATTTTGAAAAATTAGTTGTAATAAAGGCTAATTGTAAATATATGTGAATTATAAACCTTTTTTTTTTGTGAATTGAATGTACTCTGAATGTATTTGTTTCTCTTTATTATTTTTTTCACGTATTTTTGCCTTTTTTCTTGATTGAGGAAGTACTAAAAATTTTATTGATTGTTTTGTTATTGAAGTGAATATACCTATATTTTGTATACAAAAATTATCTAATTTTTGTTTTGTTTGTTCAGAATTTTTACGTTGTAAATGCAAATTTTTCAAAATAAAATGTATGTAAAAGGTCCGCCAAATAACTTTTTTTTTTTGAACTCCTGAACCAATTGGACTTTGTATGGCGTCATACCAAGATATTTATGCAAAATTCGTCTCAATGATGTCTCCGAAATGTTCAATTGTTGAGAACGACGGTGAATTGATGTTGATGGCGCTTCACGCACACTTTCTGCCACAGCAGCAATATTCTCGGGTGTACGCAATGTTTTTGGCTTTTCAAGCTTTGCTTTAATCGATGAGGATGCCATTTTCTTTCATTTTTTTCACAAGATAAAGAACATACGGAGCATATTCGTTCAACGGAAGGCTAAAACTAATTATCTGTCAAATCTGACATGAGCTAAGTGTTACCATTCACGAAATAAGCACTAGTTGCAAAAAACGTTAAATGGCGGACCCATTATAAAATGATGTGAATTCAAAATTTTTAAAAAATAATCTAAAATAATCAAAAATAATCCTTGGAAAGAGTCAATTATTTTTTTGATTACTTTTGATTATTTTCTCGTAATCCTAATTAATCTTGATTATTTTGGATTATTTGTAATCATAATTAATTAAAAGTCAGGAATTGTTCATAAGAGAATTATGTAGTTAATACCATTCTTTTTATTATGTAATCTAATTGATTACTAATCGTAATCCAAATTCAACAGCTCTGGTCCAAATGTAGGATAGCTAAATACCAGCGGATATTGCAATATCTCGTTTCAAGATATGAAAGATATTTGAAAATTTAAAAAAAGTAGTAGTACACAAGTAATATTCCATATTTTTTTAAGGTCTTAAACTACGAAAGTCATTGATACCTATTTTTTAAGCTACTACAATTGTGGTTTCACTAGTGAAAATAAATAAGTTATTCACTTCTCTACGGAAAAATGCATTGTTTTCAAAATCCGTGGTCCTAAAAGCTGTATTTAAAAAAACACAGGTTTTTGAATTTTAAAAAAATATTTTTTTAAATTACTTCCCTATGACGTGTTCAAATCCCTATATAGAGCCCTAACGGTATCCTTAGTTATAAAAAAATGTTAAAAAATTTAACTTAAAAGCCTATAACTCAGAAACATGCATGAGCATCACATTCGGATTTGGTACCGGTATAGAAGAATAATTTATAATTAGCATATATTTTTTTAAAAATTTTAGAATATGAGTTTGTTATAATTTTTATTAAAAATAAAAATTATGTTTTTTCGACCTTTAATTGTGCAATGAAAATGAAAATTATTCAAGTTCGAGGCCATATACTCTATATTTCTTCATTAGGATATTGTCCTAACAAATAATGTATAGAGTTTTTGTTTTCAAATTTATTATTTGACCCTTTCAGGAATGTGTTGATAGATCTATTTCGGGAATTTTCTAGGTTCCCATCATCAGAACACGTTTTGAAAGCGGTAACAATGCCAAACCTCAAGCATTCATATGAAGTTCAGAGTTGTTAGGACAATATCCTAATGAAGAAATATAGAGTATATGGCCTCGAACTTGAATAATTTTCATTTTCATTGCACAATTAAAGGTCGAAAAAACATAATTTTTATTTTTAATAAAAATTATAACAAACTTGTGAAAAAGGCAAAGTACCGCCTAGTTTACTTTCCCTGTTTTGTTAACTAACTTAACAAAATATAAAAAAGGAGAGAGAAACAAAAAAAAACGTGTATTGAATATCCACCAGAGGTGGATCTTGCACATCAAACAAGTTTTCAATTTATTTTTTGATCAATGGTTATAATCTTTAATTTCAAACTCATATGTATATTAGTTCTCATGTAGTGAGTAAACTAGTTCATATGAATGCTTGAGGTTTGGCATGGGATTGTTACCAGCTTTCAAAACGTGTTCTGATGATGGGAACCTAGAAAATTCCCGAAATAGATCTATCAACACATTCCTGAAAGGGTCAAATAATAAATTTGAAAATAAAAACTCTATACATTATTTGTTAGGACAATATCCTAATGAAGAAATATAGAGTATATGGCCTCGAACTTGAATAATTTTCATTTTCATTGCACAATTAAAGGTCGAAAAAACATAATTTTTATTTTTAATAAAAATTATAACAAACTTGTGAAAAAGGCAAAGTACCGCCTAGTTTACTTTCCCTGTTTTGTTAACTAACTTAACGAAATATAAAAAAGGAGAGAGAAACAAAAAAAAAACGTGTATTGAATATCCACCAGAGGTGGATCTTGCACATCAAACAAGTTTTCAATTTATTTTTTGATCAAATGGTTATAATCTTTAATTTCAAACTCATATGTATATTAGTTCTCATTTAGTGAGTAAACTAGTTCATATGAATGCTTGAGGTTTGGCATGGGATTGTTACCGCTTTCAAAACTTGTTCTGATGATGGGAACCTAGAAAATTCCCGAAATAGATCTATCAACACATTCCTGAAAGGGTCAAATAATAATTTGAAAACAAAAACTCTATACATTATTTGTTAGGACAATATCCTAATGAAGAAATATAGAGTATATGGCCTCGAACTTGAATAATTTTCATTTTCAATTTTAGAATATTATGAAAATTATTTTTGTGAACGAGTAAAACCACGAAAATGAGGTATCAATGACTCTTGTAGCTTAAACCGTTAGATATAAGATATGGGCAATTATCTGCAACTTTTGGAAAACTTTTATTTTTTTTTTTTCTTTTTTCAAAAAATATATTTTTATGTAAATTATTTTTATACTATATTTAGTTTCTTTTTTTAAGATTAGTATATATAGCAATAAATAGCGTTAGAGCTCCACATAGTAATTTGTTGGAAAATTTAAAAAAAAATAGTTTTTTGAAATAACGCTTTTTAAAACGCGGATTTTGAAAAAAATCTAATTTTGAATTCAAAAATTGTTTAGCTTATTTTATTTAAAGCACGACAAACGTGGTTTTAAATTGAGGTATCAATAGATTTCATAGCTTCACAGTTAAAAAGACGTGGACGATTAAGTACGACTACTTTTGTTAAATTTTCGACTTTTTCATATTTAAAAACGCGATATTTCCACAACCGTTAGAGCTAAAAACCCAAAGTATTCAATGAATATTTTCTACAAAACTAATCCGAGTTACGCGATAAAACCTTTTAATTCAAAAACTACTTCCGTGAGTTCGGCTTAGCCAATATTTTCTTGTACGCTTTAAGCTTGTCGCGGTATGGCATCCACTGTCTGCTGACGTAACTAACGTGGAAAACTTTACGCTTTTCATTTCGCAGATCCGATCAGACTAGAACTCCACTAAGGATGAAAACTCTTCGTTGCCCTAGTCTAAGGGAGAAAAAAAATTTAAACGCTACATCTATAGCCTTCTCCAGGACACCTACTATATGTTCGAGATTCTCAATACTCCTATCGGCTCTTGGACACGCAGATCCGATCAGACTAGAACTCCACTAAGGATGAAAACTCTTCGTTGCCCTAGTCTAAGGGAGAAAAAAAATTTAAACGCTACATCTATAGCCTTCTCCAGGACACCTACTATATGTTCGAGACTCTCAATACTCCTATCGGCTCTTGGACACTTACAGAGCTTCTCTGAACTTTCCCATTGAACTGAGGCTAAACGGTTCTCCTAGGATTAATGAACCATATTGCCTCCGAAACTTGCAGTGTGCTGTCGAAAAGTATCAAATTATCTATGATCTGAAATTTACCTCTCATAGGACACTCTTTTCAACCAGTAACTGAGATAAATGTAATACCTAGAACCTTCTCCGTAACCCTATATTTTCGGCACTCGGAAGAAAAAAATGGGTATTAGTACTAGAATTACATATAGTAGGATTGTTAGTGTTACTAAAATCAAGAAAAGACTCACCTCTTTTATTGATTTCATTGATAATTTGAAAAAATTAAGAAATAGTTTTTGTGGGTAGACGTAAAGTTTCTAACGGCATAAATTAACAAAAGAATTTATCTATGAAAATCATATTTAACCTAATTTGACAACAAATCGAAAGTTCGAGTTGATTTTACAATTTATCGAGGAAATGATATTGCATTCCAACTTGACAGTGCAGCCTGTCTGCTTATCTCAGAGCAGGAATTTGTCCAAACTTATTAATCAAATTTAAAAAACTAGAGATTTTCTCGTGACAGGAAACGAATCTCCGACTCCATAGTGCCATGCTGCTATAAATATTTAAACAAAATTGTCTGACAATTGTTATCAATTGTAATTACTTTTCTATAACACAATATAATCAATTATAATTAACAATTGGACAAACAATAACGACTCTTTCAATAAAAATTGATTTTAATTGAAAGTAGAGCAGAAACAAGTACAGCCGCCAGCAAATTTAGTAATTTAACTACAGTGAATAAAGAAAAACGAAACACAAACGAAACCAAAACAGCCAGACAGTCTGTCATTCTGTTATACAATCATATCAAACACTCTAACACCATAATATTAGTCTTATAAATTTTCCTTTTTCTTCTTCATCATCGGGAAACAATAGACCAAAAATGACTTTAAAGTAATATTGTAATAGAAAGAACAATGAATAAAAGTAAAACATAACAAACAATGTTTGATTGTAAAGAACGACCTTATTATGCACTACCTTACTTTTAAACAAGATTTTGCATGCTCCGGTGAGTGCACAAGTTTATGAATATGGTTTGAAATCATGCAAACAATCAGGGTTTAACTGAAGCTTCTGAGGGCATAAGTCGTAATATTGCCATTAATTTATAAGTACTTCTCGATAACTCTAAGGCTTTCGATACTATCGATCACCCTACACTTAGTATAAGGCTTTAAAGCTTTTTTAATTTTTCCTCTTATTCACCTGTTGTCATCCTATCTAGTGAATCGTACACAATCTAAAGGGTCCGCCATCTAACGTTTTTTTTTCAACTAGTGCTTATTTCGTGAATGGTAACACTTAGCTCATGTCTGATTTGACATATAATTAGTTTTATCCTTCCGCTGAACGAATATGGTTGTGTATACGCTTGAACAACGCTGGGAAATATTGCGACACTACTCTGAAAATCATGGTAATGTTGCTGAATGTGTGCGAAAATTGCGTACGGATTTTGGAAGAAGAGAAGCACGAATTTTTGTTCACAAAAATTGAAGAGGAGGATATTGGCAAAATTTGGTTTTCAACAGGACGGCGCTACGTGCCACACAGCCGAAGCTACACTCGATGGTTTGCGCCCTGTTTTTGAAGATCGCATTATCAGCCGCAGAGCTGATGTCGTTTGACCACCTCGGAGCTGCGATTTGACACCGTTGGACTATTATTTGTGGGGTGCCGTCAAAGATAAGTGTTACGCCAACAAGACAGAGACAATTGACGCTTTAAAGGACAATATTCGTGAAGCCATTGGTGAAATACGTGAAGCCATGAATGAAATTATTTTCCATTATTAACCGGAAGGATTGTACTTTGAAATAAAAAAAGAAATTTGAGAAAATATTCAGTAGTTCACTGTAGCATACACTCAAAATAATGTTAGTAGAAAGTTAGTAAAACATCTTGTAAATCGGTATAATATTTTTCAACAAAATTTTTTGCTGACGTATATTTTCAGCTACAATTTTAGTTATACTTAATTAGCACTTAACTGTTTTGAACTAATGTTTAACTAATATTTTACTAATGTTTTACTAATTTAATGTGCAAATACTGTGCTGATACTGTGGATCAATCTGGTTGTCGTCTACACCATTAGTAGACGACAACCAGATTGAAAGATATACGCATAATGAATTAGATGTCGCGGCATGTCAAGACGTAGTAGTGACGAGAAAATGATACTAAAAAGTACAATTCTTGTAAAACATATTAAAAATCAACCATTTAAGATTCTTTACCTGTTTTTCATACATAAAACAAAATTGCGATTTAAAACAACTTAAATTTTGTGTTGTCACCGGCTTGTGAGAGTAATTGTCTATTTATTCAATGAAAGACAAACTAAAATATTTAAATTTAATAAAGGTTAAATGTATATTTGTAAACTAGATGTTTATAGAGGTTAATAATCCAGTGTGGTAAAATTGCAAACAAATATACAAACATGTAGACAGACTAAAGCGATAGACAAAGACACACATCTTAGGTAGACTTTTATGTTTCCTTTTTCGTATTGCAAAAAAAGGGTTGTATATGTCATATTGTGTTTTTTTTCTTCTTTTCGTTTCTATATATAATTCTTTAAAACATATCATAATTTAGACAGGCGTTGATGTAAGTAGTGAAAACATAATTTTGTTTATGTTATATATAATTATTTTGTATGAACATTTTTATATTTTTTGTAAAGTACAGTTGAACCTCGATTATCCGGGTTGCACGGGAACAAAATCAGCGCGGATAATCGAAAACACGGTTAATACAGGTTATTTATTTTTCCCGAATTTCTATTATTTGTATGTTCGTTAATAGAAAAAAACCAAACAAATATATGTATGTGCTGCACACACAGAGAAATAAAATGCCAACCGAATTGAAAATTGTATTTTAATGGTAACAACTTATGAATTCAGTTAGTACAAACGATATTTACATTAGATTTCAGAATATCTTGAGTGTTGCAACTAAAATTCAGATGAATTAACCGAACTTTGTTGTGCTAACTTATGTCAAGTTGTGCCAACCGACCGAATTTCATAATAACCGAATTTGAGTCGTAGTAACCGTATTTCAGTTGGCTAACAGCTAAACTTTTCTCTGTGTGCACGGATAATTGTAAAAACTTGATAAGCCACATTTAATTTTTGGTTAGTTTTGTCCTCGTAAAAAGGGAATAAATTTAGGAAATATGGCTTTTATGAATAAATTTAGGAAATATGGCTTTTACAGGACTTTTATACTCTATATACGTGTAACAAGTGGTTAAGCAAGGCTTTATATTCAAAATTTATTCAACGGATGTCTAGAAAATAGCGAAAACTAAAAAATTGTAAATGTGGCTTATCGAGTTTTCACAATAAGCTCTTCAATTTTTGTACAAATTTTTGAGTTTTTTTTCAGTCTACTAATATCCAGCAAAAATTTTATTAATTTTTGGCAAGGGTTTTTTAATTTCTAATAATTGATTTGCAAGCACCCTCCTGTCTAAAATTTTGTTGACTCAGCAAATTTTTTTGCTGACTTTGCTTACTTTTTTTTTTTTGAGTGTACACATGTATTCTGGGGAATACGTTCAACTTTACCTGAGCAGTCCACTACTGTCAATTAATGATAACATTGAAAATAAAAATATGATCTACAAAAGTTACACCTGTAGGCTGTGAATAAATCTTCCAAAATACAAGTGTCTTTTAATAAATACATCAAAGAACTAGAAAGTAGAAAGTAAGTAAAAAGTTGTATTTAACAGAATAGAACGATACATATTTGGGTTAAGAAGATCAAGTGGAATCGCCTCCTACACTAATAGAACCTTTGGAGTGTGACTTGAAACTCTTATGAAGATAAGAGTTCTTTTACTTCTACATAAAATCATATATACAAAAAAAGATCATTTATCTCTATGAAAAACTCCGACACACCAAGTCGTCGCTATTTCGCAGCTGATGTGTGTGGCAAATTAAACATAAATTCCGTAAGTCTTTGAAATATGCTTCCTCAAACACAACAACTAAACAGCAATTCTTCAAGTTTAAAAAAATTTCTTTTTGAAAGCAATGCTCGATTTTAATTTAATTTAGATTTATTTTAATTTTTTCTCAATTTTGATTTAATTCATTTTATAATCTTTTTTTTAGTAACAAAATAAATATTTTTACAGTTTTTCAATATTTTAAATTTTAGTGCAATATTATTTTGCTTAAATTATTATTTTTTTGTAATTTAATTTAATTACTTATATTTATTTTTTGTTTTACTTAAACAAAATCAGCGAACTGAGTTTTAGCAACAAAATTAGTAGAATCAGAAAAGTTTTGATAACACTTAGTGGAAATCACAAAACCCTTGCTAAAAATTAATAAAATATTTGCTGATTATTAGTAGACTGAAAAAAATTCAAAAAATTAGTAGAAAAATTGTACTTTAGTTAATTTATTTGCTGAAAATCATAAAACATATTTTTGTGATTATTTTATAAATAATTTACAATACGTTACAAAATATAAAAATGTTTATACTCCCACATTGACGACATGAATTAATGTAATATCTAAAAAAAACAGAAATAATTATACAGGGTGTCTGTTAGCAGATTTATATTTTCAAACTTAAATAAAAAACGTAATAATTGACACAAAGTTTTATTAAGAGCATTGAACGATAGAATGGAAATGCGGATTTTATTTTTTAAAGAGTATGTAATCCAGATGTCTTCCGTCGAGTTGAACACACTGTTCAAAACGGAGCCTTGTGTCCTGCGCCACACGCTGCAGCAAACTTGGTTCAATTGATCTGATTTCTTGACGAATCTTTTCCTTTAAAGACACAAGAGATTGGGAATTTGTCATTATAAATCCTCTCTTTGAGGTAGCCCCATAAAAAAAAAATCCATGGGATCCACTCGGTCCATTACGTATTCGCCGAATACCGAACTTTGAACAAAATTGTCGACGAGCAATTACGTAAGAATCATTACTCTTAAAAAATGTCTCCACAGCGAACGCGCGATACTCACTCGACTACTGCGACATCGTGACTGACAAATCCGCACAATCGATAATGCCAACGGCGCCACCCTCCCTCCGCACCGTTTATTACTTTTTGAAATAATCGTATTTAAAAATATAAATTTGCCACCAGAAACACTGTATATAATATAAACAAAATTATCTTTCCACTACTTACCTCAATGGTTGTCTAAATGATGACATCTTTTAAAAAAACGCAAATGCCGCATATAATTATGTAAACGAAATGAAAAATAACAAAATATGACATAAACAACCATTTTTTGCAATAAGAAAAAGGAACAATAAAAATCCATCTAAGATATGTGTCTTTGTCTTTCGCTTTAGTTGGTCTACCTGTATGTTTCGTTTCGTTGGCAATTTTAGCACACTCTATAAAGATTTAGTTTAGAAATACACATTTAATCTTTATTAAATTTAAATATTTAATTTTGTCTTTTATTGAATTAACACAAAATTTAAGTTGTTTTTATCTACAATTTTGCTTTATGTATGAAAAGTAGATACAAAAAGCTTCCATGGTTGATTTTTTTTAGACGTCTTACAAGAGTTATTCTTTTTACTATCATTTTCCTTGGCACTGCTAAGTCATGACATTCCGCGACATCTAATTCATTCTGCGTATATCTTTCAATCTGGTTGTCGTCCACACTATTAATGTGCTTATCAGCACAATTTTTTTTTAAGGGAAATAAATTAGTAAAACATTAATTCAAAACAGTTAAGTACTGAATAAGTATAACTAAAATTTTATCTGAAAACATAATTTTAGTTAAAAATTTTGCTGAAAAATAGTATACCTTATTTACAAGACGTCTTACTAACTTATTTTTTTGAGTGTAACTATCGTATTTACCAACATTTTTATTTATCAATCTTAGCGATATAAATTTCTGTACTATAACTATAAGCTTAACTCGTGATGTGCTGGAATTAAAATAAATAAATAAACTAAACCATATCGCACAACTATTTCAAAAGTGACTTAACTCAAAATTTTTAATTTTTAAGAAATCGCAAAAAAGTAATTGCAACTTTATACCAAGAAAGACATTACTGTTTCTCAGCAACAGTTAACAACACCAAAATACAATGATATTTTTTTATAGATAAACAAGTGTATTGTGCATAGTTTAAGCATATAAACCCGAAAAATTAAAATTTTGAGTTGAGTCACTTTTGTACTAGGTGTGCGATATGTAATGTGGAATGTGTTAAGATAGATCAATGATTACTAAGAAGACAAGAATGGAGCAAAATTGATTATAAATAGGTTTTTTGTTAAAGTTCTGCCTATTATGGAGGCTCTAACTTTTCTAAAACTTCGGGTTCTGATGAGATCTTTTGCCAGATCGAAATACTAGTATCAACCTAGCTAATATGTTTGATTTGCTTTATTTTTGTAAATATACGGAAGTTGAAAGCTCGTTATAAATTGAAAATAACATAAAAATAATCTCGATGTATATAAAAACAAAAAACTAATATAACTGTAAAAACTTTTAAACTTCTCTATATTCAAAATTTTTTGGTTGGATGCAACGATTCTTTCCACTGAACATTATAAAATATTTGTCGTTTTTGCATTTTTTTTTTTTAAACTGAAGGATAAACTACTCGAGTTTTTTCATAAATTAAGTGATATTTTTAAAAGATATTTACTAAAATTTTAGATCTTCTTTTCTTTTTTATTATCAAAATCGTGAAAATGAGAAATTTCAACTTTGAATTCATGCATACGAAATATTATCGCATCTTTCGTTTATCATCGCATCTTTGAATGTTGCAAAAAAAGTAACATTATTATTTTGAACATTTTTTGTCAAAAGTTTATCAAATTTTATCAATTTATATGTTCTACAAAAATTTGTTTGCAAATATTTCATTAACTGTAGTGCTGCGTCCTTAAGTCTTTTAGAAATGATAGGTCGCAACCCCGATGCATCACATTTTTCTGTATTTGTTGAACTGTGTAATTATAATTATAAAATTATAAATTATAAAGTTAAGACCTTTACAAGATATGTCATAATAAGTGTAATACAGCGATAAAATGATTTTTAACAGATAAAAAACATAGATTTTAAGCAAAATGACACATAAATTCTTTTTTTATTGCTAGTGTGCACTTTTTACGTGATATCGTGCAAAGGAAAAAATTTTGATATTTGGGTTGGCTTTAATTTTGCATAATTTTCAAGGTAAATCTCTACATCGATAACATAACTTTGCTTAATCAGTATATTTTTTTCTGGAGAACAAGGTTAAATACATTTCACTAAGCAAATTATTTAGTTTTGTTTCAATATTCTCTGATTGGGTCATAATGCCGTAATGGTAAATATTATCCTTTCGCAATTTTTTTCAGAAAAAGTTTTTTTATGCAACTTGATTGTGCATGTCTGTGCAGTAAAGGATCCAAAATATTTATTTGGCATGACATTATTCAGTTTAACTTTTATTCAATAACCATTTTTTTTACTCTGGGACTTACAGTGGTGGTCATCAAATTAGCCCAGTCATCAGTTTATCTATTATTCAGTAACCATTTTTTTTTACTCTGGGACTTGCAGTGGTGTTCATCAAATTAGCCCATCAAGCACATATAGTTTATGGTAAAATTTTTAAAATTTAAAATCTTTTAGAAAACATTATGATGGTGAAATATATATATAAGACAATGTTGTCAATGTTTCTGTTAATTGCCAGTATATTTTACCTTGACTTTTGGCTCTTTGACTACCGCAGGCAAGTATCCTTACCCAAGCGTTTTTGGCACTTATAATTGACCACGTAAAATATAGCGTAAATATGTCTGAAGATAATTTGTAAGGGAGGCTTGGTTGCAACAAATGGGGCGCTAAATCGTAATCTGGTCCGACTTACTCGTTAGGAGGCCACAAAATTGGTAAAAAATAATTCTTTATTTAAGGGGAAAAAATTAACAATTTGTGACAAACGAAATGAGGTGCAAGTCATGTGGTATAATTTTTACGTTGTATTCAAACATTAAAACTCTTTTAAAAAAATCTGAACCGAAATCTCGAGACTGATGGTTGTGCTGACCGGTTACTGGATGATAGCATACGTGCTATCAACCAGTCCGTAACAGACTCGGATGGGTATGCAATATATAGTCTCGAAAATGCGAAATACCTTGAGAGAAAGATAAGACAGTCATATGCACTCATATACTGGACGACAAAACGGTGATATCGGGCGTTGGATTGGGTGATATTATCCGCTATCTAAGCCTTTCGGGTTGGGGTTAGTTCTCCGGATGTTAGCTCCTTATGGTACTTCCAAATCGCGTTGCTTTTAACTGTACGAGGGAGTGAGCTCCAACGTAAACTAACCAACAATTGTCTTCATTCGAATGGGCCTAGCTGGACAAAAATGCCATTTTTAATGTCTTTACCAGGATATCACCGAAACTTTGCAGCTGCATATTAAATAAACAATCTGCAGAAGCTTTACTATGAAATATTTTCTCTCGTTCAAATCAAAATTCTCTCAAAAATGTTCCCAGGACAAATACTTCATAATATCAGGTTTCTGTTTAAATCGACTCTTTAAAGTCGTATAGTATAATGTAGGGTATCACAAACAAAAGCTGATGGAATAGATAATTGGAATTGCAATCAATGATGATGATGATGTTGTTGTACCATAACTTAATGCAATAATATTTTGCAGTTGTTGCTGTCGCCATCGTTATTGCTGTTAACACTAACATAAAACTAACAAGATTATTTTCAAATAAGTAGTATTGAAGGAAAAGAGATGGTCAACCAAATGATTGGTTAAGTGTGAGTTTCGAGATAGAAATGAAAAAAAAAAAAGAAAAATGTGTTTGTATGAGTATGTAATATTATGAACTGATTGGTTTGGGTGCTCCATGGTACTACATGCAATGCAAAACTTTAAGCAGTAATAATAATACAATAAGTGGAATGATCCAGTAAAACCGACTACAGAGTGTTAGCATAAGGCAACAAGTCATCGCCATTGTAGTTGTACTCGTATCGACTATATTTGAAGAAACATAATTGACAGTTCACTTAACAGTAACTGAACGAATTGTATTTTGAAATACAAAACAAAGTCAATGATGTTGTGGTTGTAGCTAGTGACCAAGTATCTAGTAAGATAACAAGTGTCGTCATGATTGCCAAATTGTTTGGAAATTGGGAATAGAAAAGGATATCCATAGGTTGTGTATAGTAGGAAGTTTTCTGTCAAATTTAAAATTTGTTTAAGTGAAATCATATTGCAGTGGTTGAAGGTAAAGTTTTTTATCCTGTCAACATTTTTTATTTTCGGAGAATTGCCCAATCCTGTTTTTTTAAAGCAACACTCTCCTTCCTATTAATTAACGTGTTGCTTTCTTTGGAAATTAGATAGAGGAGAGATAAAAAATTGTGAAAGAAGAAGTGATTGAAATGTTTTTTTTTTTTTTTTTAGGGAAAGGGGATAGAGGAGAGAAGAAAGAAGAAAGGTGGGGAAAAATGACGGTCTTCAAACATGACAGCACTGTAATTGCGCTAGGTGGTAAGTCTTCGAACAGTTGTTGCTTACCACCTGATGGAGAGTTCTCCAAATTATTAAAGCTTTTTGGCTCATAGCCCGGATTCATTATTTTACCGAAGATGGACGCTGTGATACGTTTGTGCGATGGAGAACTCATGCACATTATTTTTCTAAATTTATGTTGCCGTCGCTGGGGATCGAACCAGCAACCTTATATGTAACGGTCCAACGCGCTTACCATTACACCACAACACCCATTGTTCTTTAGCCATGTAGAATAGTTTTGCAGGAAAAAGAAGAGCAGTTTTTGGATAGTCACGAACTTTTACTTACTCGATGACTGTATCAATAAAAATATTAAAAATGTCTATAAGAAACATTTAAGTCAACATAAAGATGCGTAGTCATAGAAATATTTTTATACTTAATATAAAAATTCCAGATGTGGAGAATGAGTAAATGTAATTGAAACAGAACATGTCTGATAGGTCCAATGGTTAATAAATGTTAAAATGTGGCACTTTATTTGAATGAATCATTTGAATCTTGCAAAAAATAGTGCAGCTGAACTTAAACAAAGGTGTTTGCTTAACCTGACGTGCAAGACGATGCATTACGAACTTGGTGTTTAGGTAAATACACTGATTCTACTGGAGTGATATGAAATAACCCACACAGGCAATATTCTACTCCATTATCATGACCGAAATACTTTTAATCTAATTCCCGAGAAAACTTGACTTAAAATCCATTATTAGGGTCGTAATTCACATAATTTTGAATTTTGTATTGTGTACACCAAACGATATCATCGAATAAAGGTGAAAAGAAGAAATCAAATCATACTATTTTTCCTCTTCAAAAAAAATTGTTCAATACCTTGAAGTCGATGCTATAATTTCAAATTGGGTTATGTTTATCAAGCACAGATGTAAGTCCGTAGCGCTCAGAGTATAAATTGTCCTTCTACCATGTCCCAGAGAGGAATAGTAAATCAAAAAAAAAAAAAAAAAAAAAACTAGAAAGAAATACAAAACTGAGAAATGAGATTGAAATAAGAAGTGAAAGGAGGAGGAGGAGAGCCCACGTAGAATATTCCAAACTTTCTACTGAATTGAGAAAATCGAGCGTGGGGAGTTTATGAACAAAATCGATAAACATGACGCCACTACCTAAAATATATGTTACTAGAGGAAGCTGGTCTATAACAGATAAAACACACACAAAAAGTGTTTATATCTTCGCAACGTGACTAGTATTCAGCACTACTCTAACTGAAGAGTTATATCTCCACATATTTATCTAATTTGCTTACAAAAAACTTCGTTTCCCTTAAATAGTCCAGGCTGACCTACTTTGAATGAAAACAGTTTTTATATATAAGCCAATTCAATGTTAACTCAATGCCAAGCTAATTGCATATTCTATACCAACAACCGATCAAATGTTCTCCATCTCTCATCGCCGGAAATACTCACATATCCCGAAACCCATAGAAACCTATCTGAATCTGTGCACTCCTAAACAATCCTAGAATAAGCTATCGAAAGTTTTAGTATCTAGTGCGTAGCTTTACTATCAGTACATATTCCGATATTCCGGTTCCTCTGCCATAGTACCAAAAATTTTAGTATCCATTCGCAACATCAAGAAATAAACCGAATTCAGTATCGAAAGACGTACTATACCCACCAATGTTTAAAGAATAAGAATATTCCACAAGTATTTGAGTCGGGTCACCTTAATTCTCCGTCCACGGTATGATTAATTCAAACATAAATCAACAAACAGGACTATATTTTTGTAAAATAAAACGGTCGAAAATTCAATTGGACAGTTTTTCTTCTTTTGTTGGCTTTGACACATACAATTTAGGAATTAAACGTCGTCCGCTGATTTCTAGATATCAGCGTATTCAAAAAGTCAGAAATTTCTCAACACTCAGGGAAAGAAGTTCCATCATATTAATGATATAGTTTCATAAATGGTTATTCAACATATTTACGAAGTTTTCATAATTATGATGAACATTTTCATAAAAATGTATGGCAAAATTTTCATAAACTTTGTGAATATAAAATTTAGCTTTTTATTGAAATTTTTATTTTTTATTTGAAATTTAGAAAATATCATTTACACTTTCTAAAACTCAAAAACTACCAAAAAATTTTTGAAATTCTGCAACATCATGAAAATATTATTTTGTGTGTTCTTAATTTTAAATGTAGTGTTTTAAATATGAAACGTTTATGAAACGTTTGATAATATTTATGAAACATTTCATAAAAATTTATAAAACATTCGTAAAAGTTTATGAAACTACATCATTATTTTTATGAATTATTTGATAGCATTTATGAAGCATTTCATAAAAAGTTATGAAACTTTGACAAACATTATGAAACATTTTATAAATATGAAGAACACTGTTATCAAATTGTCATTTTATGAAACAGCTTCATCGAAAATTAATGAACACTTCGTCATATTTAAGAAAAAGTTCATAAATATGATGAACCGTTTTTTCCTGAGTGTAATGCTTACCTCCTGTAATCGTAATCGGCGTTTTAGTTTATAAAATTTGAATTGTGTCCTTGCTTAATACAACAAGAATTGGGAGTTGTGCAAAAACACAAGATTATGAAGAGCCAACTCAAAGCATTTGAACTTTTCCTCCATTCGATTAAGACTTTTCAGTAGAAAGGATGAATACTGTTCGGTCTAAAATACTCGTCTTCCCAAGTTAAAGAATAAAAACCATCTTAATATCGCACCAGGATGAAGGGCATATTCATATTTTAAAAAAGCTCTCTATCAGAGCCTGATATCCCAATTAAATCATGGCAATCGCAATTTTCATTATTTTTAAATGATTTTTGGACTTAAACCCAAACCGACTATTATGATAATGTTTGTTGGAGTTATGTTCGCGCACGTATTACAGAACGTACAACGAAAGTCTTACAACGGGGCACCCACTGATTTCGATAAAATTTGGTTTTCGGATTTTCAATTTCTTATTTCTAGAAAAATTATATTTTATTTGGTTTTAATAATGTATCCACGAAGAAACTAAACAGGTCTTTCTTAAAATTAGCATACTTATTGCTAACCTTTAAAACCCTAGCAGAGGACCCAGTTCTTCTTAAATGAAAACTGTGGAACACATTCTGGCTCAGTATATATCGTACATCCTACATGGATTGCAATACAGAACATGGTTTTAATCGCTGAAAAGCTACCGGAATATAGTCTAATGTTTCTGATGTTGAAGAAAGTTTAAATTTAGGATTAATTGGTGTTACCCAACTCTAAAACTTTTAATAACTCTAAATAGAATACAATGCAATAATCTAAAGAAAAACGATTCTGAATTTTTATATTTTCGAAACTAGGATTTACAGAAAATAAACGTCTGTGTATATCACTTTTTCTTAAAATTTTTTTTCCGAATTTGGCAACCCTACACATAATACAGATGCATTCTTTTGGTTACATTATTTGTGTTTTTTTGAACGGATTTTAATTTAAAGTAGAAAATTGCTGATGAAAATGGATAGAAAATACAAGAACAAAATTAATGGTGGTATGTGATGGTGTTGATTACACTAGCTAGAGTCTACCAAATGATGGTTTCTTTACGATTTTTTCAAACTAACCAATTTTCTATCAAAAAATTAGATAAAAGTATATAGTAAATGTGGAAAAGTAGAGCATGGATCATTCACTTGGCAAACTGTGAGTGTTGTTGTTAGTTAGATGAATGGATGGATGTTGTTGGCTGGGATCTTTATATGGTCATTGAAATGATTTCAACAAAATGTTAGTATATATTTCTTTATATAAATTGTTAGTAATACTTCATCATACAAAATTCATAATGTACTGGTTTATAAACATAGAAAACATAATGTAATTTGAGGCAAATTTTTGATTTTATGTAATAAGTTCCTAAATATGAATTTTGATGTAGTATGTACAATTAATTGCTGCACACAGAAAAAACCGAATTGAAAAATGTATTTTGGTTGCTACAGTCAATAAAATCGGTTTGCACAATCATTTTCGAATGCGATTTCTCTGTACTTTTATATTTTTCATATTTTCAGTTCAATTAATGAAGTTTTGTTATAAAATCCATTATTCTGTTGTAGAAACCGATTTTCATTGTAGTAACTGATTTTTATTTGTAATTTCCTTGTAATTACAATTCCATAAATATCAAAATATTGAAACGAGAGTAAACGTCAGGAATATAAATGTTCGGCCATTATGGAGAGTTAAAAATTTTGTTAAACGTCTATTCAGAATATTGAACTAATTTTTAGATTTTCGTCATATTTAAGAAAAAGTTCATAAATATGATGAACCGTTTTTTCCTGAGTGTAATGCTTACCTCCTGTAATCGTAATCGGCGTTTTAGTTTATAAAATTTGAATTGTGTCCTTGCTTAATACAACAAGAATTGGGAGTTGTGCAAAAACACAAGATTATGAAGAGCCAACTCAAAGCATTTGAACTTTTCCTCCATTCGATTAAGACTTTTCAGTAGAAAGGATGAATACTGTTCGGTCTAAAATACTCGTCTTCCCAAGTTAAAGAATAAAAACCATCTTAATATCGCACCAGGATGAAGGGCATATTCATATTTTAAAAAAGCTCTCTATCAGAGCCTGATATCCCAATTAAATCATGGCAATCGCAATTTCATTATTTTTAAATGATTTTTGGACTTAAACCCAAACCGACTATTATGATAATGTTTGTTGGAGTTATGTTCGCGCACGTATTACAGAACGTACAACGAAAGTCTTACAACGGGGCACCCACTGATTTCGATAAAATTTGGTTTTCGGATTTTCAATTTCTTATTTCTAGAAAAATTATATTTATTTGGTTTTTAATAATGTATCCACGAAGAAACTAAACAGGTCTTTCTTAAAATTAGCATACTTATTGCTAACCTTTAAAACCCTAGCAGAGGACCCAGTTCTTCTTAAATGAAAACTGTGGAACACATTCTGGCTCAGTATATATCGTACATCCTACATGGATTGCAATACAGAACATGGTTTTATCGCTGAAAAGCTACCGGAATATAGTCTAATGTTTCTGATGTTGAAGAAAGTTTAAATTTAGGATTAATTGGTGTTACCCAACTCTAAAACTTTTAATAACTCTAAATAGGATACAATGCAATAATCTAAAGAAAAACGATTCTGAATTTTTATATTTTCGAAACTAGGATTTACAGAAAATAAACGTCTGTGTATATCACTTTTTCTTAAAATTTTTTTTCCGAATTTGGCAACCCTACACATAATACAGATGCATTCTTTTGGTTACATTATTTGTGTTTTTTTTGAACGGATTTTAATTTAAAGTAGAAAATTGCTGATGAAAATGGATAGAAAATACAAGAACAAAATTAATGGTGGTATGTGATGGTGTTGATTACACTAGCTAGAGTCTACCAAATGATGGTTTCTTTACGATTTTTTCAAACTAACCAATTTTCTATCAAAAAATTAGATAAAAGTATATAGTAAATGTGGAAAAGTAGAGCATGGATCATTCACTTGGCAAACTGTGAGTGTTGTTGTTAGTTAGATGAATGGATGGATGTTGTTGGCTGGGATCTTTATATGGTCATTGAAATGATTTCAACAAAATGTTAGTATATATTTCTTTATATAAATTGTTAGTAATACTTCATCATACAAAATTCATAATGTACTGGTTTATAAACATAGAAAACATAATGTAATTTGAGGCAAATTTTTGATTTTATGTAATAAGTTCCTAAATATGAATTTTGATGTAGTATGTACAATTAATTGCTGCACACAGAAAAAACCGAATTGAAAAATGTATTTTGGTTGCTACAGTCAATAAAATCGGTTTGCACAATCATTTTCGAATGCGATTTCTCTGTACTTTTATATTTTTCATATTTTCAGTTCAATTAATGAAGTTTTGTTATAAAATCCATTATTCTGTTGTAGAAACCGATTTTCATTGTAGTAACTGATTTTTATTTGTAATTTCCTTGTAATTACAATTCCATAAATATCAAAATATTGAAACGAGAGTAAACGTCAGGAATATAAATGTTCGGCCATTATGGAGAGTTAAAAATTTTGTTAAACGTCTATTCAGAATATTGAACTAATTTTTAGATTTTTTTTTTTTTTTGCTGAGATCGCGGTTTTAGATAAAATTTTAGTTAAGGGCTTTTACCAAAAAACTGGTTTTGTACTAATGTTTAACTAATTTTTGTTGGTATCATAATTGCGCCAACAAACACATTTATAGTATGGAGAAAAGGCATTAAAAATGCCCAAAATTCGAAATTTTAAAAAATTTATTTTACCATTTCATTCATTCATTTAACATACTCAAAGTTTGTTAGATATGTAATTCCAACTTCATCGGGTATCATTAGCCCATTTTAGCGTACACTCAAAAATAACCCACGAATATACAAAAACCTGTTTCTTAAAATTAATTTTGAAGATTTTTTATAATGCCTAATTTGGGGATTTCGATTGCTATTTTTATAAAATAATAGTTGTAACTTAAAAAAAAAAATTAAACTACAATTCGTGTTTGGGTGTAGAGCGACTCCTTTCCAGGGCATTTTATAAGAACTGATTATGTGTCAGTTCTCAATTATACTACTGTAATTGGAACAATCATCCTAACATAGGAAAGAACATACAAATTTAGCAAATTTGTTGCAAATCACAAAATTTTTCATTATAATAACCTATTGAGTCAAATAATGATTGTTTTGAGTAATTTATTTCATTTATCCGCAATAACCATGAAAATAAAGCGTAATTACTAAATAAACTCAATTTCACCAATATTAGAAATCAGTTAGTTAGCCAGTGTAGAAAATCGCTAGCATACAGTGGACGAAATAAATATAAGTTCACTTATGAAAATGTGATTTTTTCCAAAATATTTAGTAAAAGTTTTTGTTTATTTTAGCAGAGTAAATTTCTATTTTCAATTAACTAAAATTTGTTCGAATATAGTTCAAATATAATTAAGATATTCTAAAACGTAATTTTTATCTAATTTTTGGTAGCCTTTTCTGCTATTTCATCAGGTTTATTTTTATGGGTGTACTTGACCTTTCAAATAAAATATAAATAATTTTCATAATGTTTTAATTTTTGTATTAAAAATACAAAAATTGTTTTTTTTCGGACTTTCAATATTTTCAAATAATTTTACAAAAATTTGTGCTGCGTTAATCAAACGAGGGGACGCTGTATTGCATAATTACCACCAAGAATACGCAGATTTATACAATATTCTTTGCGAATTTGTAAAGTTTATTTAATAACATTTATTTATAAATCACTAAAATCAAAATCTAATAAGAAAGTTCGATCCAGAAAGTTGCGAATTGGGGAAATTTTACTATCCACCCCCTTGAAGCCGCGCATAATAATACTTAATGTCATTAGTAAGTCCTATACATTAACTGGAATCATTTTTATGACTTCACGTATTGCAAATGAATTACTGGTAAAATTATCACAAACTTACTAAGAAATAAATACATTTACATGGAATATACTATACATTCCGAATTTTGGGCAATACATTTCTTCCCATCAGTTAATATTTAAAATAAAATTTCATCAAAATCGGTCCTTCTACTAAATGTGAAAATTTATTTGGAGTGAATACATTTTCCGAAAATCAGTTATTTTTTTAAAACTATCATATTAGCAATCCCTTCTAAGGTGAAAATCATGCGATAAACTAAAAAATGCAACTTAATTTTTTTACGGTTGCCTCAAACAAATGCGGCAACTCTATTAAAAAAAAATGGCAACCCTAGTCTTTTTCGGACTCAGCGCGCGATTTTCATCCTAAAATGACTTATTATTTTTATCACAAAGAAGGTCCAAATAATAAAAGTTTTACAAAAAATGTATGAAAATCTAAAAAACAGCTAGTACTCGTACATGGACTTAATTTGATAATATTTGATATCAGGCATTAGCCGATATTTACAAATAGTATTCCCAAATATCAGAGATATTGAAATACATTTAGGTACATATTCAAAACATTTTATGTCCATATGTCATATCCATACTTACTTGGCCAGCCCTTGTATTTTTTTTGCACCCAAATTAGGGTGACAGATAATAAAACACCTTCTTTATTCATCTACCAAATTCCAGTTATTTAAATTAATAAAGTATATTAAATTAAATAGTAATAGTGATATTTTAAATTTTGAATCTCGCTCCTAGACGAGGACAAGAAATTCTCATTGAGTTTGTGATTTAACATAACAAATATCTCTAGAAATTCTAATAACAAAGTCCCCTGAAGATTTCCTTGAGCAGTAATGAAATCCGGATAGGGACACGCCTACATCAGATTGCTTTTCACAATTTGTTAAATAAGTTTTGGGACTTTAGCACATTTAATTACTATAAATAAATAGTATGTTATTGGCGTATTTTACCACTGTGCCCTGTACATACAAAAAATGTACACATGCCTAGAAAATACATGAATCAGCTAGTAAGACTTCCTAACAATCAATTGGTAAACAAATTTGGGTAATATCTTTGAAAGGCGCCTCCTACTTTTTCAATATGCCATTTTCTGTCGAAATGCCGCTTTTCAACAACAGTCGATAAAATGTAATCCCTTGGTTTTTAAAATACCCAATTTTGCCGCCGTAATAATAATAAATTATAAATAAATCAGCCTTCCGGAAAAGAAATAATTTTTGCAATATGGTGTTTTCCGTCGAAATTCCCAGTTTCCCAAAAATTTTATCTATTGCTTTAAAAAAAAAAACACTTTCAGTACAGTGTCATATAGACAGTCGCAAATTTAATTTAGAAATGTTGAGGTTAAGAAGAAGAATAACCCTTTTTCTCTAAAAATTATAAACACTATTCATTTTTAAATCAGACTAGACTAGTTTCTGCCTTTTTATGGACAGGCTCATCAGTGATTTTCCATTTAAATTGTATTATTATTTGTGTATTATAATTGTCAGATTGTCTCTATATGATAAATTTTTCAACAACCTGCGGCTGTAAGAATCAAACCTGCGCTCATCTCACATTACAAACGTAACAATACCAAGTCATGACCGTTTAGCGATTACACCCAAGTATGGCCTCGAATCTAATGCAGCTAAATTGCAGTTTTCTTTCCTATTAGCTTTTTCTGTTATTGTATATTATACTCAGAAGTGACAACACTAACAACGCAAATATTCTATTTTTAGATTTTGTGTATTTTACGTTTGGAATAATTATAATTTATATATGATTCAGTTACTACATCTCTCAGAGAAAAAAGTTCTGCCTATTATATAGGCTCTAGCTTTTCTAAAACTTCGGGTTCTGATGAGATCTTTAGCCAGATCGAAATACTAGTATCAACCTAGCTAATATGTTTGATTTGCTTTATTTTTGTAAATATACGGAGGTTGAAAGCTCGTTATAAATTGAAAATAACATAAAAATAATCTCGATGTATATAAAAACAAAAAACTAATATAACTGTAAAAAATATTACTTGAGCCAGAGTACACACTAAAAATTTTTTATATAAATAGAACATTTTTGGTCTTCAAAATTTAGTAACGTCATGATGCTTGTTAGGAAAAGACCTAACCACGTGGTTGATTACTAAGAAGACAAGAATGGAGCAACATTGATTATTAATAGGTTTTTTGTTAAAGTTCTGCCTATTATATAGGCTCTAGCTTTTCTAAAACTTCGGGTTCTGATGAGATCTTTAGCCAGATCGAAATACTAGTATCAACCTAGCTAATATGTTTGATTTGCTTTATTTTTGTAAATATACGGAGGTTGAAAGCTCGTTATAAATTGAAAATAACATAAAAATAATCTCGATGTATATAAAAACAAAAAACTAATATAACTGGAAAAAATTTGTAATTAAATATTGAAAATGTGGGTTCTACTTTTTCAAATTTCGGTCATTATGCCCTTCTTTAAAAACCGACAAAAATTAATTTTCTTGATTTCAAAAATAACCACTTTGAGAGCTGTTCTAATTTATGTCTTTATTATTGGTTACCCGATTTTTATGATTTTTGACATTTTAGATAAGTAATAAATAAAAGAATTTATCTTTAGTGTGAATTGAGCATGGCAGGCTGAAAAAAGGCATTCGATTCCAATAAAATAAAAAAGAAAAGAAATTGTAGTTTTTCACTCTAAACGGACTACGTTTTAAAAACTTTTAAATATTTTTAAAAAAAGAAACAATTTGAATTTATTTCTAATAATAATAAACAAACCGTTTAAAACGGGTTTAAATAAATCCTACATTATTTTAGAAAATGACATTTTAAGATATTTCAAAAGGATATCAAATCAAAAAAAAAAAAAATATATCGTACCTCACTTAATCAATTACTTTAAGGATCAACTTAAGTTAGTTGTAAATACAAGGGCTGATCAATAAGTCCGTGACTTTCTGAAAGAAAGAGAGTTTTGTTTTGCAAAAAAAAAATTTTTTTCAATATACATAATCTCCTTTTTGCTCAATTAGTCCAACGTTTCTCCAATTTTTGTATCCCTTTAAAAAACTCGGATTTTACGAGGTCCATAAAATAGGCATTTGTTTGATCAATAATTTCATCGTTGGAGCTAAATCTCTTTCCAGCGAGCCATTTCTTTAGGTTTGGAAAAAGGAAATAGTCACTGGGAGCTAAATCGTAGCCCAATTCATGAAATTTTCCCATTGAGACTGCATACGTGTGCACCCGTACATTATCCTGATGAAAAAGAACTTTCTTCTTGGCCATATGGGGTCGTTGTTTTTTTAAATCCTCGTTAAATCGGTTTAATAAGCTGGCATAATAGTCGCCGTTTATTGTTTTTTCCCTTTTGAAGGTAATCGATGTGGATTATCCCACGTGCATTTCAAAAACCTGTTCCCATCACCTTAGTGGCATCATAGTTACAAAACGCCGCAAAACACTCATTCTAATTGCGGTTGAACAATTCCAAACAATCCTTTGAAGTTGTCACACGATTACGTTTATGGTCAATTGAGAGCAAACGCGGCACCCATCTTGCAGACAACTTTCTTAAACCCAACTGATCATTTAAAATCGAAACCACACTGCCATATGAAATGCCTATGGCATCAACAATCTCACGCACTTTTACTCTTCGATCGGCCAACACCATATCATGGATTTTTTCGACATTTTCTTGTGTATTGACCTCAGCGTCATTTGTACTTGCGCGACCACAAAGAAAGTCAGTAAACCACATTTTTACCATTGAAATCGATGTTGCATAGTCCCCATAGTATTTATTAAGCTTTTCCTTGGTTTGATTGATGGTTTTTTTTTTGCAAAAAATAATGTTTAATAAGTACTCGAAATTCACTTTTTTCCATTTTTAAAAAAATCCACGAGGTTGTATGTTTTGAACAGCTGTTAAACGTAAAGTAAATGACGAAATTTGCTCAAAATTTGACAGTAGTCTATTAACAGGTGGTACTTGATGGGACCAGTGTGGCATTTCATATAACTATGAGGGAAGTTCGAAAAGTCACGGACTTATTGATCCGCCCACGTACAATAACAGACCATTGATGTGGTTGATATTAACTGTAGATTCTGATAATAAAGATTTAAGCCAAGTTGGCATTTTATAAATGTAGTACCGTATATAACATGTCAATATCTATGTAGCGCTTTTGCTTTACTTAGTTTTTATATTTTCTCTATTTTCTTGTTAGTTGGCTTTAAGCTTCTTTTCAAATCATTGCAATTTTAGCTGCACATATTTTATTCATGTTTTTTTATTTTTTTCTTCTCCTTCAATCCATCATTAAAGTTATTTCTTTAATTTGTTGCAACAATGTGTATAGTTTGTAAAGAAAGACGGTTAACATGCATTTAACAATTACTGAATATGTACCATATTAAGAAAACTATTTAAGTTGATATAAAAACAAAATAAGTAATGTAATTTAATTTTATAGTTTCCCACAATCTATTTAGTTAGACGAGACAATTTTTAGTTCATTATCACATTATTTTAAAAAAGTTTAATAGTTAACGAAGAAAGATTTTGTTCAATGAATGTTTTAATTAATCTGATTAATTTTTAAGACGCAATTGCTTAAGCAAATTACTTAAATGCATTAATTTCCTTTAAAATACGCCAGGGATTAGTTGTTTAAAAACAAAACTTTCCAATTGTAGAAAAATTTCACCTAAACAAATATACTAATTACACTGTGTAACAAGGAAAAAGATGAGCTAATTTAAAAAAAAAAATATTTTTATGCTGCTCCTAAAGGGTGTTTTTCATACAGGTATAGAACTTTAAGTTGGCAACACTTTTTTAACTGGCGGTCATTTTGTCAGCTGTCAAGTAATTTATGTTTAGTTTGGTTAGGCATTTCAACATGAATAGACTGACGCCTGAACAACGCTTCCAAATTGTGCAAATTTATTTTAAAAATCATGGTTCTGTTCAAAATATGTACCGCGCACGAATTTTGGGAATTTTGGTTAGCGATGAAGCTCACTTTTGGTTCAATAGATACTTCAATAAACAAAACTGCCGTATTTGGAGTGATGATAATCCTCAATTGTATGTTGAGACACCGTTACATCCAGAAAAACTGACTGGTGTGCTTTATGGGCTCGTGGAATCATTGGTCCGTATTTCTTTGAAAAAAATGCTGGTCAGAACGTTACAGTCAATGGTGACCGCTATAGAGCCATGATTACTGACTTTTCCGTTCATCAATTGAAGAACGATGATGTGCAGGAACTGTGGTTTCTACAGGACGGCGCAACATGTCACACAGCTCGAGCCACAATTGATTTATTGAAGGAAACGTTTGGTAACCGCAAAGTTTCATGTTTCGGACCTTGAATTGTCCACCAAGATCGTGCGATTTAAATCCGCTGGGCTATTTTCTGTGGGGATATGTGAAATCGCTAGTCTACGCCGATAAGCCCGAAACGATTGACCACTTGGAGGACAACATTCGCCGCATTATTGCCAATATACGGCCACAAATGTTGGAAAAAGTCATCGAAAATTGGACCTCCAGATTAGACTACGTCCGAGCCAGACGTGGCGGTCATATGCCAGAAGTCATATTTAAATTATAATGCCAGAAGATTATCTTTCGAATAAAGTAAATTCCATTTTCATTTAAAAAATTTATCTTTCTTTTATTCCATTTCAAGGTAATATACCTCTATAAAAAACACCCTTTATATGGGGTTACATATGATCATATATGTACACAGGTGATTATATATCAACACATATATCGCAGTACATAATCGCAAATGGTTGTATAAATATCCAAATATTTGTGAATCCAAAATTTGAGGGTAAATAAATATAAATGTTTATATATGGTCATATCTAAGCATATCTTGTTATTACCAAAAACACAATTTCCTCGAAATCCGCAAAAATACAATACCTTCATAACCAAAGTGTAATGGGGGATACTTTTAACTTTTTTTGTTTTTATTGCCTTAAATGTATTAAACAATTCCATGTAGTTCAAATCTCAATTTTTTTCGATTTTGTTGAAGAAAATTTTATAAAATTTGCAATTGGAGATTTGATAAATAGCCCATAAATATTATCCGTATTTGACGTCATACTAGTACAGGTTAACGACATTTAAAAAAAAAGAATATTTCATATCTCACAAATAATAAGTCTATTAACAAAGAAATATTATGTTGCAGTTATTTATTTCAAAAACTTTTAGGATATGTGCTAGAGTTTTGTGGTCAATGGTATTTGGCACATTAGTGGTCTGAGGCACTTTTTATTACTGAGCTAGTTATTAACTGATTTGGGATTTTTATGCCTTTTTGAAAACATTATTTTGTGTTTATATCGATTAATTTATCTTATAGAATAAAAACTATTACGTCCTTAATATTCCAACGGTGTCAAATCGCAGCTCCGAGGTTTCCAAACGATATCAGCTCTGCGGCTGATAATGCGATCTTCAAAACAGGGCGCAAAATATCGAGTGTAGCTTCGACTGTGTTTCACGTAGCGCCGTCCTGTTGAAACCAAATGGTGCCAAACTCTTCAATTTTTGTGAACAAAAATTCGTTCAACATGGCCCGATAACAATCGCCATTGACTGTAACTGCCACTCCTTGCTCATTTTCGAAGAAAAATGGCAATTTTCGCACACATTCTGCAACATTACCATGATTTTCAAAGTAATGTCGCAATATTTCCCAGCGTTGTTCAAGCGTATACACAACCATATTCGATCAGCGGAAGGACAAAACTAATTATCTGTCAAATCAGACATGAGCTAAATGTTACCATTCACGAAATAAGCACTAGTTAAAAAAAACCGTTAGATGGCGGACCCTTTATTTAATAAAAGAACAAATTGAATCATGTAAAGGAAATTGGACCTAATTGTATTCGATTTTATGTACTATGTTATTATTTAGTGCAATAATATGTGGTCAAATTTCGGATTAAACTGTATATAATTTAAAGTAATTAAATGCAATTTGATCCACGTAGATGTAACTGTGAAGTTAGAATATTATGTGTGTAAAGACCACAGTAAAAACGATTTTATTAAATTCTACTAATATTAATATCTACTACTATTGATAAAATGAACCACAAATGTAGTAAAAATTACCAACAAATGTAGTAAAAAATTGACAATCGTTAATTTGTTTTATTGTTTTAAATAAAAACAAAAAGAAAAACACAAAAAATTGAAGTAAATTCGTAGTACAGGAAGTTGTTGTGGTTTGTTTTTATAAATGAAACTAAAATTTCTTCTAAACATGACTGCTTTTTCACTTACAAATAAAGATACTGTATTACAATTCAAACAACTACAAATATTTACAGCAGAAGTTCCCAGAGTGTATTCAAAAATTTTCGGATTAAATTGTATCTGGTTAGTTATTGGATCCTATTTAATTAGATATGTCACCATATAATATTTTTTACTCGGGTATATAAGAAAATAGAAAAAAAAAAATTGAAAAAAGCCCAACTTCAAAAGGCAATAAAAATTAAATCCGAGCTATGTTTTCAAAACCATTTATGGGTTTACCTACATTTATTTCCGATTGGTTTCTTTGGGATACAACCGGTGACCCTGAATTTGCTGCACAGTGTTATTAATCTTTTTTTTTTTGTAATTCAGAACTAGTTCTGAAATTTTTATGTAACAGAACAGACCATTTTTCAAAAACACGCCAACATTTTTTATAATTGTTTGTGTTTTTAAAATAAATTAAAACAATTAAAGAAAATTATATCATTGACGACTTATGTTTAATATATGGGCCACTTTTCTTTTTGCTTTTTTAGAAAATCCTGAAGGACGATTTTAACAAAACTTGTTGTGATAGACACTAGACAAATGTAGTTTCTTAGCAATATCTATAAATTTTAGCCTGATAGTCTCAGAGCATTACTAGGTCAACCTAAAGTAACCATTTTCTTTGTTACGATTTTTAGAAATATCTAAAGTGGGCTTCTAAGGTCATTTGTTTTCAAAATAAATCAAAAACTATTTATTAATTTTTCATCCGACGTTTCGTTGGATATTCCCAACATCCTTAGGGATAATTTAATTAATATATAGTTTTTTTTTCAAATTTTAAACTTTTAATTCACAATATATTTTGCATATACACTCTAAAAAATGATTGTAAATTTACTACTGTAAAACGAGTAAAGTTTCATAACGCAAATTCGGTAAATTTATACATAAAAATGCGTAAAACTATTTTGCGCACACTTTTATATACAATAATACCCACTTACAGTATTTTTTACCAATTATGTGTTTACAATTAAAAAAAAAAAAATAGTATTATTTTGTTAAATAAAATTTTTACGCACAAAGTTTGTAAATATACTAACTTATAATAGTAATAAATATTTTGACATTTTTAAATTGAAAAAAAAAAAATTAAACAAATTAAAAAAAGCCAAAAAATCTAAAAAATTTAATTTATTGAGAATTTTAATGAAAAAAAAAAATGTATAATTGTAGTATTTGTGATAGTGTTTAGTTTATAGTTTATTTCCAAGTGTTTGCAGCCTAACTATGGAAAAATATTTTTAAAATATAATATATGTACAGAGCTTTAAAGAATAAAATTCTTCATTCGATTTATTCTTCAATCGATTTAAAACTATCGCCAATATTGAAAAAAATTGCCAAAATTGAAAAAATCTTAAAAAAACGTTAAAATTAATAAAAAAAAAATTGCTGAAATTAAAAAAATCTCCAAATTTAAAAAAAAAACGCTAACATTTAAAGAAAATCGCCAACAATTAAAAAAAATGCTAATATTTAAAAAAATCGCAAATAATTACAAAAATCCCTAAAATTAAAAGAAAATCTGCAAAAATTAAAAAAAAAAAAATTTTTCTAGTAGCTCTTTTATTTTTTGAGTTATGGACGGTTTTTATTTAGTCAATTTTTAAAAGGTACATATTTCAGAAACTAATGGAGCTGGAGGAAAAATGGTTGCACCATTGTTCAAAACTTAACCCTATTACCCTACAACGATCCTAAATTTCGATGTGCTGGATTCGTAAATCGCGTTTTTCTCGAAAAGTAAGCATAGCAGATAAAAACATATTTGAAACATCGACTTTGTTTCAAAAACTAACATAGATAAATAAATGACACAGACAACTTTATCCAATTTGAGCTATTTTTTTGTATCAATTATGGTGATTTTTTTTAAATTTTTGCGACTTTTTACTTTTGCCGTTTTTAAATTTTGAAGTTTTTTCATTTTGGCGATGTTTTCACTTTTAGCAATTTTTCTCATTTTTGGCGATATTTTTTATTTTTGGCGATTTTTTTTTAGTTTTGGTGATTTTTCAATTTTGGCAAATTTTAGTGATTTTTTTTTTAATTTTGAAAATTTTTTTAAATTTTGTCGACTTTTTCAATTTAAGTGATGTATTACATTTTTGGCGTTTTTTTCAATTTTGGAGATTGTTTTAAATTTTTGGGGATTTTTTTCATTTTAACGATATTTTTTAAACTTTAGCGTATTTTTTTTCAATTCTGGCGGTGTTTTTTAGTTTCGCCGATTTTGGCAAATTGTAAATCGATTGAGTAAAAAATAGATTGAATTCCCAATTATTGAATTCGCAATGATTGAATTCCCAACAATTGACTTCCCAATGATTGAATTCAATAATTGATAAAATCGAATTAGCTAAATTGATTAAATTCCCCACTAGTGAATTCCAAAGAATGAATTCTCTGCGATTGATTAAGAAAAAAATCATTCGATTTAAAAAAATCCGATCTGATTTTTTCAAAATAGAATTCAGTCTTTGAAGCTCTGTATATGTATATTGTACAACCACATATATACAAATATTTATATTTTATATTTATTATTATACAACACATTAATAAAACTCTTTCTAAAAATTAATTCTTTGTTTTATTTGAAACATTTTTTGGTCTGTTTTTCTTTCTTACCGCAAGGTAAATATACGCATTTTTAGGAGGTTCTTACGCATATAAAAATATATTTTTACGCATTTTATACGTATAATGACAAGTAAATGTTTTTTTACCCAAAAATTCAGTAAAATTATACATTTATTTCTAAATTTAATTACATTTTTACGCACTTGCATAGTACATTTACACAATTTTTGTTGACCAACTTACACGTAATGTGTGTATTTTTTTCATTTGCACACATAGAGTAAATTTACCCAACTTATAGTAGGAGTATAGTTTCCTACTATAAGTTGGTTAAATTTCAACAGAAATTAGAGTGTTCACAACATAAAATATAAAATTAATTTAAAACAAATGTAAAAAATAAATAAAAGTAAATATCACAGTAAAATCCTCTAAAAGCTAGTATCCCAGTTGAAGTTAGACTCTTTTCTGTTTTTGTTTATTATATTTTTTTTTTACATTTTTGTTTTTAGTGTTTTTAATGTTAAACATTCGAAATATATAATTAAATTTAAATTCACACAAAACCTTAACCCATTCAGTAGCTATAGTCCATTCATATTTTAGCTTTAGTACTACATTTCTCCAATAGGGGCAGCAGTAAAACCTCATGTTTAACTTTGATATCAAATTAAAGGGGTTTTGAAGACACGTTCACTAGCATACAAATTATTTCTAAAAACTTTCAATTTTTTTTTGTTATTAAAAAAAATGTGTTTCGAGTAACACTAAATCTGGTGTTCTATTAAGGAATTTTAATTGTACTATTCTAAAAATATTGCATAGTAATGCCTATTTAATTAAATCGAGGGGGTGTCTGAGCCTTTTCCGATATTCGAAATCGTTCTATTTTTATGCCACTTATCCCGAAAAGCCCCCTATTTCTCAAATAATTCATAAATAAGAATGCGCCTTCGAAATTTCTTTTTGAGAAATATCATGTTTCCTTACGTAGGTCTCCATCAAGATTGAACTTTTTCTCGTCAGAAAAAGCCACCTTTAAAAGAATTTGTACTTAAACAGTCCAACCAACAGCAGCGGGGTAACGACCTTGGCACATACACCAGTTATTCGCGATTAATTCTCTTTGAATCTTTAAGAGTCTACTTAAGGGTGATTTGGACACATTTACCTTACATTCATCGATTATCTGATTGAGAATCTTCCTTGAGTTGCTGGCTCAGTTAATTATTTCATTCCGGTCCCGATCAGAACGCCTTTTTTATTTTTCCCATACGTACTGGGATTATTTTTAAAATTTGTGACAACCACATGTGAACGGTTTATTTTTATAGCAATTTTCCGAAAACTTAAGCCACTTTTTAAAAAGGCTGAAATTTGGCCATTTCAAAATCGTTTAAATATGAACCACGCAGCATTTTAATGGAAATTGATTGAAATTGCATAAAAAACAAAAATAATTCTTTAATTTTTCTTTATTTGCTACTAGCTGAAGTGCCCGGTGTTTCCCGGGTCAACTGTTATTTTTGAATGCATACAAATTTTTTGGTAGAATGAGTTAGGATTTTAACGTTAAACTTGAAATTATAGATTCCATTTGAAATTTATAAAATAAGGATACTAAATTAAAAATTATTTTATCTTTAAAGATATTGAATACAAAATTATGCTTTCAGTAGCAATTCACGACTATAAATCAATGTGCTTTATCAATAAAGATGTTTCATATTGATTTTAGTACATGGTTTCGAAGTATTTTATCCTTAGGGAACTTTTTTTTTTTGTTTTTTTTTTATGGATTTGTTATTGCCAAAAACGGTAAGGAAAAATAAAAATTAAAAATTATGAAATCATAAAGATATTGCGAAAAAATTTGTAGGTATATTATAGGGGGAAAAAAATTATTAAAAACGAAACAGTTTTTTTCTAAAATGTTTTGATTGGATTTAATACCTTCAAATTAAGAAACTAATGTTTATTAAAAACAGTGGAATTTTTAAATTTTGATCAAAAGTTTTTGATAAAAAGTGGGCTATGGTAATGAAACTTTTACTAAGGCCTTCCATGCCAAATTCGAGGAAAATCCGTTGAGAATTGCAAATTTGTATAGAGAACAAACAAACAGAAAATGAGGTTTATATATATAGATAGTGGAATTTTTTGATTTTGACATTTTTGATCAAAAGTCGGTATCGAACTGGTCTATAGTAATGAAACTTTTACTGAGGCCTTCCTCGGGAAACGTAGAACATATGTGAGTAATTTCAAAGAAATCCGTTAGAACTTTCTTAGAAGTTTGTAGTCGACAAAAACGAAAAAAGTTGAAAAAGTTGAAAAAATGTTAATTTTAGATTTTTTGTAAAAAGTAGGCGTAGAAGTGGGCGTGGTCGATGAAAACTATACTACGATCTAAATTGAGGTCAGAGGATTATTCATGCCAAATTTTAGGATTGGCATTTCCGTTGAGAATTGCAAATTTTGTATAGAGAACAAAACAAACAGAAAATGAGTTTTATATATATAGAAGATTAATCTTTTTTTACCGTTATATGTAATTAAATCAATTAAGTAATATCTTAAATTCTGCACAATAAGAGATCACTAACACTTTTGAAAACAGTTATAAACTTAGAAAAAATGTTTGTAATTTTACAAAATAGCAAAATAGCAAAAATTATTTGCAATTATAGTTACGCAACGCAGTGTATATTATTCCTAATCTGCTACGCCTTATCTAAATCTTCATACAAAATTAGTTTAACAGTTTTTTAATTTTTGATCCATCCTAATACACACACACACAATATTTAGTAATTTATCAACTACAATTCGGTTAATACGACTAAAAGTTGTGTCGTATTGGTTATCACATCAAAATTCAGTTAACATAACTTCATTCTAGCTGCAATTATTCGTATTTATTGTACTATCCGAATTTATTGGTTGTAGCCTCCAAAATGAGGTTTTCAATTTGGTCTGCTCGTTATTTTTCTGTGTGTATCTTTTGGTGTAGAATCGAACTAAAAACAAAATTTCGAGTGCATGTATTTGGCAATTCTTGTGATTCTTGGAGTACAAATTATTTTTCATTTGAAATCTCTTCAGCACGTGTCTAAATAACTAAAGATTTATTTGTATTTTAATGAGGCCAGTTTCCCTTTCACAATGCCAACATAAATTTTAAAACTTCCGTAAGTGATTAAAGTTATATGTTGTTGATATTCTGAGAATCCTAACGATGAAAATGTTTTATACATTCGTTGGTTAATAAAAACACATGTCAAACTTGTTATAATTCCAAGCGCTACACATTTCTTTTGTAGTTATGCCGAAATTCCAGTGACATTACACTTTAGAGCTGTTTCATTATATTTTATGAGATACATAAATTTATTATGTATAATTCGCGCCTTCTTTTGTTGTATCTAATGCTTATCATATTAAACAAGACTTTTATTACGTTTTTTCGGATCGTTATTAAAACATGAAGTTGAAAAGCCCAATTTTTTAATTTCGCCACTTTGTTGAGACACAATTAATGCGCCTAACCACAAATAGTAATAGTGAAATATTTTTCTTAGTTGCCTTGATGAGACATTTGATATAGAGCGTGAGTTTTTAATAGCTTTCTGATTTGTTTAAAAAAACAAAAAAATCACATAAAATTTAGAGAAATGTATGAAATTTTTATTTTAATCGATAAAACGATCTATATAATTCAATGTTTAAAGATGCTTTCATGTAAATGTTGACCGAGTCTACGCCTCAAATGGTTCGTACGCTCGGTCCAATTTTGACATACTCTCTCCAATATATCGTTCGATATCACACGAATAAATTCTTCAATATTAGCTTCCAGTGCGTCAACCGTTGCGGGCTTGTCCCTATAGATATAAGCCTTAACATAGACCCACAAAAATAGTCTAAAGGCAGCCAATTGACGGGACCCAAATATGAAATAAACTGTTCACCGAACTCGCCTCTCAATTGGGCCATTGTTTCGCGTGCTATGTGGGGCACCGTCTTGTTGAAACCACATGTCACCCAAGTTCAGCTCTTCCATTTCTACTAAAAAAATTTGTAATCATCGCACGGTAGCGCTCGCCATTCACAGTAACGTTCCTGCCTTCGTCGTCTTTGAAAAAGTACTGTCCAATGATCCCACTGGCCCATAATCCGCACAAAACAGTGCATTTTCGGGATGCATTGGCAGTTATTGCATTGCTTCTAGCTGCTCTTCACACCAAATACGGCAATTTTGCTTGTTCACGTATCCATTCAAACGGAAATGAGCTTCGTCGTTGAACACAATTTTCCGATAAAAAAGTGGATCTTCATCCAACTTTGCCAGCGCCCATTCACCAAAAGTTAGTTAATGTGGTATGTTGTGTGGCTTTAATTCTTGCAGCAGCTGTATTTTTAAAGTTTTCACACCCAAATAATTCCGCAAAATTTTCCACGTAGTGGAGTAACAGAGACCCAATTGCTACGAACTGCTCCGAATCGATATAATTCACGGTCATTAACAACACTGGCGGACACAGCTGCGATGTTTTCCTCTGTCCCACTCTACGTATGCGTGTTGGTAGTTTAATGTCCAATAATGTAAATTTGGAGCGAAATTTAGTTACGAGATTCCGAATAGCCGCTTCAGAAGGTCGCCCAAACTGACCATAAATTGGAAGAAGTGCACGATGCACTTTCTTAACTGAGCATGAATTTTGATAATCAGTACTATGCAAGCATTGTTCGTTTGTAAGTCGATTCATGGTTAAATTATAGACCAAAGTGAACATGTTTAACAGTAACATGTTACACTAAAACAGCTGAGCTGCTAAAAACAGTGTTGCCAAAAAGAAAGTTGCTAAAAAATCTCCCAAAATTTTAAAGTAAATTTTATTGAATTTAAAGTTACAAATTAATCAGCAAATCATTTACTAAATATTAGTAGACAAAATTAATAACAATAAATATGTGAAATTTGCAAAGCTTTTATTTATATTTTTGCCCATACGAATAAAAATCTGCCCTCCAGAAATCAACCGTTTACAATTTCCACTAAATTTAAGGTAAATACTCGTATTAATACAAACATTTTTTTACAAGTTTGATATAATTTTTATTAAAAATAAAAATTATGTTTTTTCGACCTTTAATTGTACAAAGAAAAAAAAAAGAAAATTATTTTATTTTTTAATTCGAGGCCATAATCTATATTTCTTTATTAAGATATTGTCCTAACAAATAATATATAGAGTTTTCGTTTTCAAATTTATTAATTGACCACTTTTTATGTACAAATATACAGCAAAACTTATTGCTGATTTTAGCAGAGTAATTTGCTATACTCAATTAAGGAGTTAACTAACCCTCTGTAGAAATCAATATAAAATATAATATTTACACAATTATCAAATATAAAGAATGGCTTGTTAAAAAAATTGATTTTGCGAAAAAAATAAAATACTAATTTTAAATTTGATATTTTAAGATGTTAAATTGCTCTGTAGGAAAAACTTTTTAATTTGAATAAACCTAAAAGATGTTCTCAAGTTGACCATAAAACAGTTTTATAATTAGATTTCTTGATCCACGGACAACTTCCGTGTTTATTTTATCTGCCAAACGTCATACAAAACAGGGTGCACTTTACGTTTTTTCGACCTACACATGAATTTTTATTTTAAAATTTAACAAATATAATTATTTTCGTTTATGAAATGAATTTATTCAAGTTCAAGGCCATACTCTATATTTCTTTATTAGGATATTGTCCTAACAAATAATCTATAGAGTTTTTTGTTTTCAATTTATTAATTGACTACCTTCAAGAACTTGTTGATGGTTCCATTTCGGGGATTTTCTAGGTCCCCATCATCAGAACAAGTTTAGAAAGCAGTGGCTATCTCATTCACAAACTCAAACACTTATATATCCCATTTGTTAAAACAAATGAGAATTAAGTTGAGAATGAAAATAAAATTTCCACAAACAATTAAAAAATTGAAAACATTTGATTTTGTATACACTCTGTCTTAACCTTATTTCTTATTTTAAATTTTCTAATTATTTGAGTTAAGGTTTGCTTTTTATATAAAAGTTTTTTTATTTTCAATATTTCGCTACTCTTTTGTGTAGCATCTTCAGGAAAATAAATAAATTAATAAATTTTTTGAAAGTAAAAAAACTTTTGTATACAAAACAAACCTTAACTCAAATAATTAGAAAGTTTAAAAATTAAACAAATATATTTAAAAATGTTTGCTTTCATATTGTATGCATCTGAAACTACATTTATTCTATCAACAAGCAAACATTTTACTACGGCACATGATTTTATTGCAATTTTTAAAATGCAAATAAAATTTCTATATATAAAAATGTTAATATTTGTTCCCGTAAGAAGTCACCCAATGTGGAGACGAAATATTGGAAATAAATAATTAAAAAATAAATAATCTTAAGCTCGTTTAAACTAAGAAGAATTTTTATATATTGTGTGATTATCTCTGGCTTAATTATGTAAGTACATTTATTCTAGTAATACCCAAAACAATTTCCGAATGGTCCTTCGGTATGCGATATTATTGCATTTTACTGAAAATATCGGCATTTTTTTGTATGCAGAAAAACTTTTTTTCGAGCATTTAAATTTATTGTTCAGATTATTGTAACGCTAGATCTAAAAGTTAAGTGGTAAGAATTTGGTCAAAATCGGAAATATCTAACCCGTGGCGCCAAAGTTTTCGGTTTTTAAAAAATTTTCTTAAACTACTTTAGCGAAAATATGTCTTGCGACACATAATTTTTAATTAATTTAGGCATGCTAATCATGAATAATCTTAAAAATTTAAAATCGATACAATACGATTTTTGAGATATTTCAATTTGATTTTCACTAAAAACGGCGACGTTTTTTCTATATTCTAGACATTTTTTAAATATTAACCTAATTTTTTTTTTCTGCAATCGAATAGAACACATGATCATAATTATGTTTGAAATATCACAAAATGTGTTTTTTAAAATAAATTTAAAGTTTTGGTTATATATCTGAGACTTTATTCCCAGGCTCATGGGTTAAGATATTCGATTTTTCTTAAATTTTGCACCACATAACTATTGGACATATATTCTATATTATTACACATATAAACAATATTTAATGAAAATCGAAAAAGTTAAAGTTAATATTTCTTTAATAATCATGCATATAAAATTAAAAACATAACGATTTTATTATGTAAATTTTCTATTTTTCCGAGATATTTTTGTAGGTAAATTTACAAGCTATCCTTTAACCAGAATTGACATAATTATATTCAAATAAAAAGTCGTTTTGTCTACTTTCTAGTGTTAAAAAAAAAAAAATAATATAATATTAAAAAAATTTTTGTAAAATTCAAATCGCAATATCTCAAAAACTGCTAGTCCGATTTTAAAAACATTTTTTTTTTCAGAAGGGTAAAATGAATAAAAAAAATTATGTGTGACACGACATATTTTTATCAAGGCATTTTAATAAAAATTTCAAGAAATCAGAAACTTTGGTCACAGGACGCCACGGGTTAAATATATACGATTTTTCTCAAATTCGAACCATACACTTTTTAGATCTGGGGCAACAATTACAACATAAAATTAAATAAATCCAAAGTTGAAAAAAAAAATCGACTCTAATGGTACTTAAAATAATAAAAATAAATAAATATTTATTAATACTAAAAATAATATGAATAATAAAAATGCAACAAAAAAGCGCCAACTTCTTTTTTGGTCTGTTAATAAAATAAATATAGTTTCAGATGCATACAATATGAAGCCAGACATTTTCTAACTAATTTTATAATATATTTTTGTGAATTTTAAGAATTGTTATAAAAAAACCAAACAATTTCATTGCCAACGACTTCTGAGAAATATGTTTTGGAATAAAGGTATTTTTTTTTTTAAAGGGGTACCTTTGAGGTTAAATAAGATTGTTATTGTAATAGATACATGCTGATATGCTATTTCTTTATAAATTATTCAAAGTAAAAAAAAATAGAAATCCATCAACGAAACAAAAGTAACACGCTGTCAAACAAATCTTTTTTACAAAAAGTGTGTACTTTGGCGCTGTGTTGCATCCTGTGTTTCTGCAACGTAACCTTGAGGGCGGGATATGGGACCCTGTTGGAAAGTTTTTTACGTCCGGTAGTTATGAATAATCCTGACATCTGGTTCCAGCAAGATGGAGCTACATCTCATACCGCGATATACACAATGGCGATTCTGCAATAACTTTTTGATGTCCGAAAAGTTTTAAAATGCTGATTCTACGAAGCCACCTCATTCACCGTGTTTTTCCTTTGGGGTTTCTTGAAACCACAAAGCATACAGCAACTTAAGCATAATATTCACACGGAAGATGCAGAATTGGAGCCAGAAATGTTGAGCAACGTAATGCAAAACGTCTTGGAAAGAGCCATTAAATGCCAACACCAAAATGGACGCAATTTAATGGATGTACTTTTTTTTCATACTTAGCTTAAAAATATTTTAATATTTTTCTATAACGTGTGAGTTAAATTGAAGATATTTAGGATTAACACTAAATGGCACGAAGAATGTTGATGAAGACCGCAGTGGGTGAGAAAATGCATTCCATTCATGCTAGTGTCTAATAACTTTTTCTGTGTTTTTTTTCTAATATTCAAAGTAAATTATCATATAAAAATTATAATTTTTCTGTTAATTTAGAGAAAAATTTGTCATGATCTAAAACCGAACGAATAAAATCTCACACATAAACTTATAGACCAACGATAAAATTCACTATTAAACCACCCACCAGGTACAGTGTAAAAATCGTTTAATGTATATGCTCGACATATGTATTAACAAAAAAATCTTTAATATTTGTTGATATGCTTTGCTTATGTAGAAGGATAGTATATAATGACATTAGAGAAAAAAGAATTGCTTTTTAAAGTTTTAACTGAAAGTTAAACTGGCAATTATTATAATGACTAGAGAAAAAAACAAACACACTATAAATAGAAATCGTTTGGGGTAAATTTCATTCTAACTCAACACATAGAGTAATGTAGGATTTAACGTTACCCAATTTCTTTAACGTGTGAGTTAAATAGAAGATATTTACGATTAACACTAAATGGCACGAAGAATGTTGATGAAGACCGTAGTGGGTCAGAAAATGCATTCCGTTCATGCTAGTGTCTAATACAGAGATGCATTTTGATTTTTTTTGTTTTGGGCCAAATTGACAATTTAAAACGGCCAAAATACCATTGATATTGCCACATGAATGATAGAGTTAGTACTATAGTACTTTTTTTGGTACTGTTTCATCCGGAAAAGTAGCATGGTACTCCTTTGACTCTTTTAGTACTATTTACATATAAATAAAAATTAAAGATTGAGTTTGAATTTTAACGTCTTTTTCACACAATTGCAATTAATACTATAATTAATATGCAATTTTATTTAATTTTAATTGTGAAAGACGTGGTAGAGAAGAATGAGTGTATTTTCTAAAAATCATAACTACATTGTAAATTTTTCAATTTTCCTGAATTAGACCCCGTAATGTAATATTTATTCTGTTTTTATTTGTTCGATTGCGTCTATATGAAATTTTCTGTGCAATCACTGACCGTGGTATAGATAAACTGATTTCTAATGCCACATGCACTCGCACTACACGTTACACAGAGCGCTTTAGCCCTCTGAGCTATCGTCAGGTCGAGTTTTGTTGTGATTAAAACTACCCAGGTAGAAATTTGAGATGGTACAAAAAACGAAGAGTTTTCAAAACGTTTGTTTTTGATGGTACTAAAATAAAAGCGTTTCCAAAGCGATAATTGCAAATAATACGAAAAAAAAAGCATTTAAAAAACATTATTTTGGATTGCTATTCGAACGTTCGGACAAAGTATTTTAGGAATACTTTTTATACAAAACTTACAAATATTTGTGAAATAAAAACACTGTAAAAACATTGGTTCAAAGCGTTTTTCCAACGTTTGTAAAAAGTACTTTAGAAGTTCTTATCGTACAAAATTTACAACGGTTTATAAAATAAAACCAATGTAAAACCATTGCGTTAAAGCGTTTTTCTAACATTTGCCAATAGTACTTTAGAAAATCGCTATTTTAATTTACATTATTCCATTTAACAAATCACAATTTAATTGAAAACGTTTTTAAATGAAATATATCTAGTTTCCAATAGAGGGCTTTTTATTTTCATATTTGAATATTCGATTTTTAATTTCATTGATTTTATTGATATGTTTTTTTATATCAAATTTAAATCTATTTTTTCTTTTGTAGTTGTCACAATATCGTTTCGTCAAAATTATGTTTTATGTTTATATTTTTTATACTAAATCACATTTCCCTTAATTTAAAACCCTGAAGTAATACTTTTATGTTTCAAGCTTATTAATTTATATTTTGTTACTTTAAAATATATTTTAATTAAATTCAATAAAAATATTATTTTTCAAAATGTAAATATATAAAATTGTTTAAAATTATTATTCTGATATTTGTGTTGAAAACAATGACAAAGTACTTTAATTGTAGCTTTTTTAACGCTTAGAGAACGTTAAAACTGTAAATTGGTATTTATGAACAATTCATAAAGATCTTTAAAATTTGTCTTTCGAGCGTTTTGACAATGTTCAAAATTACAACCCTCAAAGCGGTTATCATTTGGGTCGTTTTCATAACGCTTAATAACTGTAAGCCAAAATGTTCTGCAAATACTTATTTAACGATTGAAAAAGCATTTCAAAAATTTTGTTTTGCAACGTTTTGAGAACGTTATAAAATACCATCCTCAGACCGTAAATTTGGGTTATCATTTTGCACATTCTCAAAACGCTTTAAATTTGTAATTTGGTATGTTCTGAAAACGCTTGTACCATCATGAAAAATGCTTTTAAAACGTTTTAAAGATTGTATTTTTCTACCTGGGTAGTTTTATTCAATACACGGTGTTTTTGTTCTTGCATACATAATCTCAAAAGTACAACTCAAACAGCACAACAGCAATTTAATTACACATTCATAATTTAACATTTATCATATGTATTTATTTGGATCCAATCGTTGTAAATGTAATTGATTAAAGATGATTTTATTTGAGTTCGAGTACAACAAAAAGTGTTCGAAAAGTGAAAAATAAAAATTTGCATTGTGATTCTAAAATCGAATGAGTAATGAAATAGATTTCCTTGCAAAAAAAGGTGCATTTAAGAAATAGTCTGATAGTTTTTATAAATTCTGTAACTAAAATCAACTAAATTTTGTTTTTATATACAAGTAAATTTTTAAAACGTTAATTTATAATAAAAACTTGTATTTAGTACTATGAGGGTCGAAAAAGTAATATTTTTTATGCTGGTTGGTACTATTTGAAAATCGCATTTATCATCCCTGTAGGGCTATATTTTTTAAAAAAATCGATTACTAGATTTTTACTAAAATAAAAACAATATGAATTTGTTAATTAATGTTCGTCATTTTAATGCTTTTTTAAAAATGCAAGACAAACCCCTCTGACAATAAAGTTTAACATATTTTATGAATTCTCATAAATTATTTCCGCTCTTGCGATAACAGAGCATTTTAAAAAGCCTCCAAAAACACATTTTTTTAATAAAAAAATGAATTGTGGCATTTCTTTTAAAAATTTGGACAAATATAAAAAGATTTAAAAATGTTATCGTCCTGCATTCAAAAATTTTAAAACCTGACCTCCTGGTACGAAAATGTATGATTTTGAATGCGATTTTTATAAAAAATTAAACAACTCCACATTTTTCATTCTCTAAGGAACTAGCATATGCTCTCATCGAATAAAAAAAATCAGGCAAATTTCATTAAAGTCTGAACTAAACGGTTTAAAGTATTTAGTTCAATTTTGAGCTGAAAGGGCCAAAATAGATAAGAAAGTACCACAGGGCCACCACGCAGTCAAAAGTGCCACAAATGGCCCTATTGTACCACGTTTTGCATCACTGGTCTAATAACTTTTTCTGTGTTTTTTTTTTCTAATATTCAAAGTAAATTATCATATAAAAATTATAATTTTTCTGTTAATTTAGAGAAAAATTTGTCATGATCTAAAACCGAACGAATAAAATCTCACACATAAACTTATAGATCAACGATAAAATTCACTATTAGTTATACTTTCCTTAAAAAAAAACATGCAAAACTTTAAAAATAAAAAACTGATCCAAAACCACCAAATTTTTCAAAAATTTTTTTTTCAAAATTGGTTAACTCAAAAAAAAAAGAAATCATATATTTTGGAATATAGATCCACTAAACTATACAAAATTAAAATTTTTTAAAAATATCTTAAACCGTCTAGGAGTTACCAACATTTTTTAATGAATGAAAGTTTGGTTAAATAATGTCTAGCGGATCTATGACGTGCCATTAATGAGTTAAAGAGATTAGATCATGTACCAAAGAAATGTTAAATAAAATTGATGTAGCGACAAACGTGTAGATGAAATATTTGATGATTATTTACGAACCCATAACATTTAAAGTATCTTTTGTTGTTTGTTATTTGCAATGATATATGGAAGCTGTTGCTTTTTTAGTATTTCATTTTTAAAAAGGCATGCGTTTCATTAACTAAATAATAAAGTTGTTGTCATTATTATGATCATAAAATATTTTTATGACTTTTTTTTTCTCTTTTGAACAGTTAAGGTATCCCTATAATTCTTGGATTTTATTGATTTCATTAGAAAAAAAAGATATTGCCTAACACTCATAAATACCCAGTGCCCCCACATTACTAAAACAGTTTGTTTCATAAATTCATGTCTCTGTTCAAAGTAATATTTAAAGTGTTGGTCATTTTTATTATGTCAATAATAATAATAATGACGATGTTGTTGAATGTTTATGTTTGAAATGTTTGTTATTTTGATGGTCAAGGGTGTTGCCAGTTGGGGTAGTGTGAATTATGATTATTTTGAAATTCATAAATGAATTATAATCATAATACGAGGGCGGATCAATAAGTCTGTGACTTTTTGAATGAAACACAGTTTTTTTTTTTGCAAAAAAAAAAAAATTATTTTTTAAAATAATCGCCTTTTAGCTCAATACACTTAGTCCAACGTTTCTCCAATTTTTATATCCCTTCCAAAAAATAGCATTTTTCAAAGTCAATAAAATAGGCATTTGTTTGATCAATAATTTCATCGTTGGAGCTAAATCTCTTTCCACCGAGCAATTTCTTTAGGTGTGGAAATAGGAAATAGTCATATGGCGGATGAGGTACTAATTCGTAGCCCAATTCATGGAATTTTGTCATTGAGACTGCACACGTGCATTATCTTGATGAAAAAGAACTTTTTTCTTGGCCATATGAGGTCGTTTTTTTTTTTTTAAATCCACGTTAAATCTTTCCAATAAGTTGGCATAATATTCTCCGTTTATTGTTTTTCAATTTTGAAAGTAATCGATGTGAATTATCCCGCGTGCATCCCAAAAAAACTGTTGCCATCACCTTATTGGCCGACAAACTTACCTTGGCCTTCTTCGGAGCCGGTTCACCCGGAGAAACCAATTGCTTAGACTGCTGCTTGGTCTCCGGAGTGTTGTAATGGATCCATGTTTCATCCACAGTTACAAAATGCCTCAAAAACTCATGCGAATTGCGGTTAAACAACTCGAAACAAATCTTTTGAAGTTGTCACACGATTACGTTTATGTTCAATTGAGAGCAAACGCTGCACCCATCTTGCAGACTGATTTCTTAAACGCAACTGATCATTTAAAATCGAAACCACACTGCCTATGACATCAACAATCTCACGCACTTTTACTCTTGGATCGGCCAACACCATATCATGGATTTTTTTCGACATTTTCGGGTGTATAGACCTCAACTGGCCGTCCACAACGTTCAGCGTCATTTGTACTTGTGCGGCCACAACGAAAGTCAGTAAACCACTCTTTTACCTTTGAAATCGATTGTGCAGAGTCCCCGTAGTATTTATCAAGTTTTTCCTTGGTTTGATTGACGTTTTTTTTTTTGCAAAAAGTAATGTTTAATAAGCACTCGAAATTCACTTTTTTCCATTTTTAAAAAAATCCTCGAGGTTGTATGTTTTGAACAGCTGTTAAACGCAAAGTAAATGACGGAACTTGGTCAAAATTTGACATTAGTCTATTAACAGGTGGTACTTGATGGGAGCAGTGTTGTATTTCATATAACTACGAGGGAAGTTCGAAAAGTCACGGACTTATTGATCCGCCCTCGTAAACATACCCATGAGAATATTAATATCTTGTGAATATGCTATGTGACCAAAAAAAGGGGGTTTAAGGGTACGCTTAAATATATATAAATTAAGTGATATTGATTTTGTTACTTTGTAAATCAGATAAGTCGAAAGCAATCTTTTGCAATACGTAATTCTTTCAGAAGCGAATTTGCCCAATTGGCGTTATACATAGTAAAATTTGATACATTAGTTAGTATGAAGTATTGCCTAAAATCAACCACTACCTGATTTTTGGACTTCAAAATGAAAACAGTATATAACATTCTAAATCCAAATACCGCAGCTCATTGTATTTCGACAATATATATTTATAGTTTGTCAGAAAAATAAATTATTTTTTTTTTTTTTGTGATATAATATATTTTAAAATGTTTTCATACCAATAATAAAATTGTGTTATTATCTTTTTTTAAAACCAACTTATTTAATATGCATACGTCGGGCCAAAACGCTGATTTTTTGTATCTTTTTACACAACTTAAAAAAGAGCTGCCCAGCTAAACTTTATCTACTGATTTTTTGTTTAACAAAAAACAAATGATCTTGAACTTGAATAATCTTGCTCACATCATAAATTATTCAATAATTTTAATTGAAAGTACTTGTGGGCGCTGTGGTGTAATGGTTAGCGCGTTGGACTATTACACAGATGGTCCCGGGTTCGATTCCCGGTGACGACAACATCAATTTAGAAAAATAATATGTATGAGTTTTCTATCACTAATATGTATCGCTGCGCCCACCTTCGGTGTTCCCATAGCACTTAACCCCACCGAAGTAAAATAATGAAGGGCTATAAAACAAAATGCTTCAATAAATTCTCCAACTCTACATCAGGTGGCGAGCAACAACTGTTCTAAAACTTATCATCTCGCGCAATTACAGTGTTGCCATGTGTGAAGCCCTTCGTCTTTCACCAGCTTTCATCTCTCCACTATCCGCTTTCCAAAGAAAGCAACACATTAATTAATAGGATAAATTTCCTGAGAGTTGCTTCTCTTTAAAAAAAAAAAAAAAAAAAAAAAAATATTGAAAAAAATATTATCCTCTATATTACCTTTAATACCAACAACCAACCACTTTTCGGATATTTTATCCCTTGGATAACACATTTGTAGTTAAAATCGAATATAAGTTTCGCCTGCAAAAAAACAATTACTCTATCTAATATACAAGTTTTCGTTGCCAATTTTAAAATACTATAAAGTCTTTTAATACAATAGTTTTGGTAACTATTAAAATATTAAGAAACTGGGTTGTTAACCCAGTTTCTGTACACACAAATCTATATTAAGACATTCATAAATAAACTTGAAAAAACAAATATTTTCAAGGTAGAAATTTGAAAATACAAATTCAAATTGGGTGTGGGCTAGACAAAGGGATAAAAAAACATATTCAAATTGGTTTTCGGCTAGAGGTAAAGTACTTGCCTGACAAACGGAAGATCGCCGGTTCGAGCCCAGTATGATATAAAAATAAAATAAATTTTGTTGAGCGCATGTGAATCTATTTATAGAATACTATACATAAAATATTCAATTGTTGTAATAAAAATTCGAAATTTGTAAATAAATGTCGGTTGGTTAATAGTATTAAAATTTAATAATAGTGATAGTACGTGAAACCACAATAATTCGGTTGTCAAAACTGTTTACTGTGTGAAGGTAACATGTTACTTTTCTATTACAAACTCTATTATTTTTAAAAGCTAACTACCCAGTGTAGAAAAACATTACCACGTGGATACAAGAGCACATATTTTGCAATGGCAAAGTACTTAAAATTATCATTACCAGAGAAGACAAAAATGTTTTTCTTTGCTGTTTTATTCACTTTTTCAACAGCTTTGCAGTTATTTTTGTACCATTTCCTTCTAAAGTGGTAAAAGACACAATTTTTACTACATTTTTCTTACAACTTCGAAATCTGGTATTTCAGAACTAAATAATGAATATTCGGAATCCAAAAAATATTTAATATAACCGAATTATATTTCTAACTGGTATGTATTAAAAATAACTGAGGAGTACAAACTAAAGGGTGTTATTTATACAGGTATAGAACTTTAAGTTGACAACAATTTTTTAACTGGCGGAAATTTTGTCAGCTGTCAAGTGATTTATATTTAGTTTGGCTTGGCATTTCAACATGAATACACTGACGCCTGAACAACGCTTCCAAATTGTGCAAATTTATTTTGAAAATCATGGTTCTGTTCGAAATACGTATCGCTCACTTTTGGTTAGATGGATACGTCAATACAAATGGATACGTCAAACTGCCGTATTTGGAGTAATGATAATCCTTAAGTCTATGTTGAGACACTGTTACATCCAGAAAAACTGACCGTTTGGTGTGCTTTATGGGCTGATGGAAGAACTGGTCTGTACTTCTTTAAAAACGGTGCTGATCAGAACGTTACAGTCAATGGTGACCGCTAAAGAGACATGATTACTGACTTTTTCGTTCATCAATTGAACAACCATGATGTGCAAGAGCTGTGGTTTCAACAAGCCGGCTCAACACATCACACAGCTCGTGCCACAATTGATTTATTGAAGGAAACGTTTATTAACCGCATGGTTTCACGTTTCAGACCCGTGAATTAGAGTCCAAGATCATGCGATTTAACGCCGCTAGACTATTTTCTGTGGGGATATGTGAAGTCGCTAGCCTACGCCGATAAGCCCGAAACTATTGACCACTTGGAGGACAACATTTACCTCGTTATTGCCAATATACGGCCACAAATGTTGGAAAAAATCACCGCAAATCGGACCTCCAGATTAGACTACGTCCGAGCCAGCCGTGGTGCTCATATACCAGAAGTCATATTTAAATTATAATGCCAGAAGATTTTCTTTCGAATAAAGTAAATTTCATGTCAATTTAAAAAAATCATCTTTGTTTTATTCCATTTCAAAGTTGTGGACCTCTATAAGGAAACACCATTTATATATATTTTTATATATAAATAAAACAATCAATAACAAATATTATTTAATTTTCAGCAAAATAAATTTACTAAAGTAAAAATTTTATACTAAATTTTTCGCCTTTTTCAATCAACTAAGCTCCAGCAAAACATTTTGTTGAAGTCAAATCGATTTTTGTTGGCATTGAACTAAGTGTCAGAAAATCATTTTACTGAAGTCACTAATTGGTTTGCTAAAAATCAGCTCACTGATGTTCACCAAAATTCTTGTTGATATTAGCAATTTCTTGCAGGGATTCCAACAGGAAAAATTTTGCTGTCTCCACTAACTTTTTTGCTAACTATATGGACTGTTTTTGAGTGTGATACTGTAAAACATGGTGATAATTTGGTATTAGTTTGGGGATGTATGGTATGTATGGCATCTGGGGTTGCGAAAATTGTTTTTATTGACGGAACTATGGACAAATACTTGCACCTCAATATGACAAAAAACAACTTTGAAGAAATCTCTCCACAATTAGAACTGGAAGATTCATTCATATTTCAGCAGGCCTATGATCCAAAGCTTTATGAATGGGTGTTTTATAATAAAAAGCAATTTAAAACTCCATCTCAATCGAAAGATGTTATCGAGTACCTGTGGGATCATCTTGGTCGTCAAATACGAAAACGGTGATAAGTGTAATGGATGATCTCAAAAATATTATAATGTAATAATGGTCGAAAATACCCTGTTATATCACTCGACGTTGAGTCGATTCAATGCAATACCTTCTTCAAAAAGTTATAAAAAATAAGAGGTACCCTAATAAATACTAATTCCATAAAATATTTTAAAAACGCAGGTTTTTTAATTACAAAAGAATTTTTATATAAAAAGTAGAAGTACTTTTATGATGTTAATTTCATAACTTTTAAACTTTATCTCATATAATTACGTAACTACAAGAATTATAGTTATTTATTTGTTGTTATTATCTAATACTATACTAATTATTATTAAATTGAAGTATATTGCTTGAATTTAAAAAACTTAAAGTCATATTTTTTATTAAAATATATAGCTTATACAGCTGTATACTTATTTTTGTGATACACTGCATGTGTCTAAAAATAGATTTGTTTGTACAACAGATATTCGGTTACTAATCTGAATATTTTACTAGAGTTACCAAAACTATAAAAAGTTATATTATTTTAAAATTGATTAGGAAACCTAACAGTTTAGATAGACTTATTTTATTTGTTTTTTTTTTTGAGTAGAAACAAATATTCGATGTTAACTGCAAATATTTTATTTAATTGACAAAATCAACGATAAGTTTAGGGTTGTTGGTATTGATATAAAAGAAGAAGATAATATTTTTTCAATATTGATTAAAAAAACCAATATTGCGAAAGCTGTGACTGTATTTTGGTTAATTTTACATGTTTGCTTTTAACAATATAGTTTAGTTTCACAATATATTCTTTTGATGAGTTTTAAGTACTTACAATTAAATTTATTTAATTATGATTACATTTTGTTGGTTGCAATGGAATTCTAACCAATTTAGTTTTTATGCGCAAACATTTGTTTAAAAAACCCCACATTTAGCAGCAACTACACGGGAACTATAAGAAATTTAGGAAAAATAAAAAATACGCCATAGTAACTAGCAGAATATTTGTACTGAGTTTTACTAAAATCAGAAGAGTTAATGTAAATATGTCGTTTTTTGTGCTTACTATTTCGTAAATTTATATACATACTTTAAATCAGAACGAAATACTCCGAAAAAATATAAAAATGGAGTTAGTTTTGGCCAAACTTAGTTACCCCTAAGCATGAAATTGTGCTGATATAAAATTTATAGTGCGCCCTGGTAGGCTAGTTGGTAGAGGGCTGGCTTATCAGTGCGGGGGTCGTGGGTTCGATTCCCACCAGCGGCACTGGTCTGTTTTCGCTACAACGTGCCGAAGGCCATAGTAGCTAGTGCTCGGTTAGGGTAATTGTAATTATATGATTATTAATAAATAAAAAAAAAAAATTTACGTGTCCCTTAAATTTGTATTCACTACAACATATCCGAAGTTCATTTAGATCTGCTGGACAGTGTAGGGATAACTTCCTTGTAAGTGTTGATTTAAAAAATTGCCACGGAATCTATGTTTGCAATAATAGCTAAAAAGTAAAATCTTTTAATATTACTAAAAATTAGTTAAAGTGACATTGCTGAAAAAACTATAAAATTAGCAGATTTTTTTTTTTTTTTTTGCTAAATATTAATAGGAGGTGAATATAAAAAATAAATCTGTTGAATCTAAAAAAATTAAGTTATATTTGAGTTAAATTTTTGTAGATTGCAAGTAACCAATGTTTGCTTAACAACCTGCGGGAAATGAAGGGTCGATTGAACCAAAGTTGTAATTCTGTGATATATGATTGGGGGGTACGTCACGAAACTGGTGAAACCAAGATTGTGGTGTACCAAAAATTGTTAATTTGGGTGAAATTAACAATCACGTGTCTATAATAATGCTGACAACACATTGGCTTGTTGGTGCCAGTTATATCATGTAACTGGAGAAAAAGTAACATAACATCAAAATGTACTGAAGAAACTAGGGTCGTTGCAGTTGAAGTTGCTAGTGGTCATTGAACGGTTTCAAAACCGTTAGCAGTGGATGAAAACATGGCAATTAGTGCCAAAGGATGCAGTCCCTTGACTGCTACAAAACGGACATAACACTGATGGAATTTTATCTGTACCGACTTTGTGACAGTAGAAATGAAGACGTAACACTCCACTGTGTTAAAAGAACTGAATACGCAACTGTTTAGACAGTGACCAGAGTTGCCAGATATTGCGATTGCTCGCCAAAATTCGCTAAATTCGTTTGGCAAGTTAATTTTCTAAATGCCGACTGGCGATTTTTCTAGTGAATGGCGATTTTACACTTAAACTATCGTTACCAAAATACTATCACCAGAATATGATTTTTTGCACAACCTTTTCAAAAACTTGAAACACTTTACCAGAATATAAATAAAAATTTCAAAATATCAGCATATTGGTTTCGAAATATCTTGTTTAGATATTTTACAAGATTTTTGGTAATAATTTTTTATTTATAAGTAATTGGCGATTTGCACGAATTTCTTTGGGTACAAAATTTAGGTTATATATTTTGTTACTCTGCTTTATAAGTTATACATTAAATTTGTGCGGAATTGCTTCTTCTTTTTATAAAGATATTATTGTGAACTAGAATTATAATGTAGCATACAAAATTAAGATGATCATGAAGTGCTTTTTAGAAGTGTTGGAACATAAAAATTCATGGAAATTGTTTGATAAAATGTTAGCAAATAAAGAAAAAACTTGCAAAAAAATCTATATTTTGAACATCGGGACTTTTTGTCTAGTTTATGTACTTTTTCAAATTTAAATTGTTATAATGAATTTAATATTATAGTTTTTTGTTGTGTATGGACAAACAAAACAAATTTTAAAATTGATTTTTCTTGTGCCTTTTTGAAGGTTTTTTGAACAGGTGACATAACACACTGTTTTGGATAAGTGAAGTGACTGGTTCCGGATGTGCTATTTCGCAACCCGCACATAATATGACACACGCTGAATAAAAAGTGACAGGTTAATGGCTAATTATTTTTCGAAAGCCCGGCGACATGTACCCCTTATACCAGTGCAGTGGTACGTCGCAAAACTATTCCAGTCAAACTATCCCTATCACAGAACATATTGCGCTTAATATATGACTAGTTTTCCTTCAAAAATTTTTCTCCAGTTTATGATACGTACACCTACACCAGCCACGTGATAAATGTTTTCCCACTGGATCTGTTGCATATTACATAAATCCTAAAATAGCCATACTTTGACACTACCTACTTCTGACTTGTCCTGTAGCATATTCATTTCAGTCGGTACGGTGATAGGTTACCTTGGTCAAGTTAGTCGCCGCATCAGACAGTGCTCCACAATTGTCACCTCCTATGACAATCCCATGTTAAAAGTACCAGTCACTTTCATATAACAGAAGCGAAACTATGACAGGTTCATACACACCAAGTTCTAGTCACGTGACCAAACCAGTGACTGGTCCATTTCCCACAGGGCATTATTAGACAAAAAAAAACAACAACTTTGAGATTTTTAATTTTTTTTTTACATAAAGATCTACTTTTCATGTAAAAGTTGTCTTAAATTTTTTGAAAAAATAATGTTGATATTATAGTTTTGCTTGCTTTTTTTTGTTTACATATATTCAGCAAAAGTTATTGATGGCTTAAGCAGAATACATTTTTACTTTTTTTAAATATAATTAAACTCACATATAATAAGAACTTTTAAAATTTAACAGTTTAATTTTTGAACTTCTTATCTTACTAATATTTAACAAAAAATCTACTAACAGTTTTAAATGCAAAACGATTTTTAAATAATTTTTTAGTAGTTATTTTTGCAACTTTTACCGGTGTAATTAAAAATTGCGTTACTACCCTGTTTCTATATAACGTCTTTCTTCACACCAACGAAAAAAAAAACAATAACAAAATACATGCTATACAAAAACAAAATCCATGTAGTCACTCATTCATGTAGCGACGTACGTCTTGTAGAAACAGGTTATAAAAAAGGTATTGCTTACACTTTTTGCGCAGTTATAGCTTCACTAAGAAAATTATTTTCACTTCAATAATGAACTTCTTCATAGCTTTAATGAAAATTGTTACTGGAACTCGTCCATTCCAACTATTCATAGATTATCTGAAACAGGTTTCATTAAAGTCAATGTTTAGGAGATATTTGTAGAAGTAATGAAAATCTTCATAAAAGTAATGAATGATTTCGACAATGAAGCGTTTATAGAATTTATGAAACAGTTTCAAAAAATTTTTTAACATTAAGAAGTTTCCTTGAATTAATAAAATTCTTCATGAATGTCTTAAAAATGCTTTCGAACTAAACCAATGAACCGCTGACTATGATTTTTTTTTAAAGAATTTCATTGAAATCCAAAATTAATGAAAGACTACATTGAAATAATTTCTGAAATATGCTGAACACTTCAGAATTATATCTTGAAACTAAAGTCAGAAATGTATGGCAATTAATAAAATTATGAAATTTTATGAAAATGCATTTTATTTTGAGATCATATTTAAATGTTACTATTACAAATGTAAAACACTAATCTTCTATATATATAAAACTCATTTTATGTTTGTTTGTTCTGTATACAAATTTGCCATTTTCCTAAAATTTGGCATGAATAATCCTCAACATAGATCGTAGTATAGTTTTTATCGACCAAGCCCACTTCTACGCCTACTTTTAACAAAAAATCTAAAATTAAAATTTTGTTCACTTTTTAAACTTTTTTCGTTTTTTTCGAACACAAACTTCTAAGAAAGTTTTAACGGATTACTTTGAAATTACTCACATATATTCAACGTTTTCCGAGGAAGGCCTCAAGAAAAGTATCATTACCATAGCCCACTTCAATACCGACTTCAAAAACGTCAAATTCCTCTATTTTTAATAAAGCTTGTTTTTTTAATTTGAAAGTATTAAATCCATTCAAAACATTGTAGGAAAAACCATTTCGTTTTTAAGAATTTTTTTCCCCCCGTATAATATACCTACTGATTTTTCCGCATTCATTCTTAATTTAATTTTTTTTTTAATTGAAGCATTTCTATATTTTCTATTTAAATAAATACCTGTTGCAAATTTGTTGAATTCATTCTTTTAAATCTTTATTTATTTTAAATTATTATTTTTGAATTTTGGTTGTTATGGTGATTTGAATATTTTATAAACAAATGAAAATGTATCAAAACAGGAAGATTTCCAAAATAAAGACAATTAGCTTTCAGATTTCAATGAGTTCAGTTCAATAGATACAAAGAAAGACCTAATTATTAAAAGTTTGTTTTAAATCGAGTATTTTTAATGAACTATTATAATCTTCGGAATTTTTCCTTCCTTTTTTGGCAATTGATTTAAGGATAAACTTTTTCGAAACCATGCACTAAAATCAAAATGAATCATCTTTTTTGATAAAGCACATTGTTTTATAGTCGTGAATTGCAACTGAAAGCATCATTTTGTATTCAACATCTTTAAAGATAAAATAATTTTTAATTTTGTAACGTTATTGCATAAATTTCAAATTGAATCTTTAATTTCAAGTTTAACGTTAAAAATTATTCTACCATGGATAATTCGTTACATCACACACCTTTTTAATACAATAATAATGACTAATACTTTTCCTATGGAGTGGAAACATGCCAAAATTGTTCCGGTGCCAAAAACTGGAAATGAATATCGTCCAATTGCGATCCTCCCCTATTTATCCAAAGTTTTTGAAAATTTATTACACAAACAAATTTATAAGCATGTTAATGACAACAACTTATTAACTGATCGTCAATCAGGATTTAGACCTCACCGTAGCTGCATTACAGCATTAACTGATGTTATAGAGGAAATTAGAAGAAATTTAGATGAGAGGAAAATAACGTTTTTGGTATTATTAGACCATTCAAAGGCTTTTGATACTGTGCACCATTCATTATTATGTAAAAAATTGTTAAAATTATTTAATTTCTCTACATTTGCTGTCAAATTGATGTCGTCGTACCTCTCAAATAGATCTCAATCAGTTACCAACGGTGGGTCTGTTTCGCGGCCTTTGCTGGTTACTAGAGGTGTCCCGCAGGGTTCAATTCTTGGGCCCCTGTTATACTCGTTATATTCTAACGATCTTCCTCAACAACTTTGTTACTCCAATATACAAATATATGCCGACGACGTTCAGTTATATCTTAGTTGCTCCAAGGAATTAATTACAACTAAAATACAAGAATTGAATCACGATCTTGATAAAATTAGTTTATGGGCTTCGGCCAATGGTTTGCGACTCAATCCTAACAAATCAAAATGTATAATAATACGAAAAAAATCATTTCAAATAAATAATGAACTAAATATATTACTTGGTGGTTCAAAAATTGATATTGTTGATTCTGCTAAAAACTTAGGAGTAACATTTAACAAAAGTCTAACCTGGACTAATCATATTACCCACGCATGTGGCAAAGTATACGGTATGCTGCGAAGCTTATGGGCCACTCAACACTTTACCCCTCTGAGTATTAGAATATTACTGGCAAAAACGTATCTTTTACCGACACTTTTATATCCATCCGAAATTTTTACTGGATGCAACTCACATGATATGAGAAAGCTTACCGTAACGTACAATAACATCGTCCGTTATATATTTTCTTTGAAAAGGTTTGATAATGTATCGCAGTATTCTTATCGTGTACTGAACATGTCTTTTTCAAACTACCTTAAGTTTAAAAACGTTATTTTTCTTTTCAAAATTGTTATGACAAAAGAGCCTAAATATCTTTATGAACGTTTACAGTTTTCAAGATCAAGCAGAGGAAAAGATATAATTCAATTTCGGCATCGTGACCATGCTTCAGAATGTCAATTCTTTATATTAACCATACGTCTCTGGAACCATCTTCCAAATAATTTGCGAACAGCTAGCAACGCAATAAGGTTTAGAAGCTTACTTAGGGAATATTTTTCATAAATTTTTAATTTTAATTTTACCTTTGACTTTATATTTATTAAGTTAAAATTTAATTATTATATTTATTATTTATATAATTTATATTATTTTTTCTTTTCATTATAAATGTAAATCTTTTATTATTATAGATTTTGCTATATTGACTAAGTTAACTTGTCTGATTCTAATACTATAATTTATAAGATATTGTGTCTTGTTGTATTAGAAAATCAATTTAATAAATACAATACAAAAAAAAAAAAAAATCCTAACTGATTTTGCAAAACACAACAGAATTAAGTCGTCTATTTAATAGCTTAAAATTCTTTTTACATTCAAAAATCACAGTTGACCCGGGAAACACCGGGTACTTCAGCTAGTTGTTAATAAATTTAATGAACAAAGTTAAGTATCTGAAATAATTTCATTGCTCTAAAAAAAATTTTCATTAAATTTATGTAGAGATATTGAAATCGAATGACATTTTTTTATGAAACTATGAAATTTTATGAAAAAAAAAGTTTATGAAAAATTTCTTAATAGTAATAAACTTTCTTGGATATAATGAAATTTTTCATTGAATCTATGAAAAATATTCTATGAAATTGTTTCATTATTATTATTATTTCTGTGTATATATGTATGTTACTGAAATTTCTGACCTATTATATACTCCTCTTAAACTGCTTTTAGGCTTTAAGTTCTTTTCTTACAAGCACACCCGAGCGTATGAGTACTAATCATAGTTCTCATAATAGAAAATATTACGTATACGCAGTAAAGAAGAACTAAAAACTCATCAGAATTTTTATAAGTATTTAAACTAGTGAATAGTTTATAGTGTCTTTTTTATTCGATGCATTTCTTTCAAATCAATTTTTTTTTTACTTTTTATTTTTAAATTAAGAATACGTGCAGCACCATTTAAATGTCTCCTCGTTTACGTAAAAACGACATGAGGTTATTTAACTTTTATTTAACTTGTTAGAAAGATCTACAATTTAAATGTGCATTGTAACCCACATATGGCAGTGTTTATCTTTGACATTGTGGTTGCATACCACAAATACCAATCGTTCATCTCTGATCAATGGCCAGTAATTGTTGCATGTGCAATGTATTCGTTTTGGTAAATACAAAAAAAAAAAAAATTACAACAAGAAAAGATTTAAGTTTTACAAAGTAGAACTTTAAGAGATTTTCTTAAAGATATGTTAACAAAAAATGGAGATTTTAAAACAATGTTAGAAAATATGCTGTTTTGGGATACTTCAAATGTCTCCGGAGGACAACGCATAAAAGGTTCGTATAAAAAATTGGTTTAAAGTCTATGAAACAAGAAAATAAAAAAGTTAAAAATTTAAATGTCCGTTTTTTTCAATATTACTTAGCAGTGCACAGTGAGGTATTTGAAAACCAAAAAAATAAAATAATGGTAATAAATATAGAACTTCTAAACTACTGATCCGATTCGTACGAATCAAATTGGAAATTGTAAAAGAGGTGTTAGTCTCTTATAACATTGCACTTGGCTGACTCTGTTTAAGTACAGGGTGCACTTACACGTTGTCAAAATTGACTAAATCGTAAATCAAAAATCTTTTGTGGAGTGTAACTTTTGCAAATGTGTACCCATTTAGCCTGGAGTAATTTACGTTTTATAACAAAGAAAAAACATGTCTGTCTCCTCTTCCTTGAAAGTCATATAAACATTTTGGTTTTTGCCTTGACTTTTTTGTTTTATCTACCGAGAAACTTTTTTATTTAATGGATTTAAAAACAAAACATTCTCCTTGTTTATAATACTTCACGAAAAAAGAGAGAGTAATTTTTTTTAAACTGACTTTAATCGTAGAGTCGTTAAGAAATTTATAAAAAATTATAATTTTGGGCCTAAAAAGTATAGCGGTCGTTCTAAAAGCAACGTTGACAGTCATCAGCACGGCCCTTCCGGTAGATTCAATGAAGAATATTTTTCATAAACTTTTTTCATGAAATTTCTTAGTTTCATAAAAACAATTCATTCGATTTCATAAATTATGTCTTCACAAATTTAATGAAAATTTTCTTTAGAGCTATGAAATTATTTGAAAGACTTATTTTTTTATTTGTTCCTAAAATTTTATAATTTAAAGTTCGGGGTCATACCCTATATTTCTTTATTAGGATAACAAATAATCTATAGAGTTTTTGTTTTCAAATTTATTCTTTGACCCTTTCAGGAATGTGTTGATAGATCTATTTCGGGAATTTTCTAGGTTCCCATCATCAGAACACGTTTTGAAAGAGGTAACAATCCTATGCCAAACATCAAACATTCATATAAACTACAAGGTGGCGCAAAAATAACCTTCCGATGTTTTTTGGCTGTTATTTAAAAAAAAAAATGAAAAACTTTGATTCTTCTTGTGGATTATTTTTATTTGGTATTTTAATTATTTTACATCAAGTCGAGAATATGATGTCATGTAAATGGCAGCCGCCACAGTTGATTGTCATTTGAGCCCTTTTTATGGCATTTTCCATCACTTTGGCCAAAACTTCCGGCGATAGGTCCTCACATTCTTGACGGATATTGTCTTTAAGAGCTGCAAGAGTCTGAGGCTTGTTGACATAAACCCGCGACTTCAAAAATCCCCACAAAAAGAAGTCTGGAGCGGTCAAATCAGGCGATCTTGCTGGCCAGTGCAAATCGCCAATACGAGAGATTAGGCGCCCGGGAAATGCATCCTTCAGCATATCGGTTGTGGCACGTGCAGTGTGTACCGTTGCACCGTCCTGTTGGAACCACATGTTTTCCAATCCCAATTCATCAAGTTGCGGCAAAAAGAACTCGTTGATCATTGCTCTGTAGTGCTCACCATTCACAGTAACCGTTTGGCCCGCGACGACTTCGAAGAAAAAAAGGTCCGAAGACTACTCCAGCGAAAACAGTGGGTTACACGCGGATTTTCAGTGCCCCAGAAGCGTTAATTTTGCTTATTTACGTACCCGCTAAGATGGAAATGGGCCTCATCACTCATGATTATTTTTGATGAAAAATCATCTTCCTCTTGGTGGTGATTAAGGATGGCTTGAGCGTATGTTACACGCGATTGGCGGTCACCAGCTAACATCTGATGCACCGTCTGGACTTTGTACGGAAACATCTTCAAATCTTGTACCAAAATTCGCTGTAAAGACCGTCGAATGATACGTATTTACGTGGCACGTCGCCTGGTCGATGTCGACGGCGCTTTCATAACATCCTCGGCAACAGCAGCAATATTCTCTGCAGAACGGCTACTCCGGGGTCTGCCACGCCTGGCAGCATCTCGTGTTGTGTCAGTCTCTTCGAGGCGAGCGACTAAACGTCGCAGTGTTTCACCAGTAGGGAAATCTGCGACGAAACTCACGTTGTGCCAAAGTCACCGACCTGTTATTGGTCAAATAAATAGTCACCAATATTCTGCGTTCTGGAGCAGTGTAGCGTAACATTGTTTATTAACGTGTATTTCACATGTGTTTACTACACAAATGTCAAAACAGAACTGACATTAGGGGCCAATCGCAAAATTTATAGCATTTTCTGATAGGAGGATTACTTTTGCGCCACCTTGTAGTTTACTCACTACATGTGAACTTTATATATTATATGAGCTCGAAGTAAAAACGATTATCACCATTGATCAAAAAATAAATTGAAAACTTTGTCTTTTATATATAATCTATAGCTTATTTGTTAGGCAAATATCCTAATAAAGAAATATAGAGTATGGACTCGAACTTGAATAATTTTCATTTTCATTGCACAATTAAAGGTCGAAAAAACATAATTTTTATTTTTAATAAAAATTATATCAAACTTGTAAAAATTTTATAATTTCATTAATTTTCATACATTTCTCACTTTAGTTTTAAGATTTAATTCTCAAGTATTTCAACCTATTTTATAAAGTGATTTGTTATTTCAATGCAGCCTTGCATTAATTTTGGACTTCTATGAAATTTTTTAAAAAATCATATAAAGCCGTTCTTTGGCTTAGTTCCAATGCATTTTTCAAGACATTCATGAAGGGTATTATTAATTCAAATAACTTCTTAATATTAAAAAAAATTATGAAACTGTTTCATAAATTCTATAATCGTGTCATTGTCGAAATGATTCATTAGTGTTATAAAGATTTTCATTAATTTAACAAACATTTTACAAACATTGACTTTAATGGAACCTGTTTCATAGATTCTATAAAAAGTTTCAATGGACGAGTTCCAGTGACAATTTGCATTAAAGATATAAAGATATTCATGGCTGAAGTGAAGATAATTCTCTCAGTGTGGTGTTATATTCAGTTTTTTACAATCTCTATCTAAATTAGTTCCTATCTAAATACATCAGTAGTTTTATTTAACTTGAGTTGAGGTGGGTTGGACAAGCACAAAGGCAAGTCCATTCTCTTTACATAAGAAGGGCTAGGTTTTGGGGTATAAGAAAAAAAATAAAAAAATTTTACATATTTTTTAAAAATTAAAAATGTTTGAAAAAAAAATTTTTTAAAAATCAATTTTTGGAAAAATATATTTTTTTAAAATTTGTGTACAAATAGATTCACATGTGTTCTAAACACCCTGAGAATTTCAGAGTGGAAAGGTCCTTACTTAATGAGATATCAGAAAAAAATGTAGAAGTATGTACATCAGAAAATGTGTGTTCTTTTTTTAAATAAACCTACCCAGCCAGAAATTGCCAATGGTCTGAAAAATCAAGCACTGGCAGAGCACTATTTGCCAATGATCTAACAAATAAAGTGCTGGCAAAGCACTGATTTACAATGATCTGCCAACGTTTGTAAAAAGTGCTTTGCCAGTGCTTAATTAACAAAATTTACAACAGTAAAAATAATAAAAGCACTTGCACAGCTCTGGTTTAGAACGATCTGCCAACGTTAGTAAAAAGTGCTTTGCCAATACTTGCTTTACAAAATGTACAACCGTAAAACTAAAGAAACCACTGGCACAGTACTAACTTAGAACGCTTTCCCAACATTGGCAAAAGTGCATTGCCAGTACTTATTTACAAAATTTACAACCGTTAACTTAATAAAAACAGTGGCACATCCCTTGCTCACAACAAGAGTGGAAAAATTCAAAACTAAATTGCAATTTATGATTTGAAGTTAAGAATATAATAGGAGTATAGTCACCACAAAGTATAGTTTTTCTACTAAAATTTTACTTAAGAAATTTATTTTCAAATTTCTTTCTTTAGTAAAATTGTAGTAAAAAATCGTGCTAACTTATCACAAAAATAATTTGATAAAAAAAATATTCAGTTATTTTGTAATTAACTTAGCTAAAGCAAGCATATTGTTATTTCTGTTCAAATTACCAAAATCATTCAATAAGAAATAATACAACTCTTTACTGAAGTGAATTACTAAGTAGGACTTTATTGGTCGTTTTTGGTTTTGGTACTGGCAAAGCGCTTATTGCCTTTGCTTTGCCAATGTTTTAAAAAAGGAACGGCCAAGCCCTGCCCGGTGTTATCATTTTGGGGTTGGCAAAGCACTTAAATCTTCAGATATCCAATGCTCTGCCAACGCTCATACCACCGTTGAAAGCACTGGGCCAATGCTTTGCCGTTTGTATTTTTCTGGCTGGGTAGTTTTCTGGATAAAAAAATTATAGAATTTCAAATAATAAAAATTTTACTAAAATCAAATATTTTATTAACCACCACACACACTCATATACTTTTAAAAAGTGCACATTGTTCTACTTTTTAAAATATACCTTCAAATTTGTACTCCTACATTTGTCTTAATGTTTCTTTATTTATTGCCTTAAAAAAATGGAATTTTACTTTGAAAATGAATAATTGTCAATGTACGTATATGTCATTAAAAATGTTCATCTACTTTGACATATCCTTAAAAATACAGTTTCTTAATCTTTGTAAACCCAACGTAAGTCCATTGTGTTCTGTGTTTGATGTTCAGTTATGCGTACATTTCTGGGTTTGCATGAAGTTTTCCTCTTAAGACCAAATGGAAAAATCATTTGTTCATATGTAAATATATTTTTCTTTCTTATTTATGGAAAAATGTCTATTTTGACTTTTGTTGAAGTAAACATATTCGTTGTTTTACTTTTTTATGTTGTTGCTTGATGTATTTTTTTTCTTACCATTAGTTATCTTGGTTATTGGAAACGTTTTTCGTTTTGGTTTAATATTTATTTGCTACAAGTTGTCTTTTTAGCTAAATTTCTTGTCAATTTGTGTCGTTGTGTGGGCAGTTGTTATAAATCACATTGTGTGACAGAAAATTTTCAAATAAATTCGAAATTTATTTTAATGAACTTTTAAAAATGAAAAATCGATTTTGTAACGTTGAACTAATATAAATTAAATGGTATGCAAATTCTTCACAATAATAAACGAATGCAGTTCAAATGAAAAAGTTTTATTAAAAGTGCTTTTTTCTAATGGCACACAAGTAGAATTTTCACAAAAGAATGCTGATACACTGGAAAAATATAATTTTGAAAAAAGAACTAGTACATTATGATAATTTGAATATATAAATACAAAACTGGGCATAGAGTAATAAATAGAAAGTTTTGGGCCAATCAAATGATGTTTAGGGGTGACTCAAAGCGACTAAAATCTTGAAAAAAAAATTTTTTTTCTTTATTTATTTTGTTGAAATCTGAAAACCATTTTTCAGCCTGCCTTGCCCTATTGATACTTCAAATAAAATCTGTGATTTATTACTTATCTAAAATGCACAAAATCATAAAAATCGGCAAACCAGTAGTAAAGTTATGCATAAAAGTTTTCTTCCACCATTGGCTCCAAAAGAACATGGCAAACGATACGTGAAGTTGGTATCGGCAAATCTACGAATCAAGAACCATGTTCGATTGATGCCGATACAATCAATAAAAAGTTTTCAAATGTTCCTATGGTTCAAGCAGATCAAAATTATTATATGAATAATCACTCTAGTCACAATTCTGAATCTTACTTTTTTTTCTTTTGCTGCAGTAGACCAATGTGACGTTTATTGTCTATAAGTATATTGTCTGTAAAATCCAACTCTATAAAAGTGGACGGGATTAATCCAAAGTTTCTAAAGATTCTTTTACCTCAACTATTTCTAAGAATAACATTTTTGTTTAACAAAATATTAACTTCAAGTTACTTTCCCTCGAATTGGAAAATAGCTAAAATCGTTCCAATACCCAAAGCTGGTTCCGATTATAGACCAATAGCCATTCTTCCATTTCTCTCTAAAGTATTTGAACGTATTATGCATAACCAAATTACTTATTTCTTGGATAACAATAAAAGATCGTCAATCTGGGTTCAGAAAGAAACACAGTTGCATAACAGCCTTAGTTGATGTTACAGAGGAGATTAGGGAGAAACTTGATGATGGCAAGACTACATTTCTAATACTTTTAGATCATTCAAAAGCGTTTGATACCGTAGATCATAACATTCTTTGTTACAAACTTAATAACTTTTTCAATTTCTCTTCTACTGCTACTCAGTTATTGTCAACATACTTACGTAACAGATATCAGTATGCTGAAACTGGGCCATTGTTGGGCCACTATTAATCTCACTGTACTCTAATGACCTCCCAGGCATTTTAACAAATTTTAATGTAAGAATGTACGCGGATGACGTTCAACTTTATACCAGTTGTACTCATGCCTTAATCGACCAGTGCATTATCTCTATTAATCAGCAACTCCATAGTATTTACACTTGGGCAACCGCAAATGGTCTAGGAATAAATCCAAAAAAATCTAAATGCATTGTAATTCAAAAGCTACTTGCCAAACTAAGTATTATACCTAATATATTTATAAATAATCAAAAAATTTAAATAGTAAAATCTGTTAAGAATCTCGGAATATTCTTTAATGACACTCTTACGTGGTCGAACCACATTAACTAAGCTTGTGGTCGCACTTTCTCTATGACTAGAACTCTTTGGCGAACCCAGCATTGTACACCTATTAGAATAAGAATGCTACTTGCCTGTTTTACTATATGGCTGTTTTACTATTTGCTAAATGTGATGCAACTAGTAAAGGTAAATTGAACGTTGCATTTAACAATATAATCCGATACGTGTATGGACTTAATAGGCGTTCTAGTGTATCTTTCTTTTCATCTCAGCTATATGGAATTTCTTTAAATAATCTACTAAACATTAGAGTTTTAGTTTTTTTACATAAAATAATATATACCCACAAACCTGATCATCTGTACAGCAAACTTCGTATTTCAGATATAAGCAGGGGAAAAAGCCTTAGATCATTTAGATACAAAAGTTTAATTTCGGAGTGGCATTTCTACATATTCGCAGTATCTCTCTGGAATTCTATACCACACAGCTCTCAACTTTTAAGTAACGCACGAAAATTTAAAGAAAATATTTTTAAACTGTTTTCGGCATAAGAAAATCAAACATAATTATTTGATATTATAATACATATGTTTAAATTATTTAAATTAATTTAAATTTAAATTTAGATTTAAATTTTTTTTTTTTTTTGTTCATCTTGTTTAATTTTAATTTATTTTTGTTTTCTACATAAAAATTATAATTAATTATTAAGTTATTAATTAATGATCTTATAATTTTTCATATCATCAGTTCCATACTACAAAATACGACTTTTAGTCTTGTCTATGGACCAATTCAAATAAATAAATAAAAAAAAATTTATAAACTAAAACAGCTGTCAAAGTGGTTAAGTTTTAAATCAAAGGACGAAATTTTTTGCAGCTATTAAAGAAGAGCATTATGATGAAAACGCTATATTGGAATACTAATTGGGGGAAACATATCCAAGATTTCATTACCAATTTATCAACCATATATAAATTATAATTATTCCAACCGTAAAAGTGGTTATTTTTTAAACCAACAAAGCTTTTTTTTTTAAAGGGGAGTTTCGGCGGAAAACGCCATATTTAGGCATAAAGCCTGTCACGCCGTACATATAAGAAGAAGAAGGCAATATCCTCTTATAAAAGTGGTAGGTCGATTCAGTCTTAATATATAAGCTAAGCAAGTTAAGTTTTTCAGCTATTTTGATTTATAACTTTATTATTGGTTGGCCGATTTTTATGATTTTGTACATTTTACTTAGGCAATAAACCATAAAATATATTGAAAAGGTGAATTGGGCGGATAGATAAATGGTATTTATTTTACAAATACCTTTATTATGATTGGCCCAAAACTTTGTATTTCTCAGTATTCCAGCGGGTACGACCTTAAATTTTAATACTCGTTTTTTTAAGGGACATGTTAATGTTGCGTTCATACACTCATAAAAAAAGTTTGTTCAAAAGTGAGTTAAACGGGTTTCAATACAGTTGAGCTAATCTTTTCTGTTGTTACCGTTTAAATCAGTTATTTGGCTAAAGTCATTAGTTATTTCATTTTACATCAAAAACAAATTTCATCCGTATTTAAACTAATTTTCCGACCTAAAGTTTAGTAATTCTTGATTCATAAATTTACAAATTTTGCCAGCTCATTTATAATACAATTGTTTTCAAACCATTATTTTTTTGTGTCTCCGCTATCAGTCTAACTCCCAAATTTTTTTATTGTATATATAAAATAATATGAGAAAATAAAGCCATCTACAAATGAAACTGATAACGGAGACTACTGAATACCCAGGTGAGAAGCGATTTTAAGCAGTTGAGAAGCGCTTCTATCATATGATCTAAGAATCACATGATAGAAGCGCTTCCGGAAGAGCTTCCCAAGGAGCTTCCCGAAGCGCATCCAGAAGAGCTTCGAGAAGCGATTCTTCTTTCAGAGAAGCACAATATAATGCCTTCCAGAATTGCTTCATAGAAGGCCCTCTTTACTGCTTCATTGCATGCCTTCTTCACTGCTTCTTTTCATGCCTTCTTTACTGCTTCAAAAGAATGCCTTCAGGGAAGCACAATATAATGCCTTCCGAAAGTGCTTCATAGAAGGCCTTCTTTGCTGCTTCATTGCATGCCTTCTTCACTGCTTCTTTTCATGCCGTCTTTTTTGCTTCAAAAGAATGCCTTCAGGGAAGCACAATATAATGCCTTTCAGAATTGCTTCATTGCATGCATGACGGCGAAGCGCTTCTTTGGAAGCACTGAAAAGAAATTACTGCTTACCAAATCGAAATAAGTTTTTGCTGGGTATACAAATTAAATTAACTGTAAATCAGTTAAAAAAAAGAACTACTTACTTTTCGTTTAAAGCAATTGTATTTTTTAGTTTACTTTTAAAGTGTTAAAAACTTAATTGACAAAATCAAATATAACAATCAAAGGTTGATATAGTACTTCGATCTGGCTAAAGATCTCATCAGAACCAGAAGTTTTAGATAAGCTAGAGCATCCAGAATAGGTAGATCTTTAACAAGGGTCTTCGGCTAGGGTCTTTTTCTAACAAGCATTATTACGTTACTAAACTTTGAAGACCAACAATTTTCTATTTATATACAAAATTTTAGTTTTTACTCTGGCTCAAGTAACATTTTTTTACAGATTTATTATTTGTTTTCGCGATTATTTTAATGTTATTTTTAGTTTATAACGAGCTTCCAACCTCCGTATATTTACAAAAATAAAGCAAATCAAATATATTAGCTAGGTTGATACTTTTACTTCGATCTATCTAAAGATATCATCAGAACTCGAAGTTTTAGAAAAGCTAGAGCTTGCAGAATAGGCAAAGCTTTAATTAGAGTCTTTGGCTATGGTATTTTCCTAACAAGCATCATGACGTTACTAAACTATGAAGACCAAAGATGTTCTATTCATATACAAAATTTTAGTTTTTACTACACTTTCATTCACCCAATGAAAATTTCATAAAGTATATGAAATTTGTTTCATTAATCCTAGCCTAATGGTTGCTAAAGCTCATAATTTTTGACGAATTCGCAAAAGATAAAATTTGAAAAGTAGCTGTAAAATAGATTTCAGATCGAAAATTACAAATTTTGAAAATAAAATTTTTTTATCCATAAAAAAGAAATATTTTAATTATTGTACTTTTTTTTAATTATGTGTATTAAGAACTTTAATGATTGAAAAAAATCGTGTAAATATAATTAACAGGCATTAATATATTAAAAGCTGAACTAAAATAACCAATTTTAATTTATTACTGTTTTTATTGCTTTAATTTTACAAAATTGTTCAATCTTTCTTTACATTTTTTATAATTTGTGTTAAAAGATGACATATTTTCTTATATGTCGGTACAAAATATGTAACTTTTTATCGATCTGGCTTCGATTTCTGTAGAACTATCGACGATTATAGTCCACTTTTTGTAGTTAAATTACGACCATATTAGATAAAAATGTTCAATATTCCCTATGGGGAATAAGGAGTCAATTTACCTAAAAGTGACTCGTTAAATAAGGACTTATCACAGGACTGGTGTAATTTAATACTGAAGTGGGTTAAGCAGTGTCAATTGTCCTAAAGTTATCAATCCTGTGACTGGTAAAGGGAGGACATACCACTTAACCAGAATGCTTATTATCAAGAAAAAGCAAGTTGGACAGAACTTTACCCATTGCAAGCTGATTAGTTTTCGTTTATTTTATACGAAATGCCCCTTTTGCGACAGTCTTGTGGTATGCCCATCATTGGTTAGTCCTGTGGCATGCCACTATGTGGTTTAAAGCAGGACAAATGACCACCTCCTATGACAAGCGAATGTTAAAGTTACCAGTTGTTTACATAGGGTAGGGTTTAGCAGAGGACCTGTCTCTGACACGAATGGACCGATCCTGTGGCACACGCAGAACCGGTCCCATTTGCCATAGGCTTGTTAACAATGTTGTTAAAAACAAAAATGTATTATCGTTTAGTATAACGTTTTTGTGTAACATCGTTAAAACGATAACAATTTAGGTCTCGTTTTGAACAAAACTATATAGTTTTTCTTAGAGAATCTGTTCCCTGGAATTTAGTGACCAATTTTTTAAATTTATAAAAAAATGTTAGTTTTAGGCAAATTTAATTAAAAAAAATTTATTATTTATCAAAGTTTTGGTTAATTCTGTTTAAATGAAATATTTCAGTTTTTTTTTTTTTTAAATGATAGTACAAAAAAAAAATTTTTTTTTTCTTATTACAAGTCAAAATTTTTATTGAAAAAAATTTGAAAATTTTTCATTGATTTAATGAATTTTTTTATGAAATTATGAAAAAATCATAAAAAATGTTAATGAAAAAAAAAAAACAATATTAATGAATTTTCATTCAGTAAATGAAATTTTTCATTAAACCAATGAATCGAAGGAAAATTCTATCAGTGTATTGCTCAAGTAATATTTTTTTATAGATATATTAATTTTTTGATTTTATATACACCGCGATTATTTTAATGTTATTTTTAGTTTATAACAAGCTTTTAACCTCCGTATATTTAAAATAATGAAGCAAATCAAACATATTGGCTAGGTTGATACTAGTATTTCGATCTTGCTAACGATCTCATCAGAACCCTTTCTTGTCTTCTTAGTAATCGAACACGTGGCTATGGTCTTTTAATAACAAGCATCACGACGTTACTAAAATTTGAAGACCAAAAATGTTCCACAATATTTATATTAAAAAATTTAGTTTTTACTCTGGTCCAGGTAATATTGTTTACAGAATTTTTAGTTTTGTGTTTTTCTATACATCAAGATATTTTAATATTATTTTGAAATTATAACGAACATTATTTTCATTTATTTTAAATTTAATAAAAACGGATTGTCGCAATTTCCGTTACAGCTATTACAAATTAAATTTGTTATTTATTGGATTCTTCAAATAAAATATTCAAAAATTTCCTGTCTAATGTTTTTTTATTGAAACGGTTTGTTTATATACAAAATTATTTCAATTCAAATTACAAGAAATTGAAGAAGTTTATAGAAATACTACAGTCATACAAACGTGTCTCAATTTTGTAGAAATGAAAAATAAACAAAATTAAAAAAAAAGAAATAGTTTAAAATAACTGAATCGAACATTTTTTTTTTGCTGATCTGTAGTTAAAATTTGAACATTTATTTTCAACTTTCTCTTCATTTGTTCTTACGGATTTGTTGATTATTTAAACAATATTTAAAAATAAATAACAAGAAACATTTGATTTAAATTAAAAGTAAGTAGACCTAATTTTAAGTGTTTTATCATTTATATATTAAATTACATTTTAAAGTTAATTTCAACTACATATTATTTTGAGTGTAAAGAATAAGTACATAAATATAAAACATTTTTATTCATATCGTATTTGAAACATTTTCCGATTTTGTATATTTCTCTTTTGTTTTTAATTTAGCGGAAATTAAACATTTGAATATTTACAACCAATCATGTCACCAAAGCAACATATGTCACACATGAAACTAAAACACAGACACTTCAACATGTCAATCGTTTTAAATTTGATTAAAATTCCAAAAATATAAAGGAAAATTACTGATATATGAATGCACTATAATTGTTGCAAATTAACAAAATATCCGCATATGTTGCAAACAACCACAATGAATGTCAGATCTGATATAAAATATCCAAACAAAAAAAAAAAAAAAAAAAAACAACAGTACCAAACAACACAGTAGCTTTTGGATATACATTTGTATGTTTTACATTTGATGGATAAACTGCCCCCGCAATTGAGTCAATTCATTTTCATTTAATAGTTTTGAATGTAATTTATGATGACATAAGCGATGTAGAGTAGCGTTGTAAATTTAGTTTTGATGCGAGTACTTTAGTACTCGATACTTTAAAAAATCACATACATATTGTGAGTTCAATCAAAACATATTAATCGATCTGCAAATAAAAATTTAATAAAAAACTAAAGTGCATTTTGAGATATTCGCGAATTAAGTATCATTTTTCAAAGGCGTATATATCAGAGCTTCATATATCTAATAGATAACACAAAATAAGCTTTGAAATGAGATATTATTTTTAAAGCCGTACTATGCCTAGTTTAAGAATTTCATGTTTTCAGAAGCAGGATAAAACAAATGTGCTGAAGAAAGCACTGAAAAGTAGCAAAAGAAACGAATAATTTTCGTATAAAATTAAAGCAAAAAATTATTTTCAGCTTACTGTTTCCCTGCAAGGATTAGGGTTGTAAAGCAGAAAGTTTCATATCGTGGATTATAAACGATCAGTACCAGTTTTTCCGAGTGATTTCCGATTGTGTTTGGTGTGTTCGAGTATGTTATGTGGTGTTGTTAAAAAAAATAAATTAAATAATTTTTTAATATGTCTAAAAATGTTAAAACAATTTTACGTGAAATATATTATATAATATTCCTATTATTACTTTTAATCGTGATTATGTGGACATGAAATATGATTTTACTGAAAGCCATGAAATCACAGCTTTTTATGAGCTCTAAAAACAGCTCTTACTTTACCCAAAATTAATGCTTCCAAGTGGGAATTCACCATATAAAAATCATGACATATGTAAGCAGGTTTGTAAGGTATTATTTTTGGCTTACTCCCTTATAAACCTGCTAGCAGGTAAGCAGCTTTGTTTTACTGGGATTCAATAACTACGACCATTTCAACACTATATTTATATATTTTTCTATAAAAATGTTAAGTTTTCTTTGATCTCCTTTTATTTAATTCTTCTTATTTTAAAAAAGCTTAAGATCATTTATTTCCAATATTTCGTCTCCACTTCTTCAGGGAACAATTATTCCCTGAAGAAGTCACCCAATGTGGAGACGAAATATGGGAAATAAATGATCTTAAACTTGTTCACAATAAGAAGAATTATATTTATTTCTATTAAAAAAAAATGCAAATTTTAAACAGCTATAAAACGCAAACGACAACGAATTAAAAAAAAATATTGTTTTGCCGTTCTACCAAATTTCATGCGGAAGAGGTGAAATTGAAAAAGTCATATTTTCGTCAATTGACCATTATCAATTTATTTTTTTATGGATAACTAGCTGACCTGGCAAACGTTGTTTTGCCTTCAAATTTTAATTGTAATTAATTCTTTAAATCAAGAAGTTTTTTTTACGCAAATAAATAATTACAAAAATAAATTCACATTAGTAAATCATTTTAAAATTTTTAATTTCTTGGGAAGCCCAACGCCTCTTTGTCCTTCTATCGCCTTTATTTGCTGAAGCATATAAAATGAATATTTCAGATATAAAATGAATATTTCAGCTATTCAACTGCCAAAACAACTGCAACGTCACCTATCACCGGTGCATTGAAGCGTTGCTCATGCTCACCAGCCGGTGTCTTGTCAGCTCTTATCACAACCGTATAATCATCTGTCGGCATCTGGTCTAGGGCTGTTTTGAATAGACGGATGAGGCTGTTGTGTTCGTGTAACATAGCTTGAAGATTAACATATGTTTTTTGTAAATATCTTCGGAACTACATAACCGATTTAAGAGTTTGATATCTCGTTTTGAAAAACATGACAACGGCTTTAAAAAAAAATAAAATAAATTAAAAAGAAGCAAAAAAAATATATATATGTATATGTCATTTGTGGTACAATATGAAAATTTGCACGCCCCTCCGCCCACAGACCGAAAATCAGACTTCACAGTGTCCCCCACCTGAATATTCTGAAGATTCACTGAAAATTTCATAAAAATCGGCCCAGCCGTTTTGGAGTCCATACGTTACATACATACACACATCCTGTTTTATATATATAGAGATTTGAAAAAAAAAATTTGTTCTGAACTAGTTTCGAATTTTTAGAATAACACAGAACTAAAGTTATCTAAAAATCGGGCAACCTGTTTTTTTTTTTTTGATTTAAAAGAGGTTAGATGTTTTTATCGATCTAGAAAGTTTCATAATGCATGTATATATATTTTTTTTAACGACCCCGCCACTACCGCTCGAGAAGGATCGTCCCCACAACGTGGATACCGCGTACACAGCAACCCCGAGCCTTGGCGGATTTTAAAAAGGCAAGTAAGAAAAATGACATGATGTATTTCGTAAAATCAGCTACAGATTTAATCATCAGCTGATAATAATAATATTAACAGGAAACGATGTAAAAATAAAAACATTCATCAACAAAATTTGATGTAACAACAAGCAACTAATAATTAATGAGTGTAATTATAGCGCGCCTTTACATATCAATATAAAGATTCAAATGAACGATCTTAGAAAAATTTGTGTAGTCACTGCAAATTCTACGAAAAGAATATGAATTGTCATAATTTGTATGATAATAGTCTAAATACAGAAGTCTTAAATATCTCGTCAATCTGCAAGGTACATGAAAATTCATATTCTATAAAAGAAATTCCCAGTCAACATCACCATTAATGAGTTTAAAGACAAAACAAACACCAAGCATCGTCCTTCTACTCTCCAAAGTCGGAAGTCTAATAAGTTCTAATCTTTGTTGATAAGATGAAAAATTACAATCAAACCACGTAGGCAGAATAACAAAAATTGCCACTGCACGGACTCAAGCGATTAGCATTAACCTGATAATATGGAATCCACACAATCGAGACCTACTCCAAAATTGGTATAACAAGAGATACATACAACTGCTTCGTAACATACGGATCAGAAAATTCATTTGCCTATCTTTTAACGCCACCGAGGGTAGATCTATCCTTATTTACAATCATACTTATATGGCCAAAGAAATCATGTTTTCTATCCATGAGTACACCGAGATCAGTAAATGTTGCAACGGTGTTTAATCCAGTACTCTTAATATACTACACAAAACTGAAAACTAATAGATTGCGTTTTGTATTACTCTAAAAATTCTGAACTAGTTCTGAATTTTTCTAAAATTGTATTCTACATTCTCTACATTCTACAAATATATTGACACACAGAGAAAAGAGAATCATTGTGATAACAGAATTTCTTGCCAACCGAATGATTTAGTTGCAGCAGACGAATTATTTGGTTTTCGCAATCAAATCTATTCAGGAGTTAATTGAAATTTTATACTCCAACCGAAATTTTATGGTCATAACCGAATTTCTGTTGCCAGAAACAAAAATATTGATGGCTTCAAGCGAAATATGCGGTTGGCGAAAAATTCGGTACTCACAATTAATCTGTTTTTTGTGTGTGTAGTAAAGTTTGTAGCGCACAAATGAGCGCAACATTTCTCAATATTTAACCACGCCTACTTTACCCTTTTTTTTGGAAAATTTAAAAAAAGTATTCCATTTTTTGGAAAACCGCTACCGCAGTCGTGAAAAGTTTGGAGCAGTGGGTTAAAATTTATATTTGCCTTAAAAATGTGGACAATTTAGAAGTGGATGGGGGAAAGTATTTTGAAATCACAGATCGTTTTAAGTCAGATCACATTTACATAAAAAAAACATTTCAGAATAGTATGCATACTTTATATGTTTTGAAAGAAAATACTTATCTGGATGAAGAAGACTGTTGGTGCCTTTTGGAAGAAAATGGCAAAACTTTGATTTTTTCTAAATTCTTACATTGACCTTACATTCATCTATTATCTGACAGTTGACTATTTTACGCCAGTCCTGATTAGAATGCTTTTTCGGACGCCTGTTTTGTTTTTACCTTAAGCACTTGGATTATTTGCAAAATTTGTGACAACCACATGTGAACGGTTTATTTTTTTAGCAAAATCCCGAAAACTTATGCCACTTTTTATAATGACCCTGTAAGCGAGATAGTTAAAATAGTAAACTTCAAATAAGAGGTTGCTAGGTTCTTTTCCTCCGAACAAGAACATGTTGCTTTAGAACCAGTTATATAACTGGTTCTGGGACAGTGAAATCTTACAATTAGACTTCCAGGAACCGGTTCTATAACCCGTTCCATGTAAACGCCCAGGCAGAACAATACAATTGGCGCAGTGTTGGCAAAGCGTCGGTGACGGTCGGTTATGCGTTGGCAGAAGATGCACACAGAGAAAAATTCAGATATTTGCCAACTGAACTTTAATTACTACAAATCAAATTTAGTTGATACGAATTTCAGTCGGTTGGTAGAACTAAACATTAGTTTCCACAACAAAGTTCGGTTAATTCAACTGAATTTTAGTTACAAACATCCAAAATATTTAGATATCTAATGTTACTATCGTTGTACTAACTGAATTAATATTTTGTTACCATTAAAATACACTTTTCAATTCGGTTGGCACTTTATTTATCTGTGTGTGGGATTAACAATCTTGGCAGCATTTGCCTGTTACCCGATAGATAACAGTGGCCAACCGTTGGTTTAAACGAACTTAACACCGTTGGCACAACGTTGGTAATTCAAAAATTTGGTGCTTTTAAAATATATTAAATTAAATAAATTTTCAGAAATATGTGTAATAAAACACATTTAAAAAGCAGCAATACAGTTCGGTCTTATTAAGGCTAAATTAGTTTGTACGTTTCGTTCCGTGACGAATCAGCTGATTTGTTGTTGATATATGAAAGAGAGTGTGTGTGGTTAGTTTGTCTGTAATGTTACTTTCCGTGCCGGACGAACCTGTAAAAAACAAAATTTCTGTACTCCGTTAAGTGACAGCTTAAAACAGCTGATTGCTCCCACATAAATACACTCAGCTCAGGTATAATAAAGTTGGTACTATAGTACTTTGTTTGGTACTATTTCAAACTTGAAAGTACTATGGTACTCCTTGGATCCATTTAGTACTATTTAAAAATTTTTTCTATATTATTATTTTTAGTCCCATTTAAAAAGCTTATGAATAATTTAATCCTTAATTCGATTTAGAAATCTTTTAATGAACATATTATTATTAATAATATATTCATTAATATTTATTAATATATGTATTAAACAAATATTAAAAACTTGATTAATTTAAGAAAACATCCATAAATTTTTATAATTTTTGTAACCAACATTGTTTAACTTTTTGTTTTTGTATACACATAAAAGTACTATATTCTATGATGGTTGGTACATTTTGAAATTCCCATTTATCGTCCTTAACTCAGCTTGCTACGGAATAGACTAACCACACAAAATAGCCATCCGGAACGGCACGTAACAGAGTCGTCACGGAACGGAACAACTAATGGAGCCTTTAGTCTTACACATCATATTTAAATATGTGTGGAATATAATTAAATAAAAATGCTTCTAATTGGTTGAAATATCGGTAAAAACAATGTTGGCAAATAATTTGGCTGGCGGTACTGGCGAAACAAATGATTTGCAAACAAAATAGAGTTTTCCTAGTACAGTATTAGCTGTACTTTTATTAATTTTTGACACGGTGGGTTTTACAAAAGTATCAGTGGTTTGGCAGTACTATTTTTTTTTTTGGTACGGTTGGTGATTTCTACCTGGGCGGTGGTAAAATAAGCTATTCTGGAATAGATTCAAAAGTATCCAGTTTTACCAAATTTTGCAGCTACGAAAAAAACTGGCATTACCATGATTTTCTAAAGATAATTCCAATAGGTTACTTTAATTATAACCGATTATCCTTTCGCGTAATAACTATATTAGTAACTCAAGAACAACAACATAAAACACAATAACGCATCGTTCGATATAAACATTATGAGGCATTCAATTGTTCCGAATCGGTTATTGTTGAACATCAGTTAAATTTTTTGTTTTGTTTTGCGCTCTTGGTCGGTTTTTTTCATTGGCTTAAGGCAATGAATTTCGAGCTGTTTATAGTATGATTGTGTAAGTGCGAGCACATTACTGATTCTATGTGCTTTTTCCATCACAATTAAATTGACATTTTGTTAGTGTTGTCGCCTATTGTTGCTGTTGTTGTTATTATTATTCTCGCTTTTTGCTGCTGTCATATTGTATTTTAATTGTGCACGCGCTCTTCGAAACGTAAGTCATCTATTTATTTCATTTGTTTGTCGTTTATAAAAGCGCGAATTCTATACGTATTGTTGACCATCGCCCCAAATACTACACTTTTTGAATTTTTGTTTGCCTACAACATGTAGTTAATTTCGAACAATTTTGAATTTCAATGGTTTACAACGCCATATACACTAAGCGAAATTCAATTAGGTACGTAAACTTTTGTTTTTGTATTTTGATGTTTTAAAAACTTTCGGCACACTTTTCAGATAATGCTTTTTAAAATTTCATTAAACTTGATATTTATATTTTCCTATTTAATATGAAGTTCACGTGTTTTTTTATTTTTTCAAAATTCGTTATAGTTCGCGTCTAATCGCTGCTCAATGTTGGGGGTTTTTAACAAATCGTCGTATGCATATTGGTGAGACCTATAGACTATTTCTGGCAAAATTGAGTTAGGAATTGATTATTTATGATTAATGTGTCCTCTTTCTAAATCTTTAATCCACTTTTATATACCTCGTATCAATTAGGAGATACCCAGCCCCATATGTGCTGCGTATCCCTATTTTTACAAATTTCTTAACATTGGTATGGTGTATTGACCACTTTTTGGCCAATGAGTCAAACTTTCTATAGAAAAATAAAAACATTATTCGTCAATCTTGGTTTGACACATTTGAAATAGGCAACGCATATAAAACAAAAAACAATAAAAAAGTTAAAGCATTGGTTTGCACTATGACAACCTAGTTTTGTAATGGTTAAAAGAAAAAAAAAAAACATTTGACCTACTTGAAAGAAAAACAAAAAAATTGTGATAAAAACGGCTTATAGGCCATATAATAAAAAAATCTTTTTTTAAATAATTGTTAATAACTCTGGATACGCAGTGCAAAAAGGTGTAAAAATTAACAATATTGTTTATAATAAATGCAGCTATGGATATAGCAAACAAAAAAGAAAACCTATCTTGTAGAAATTTAATAATTTTGTTGTAAACTTTCTTTGTCGTTTTTCTCGCAAACATGTTTTTGGTCGGTGCGGCTCTCCAAGCACAACGAAATTGAAAAAAGATCCTTAATTCGCGAATATCTCAAAAAACGCATAAGTAATTTTTCGGAAATTTATTTTGCAAATTAACTGAAAGTACAACGTGGAAATTAGAGGGGCTCAAAAATAAACGAATTTTTCCCAAAGTATCTTTGATATTTACTATAAAATTTTGTATGTTTATTAGACTGGCCCACGTTTGCAAGGAAACATAAAAGTATTTCCCTATTCTTTCTCTACATACAGATTCTTTCTCTTGCTCCGATTCTTTCTCTTTCTTTGTTCCTTTAATCAAAGTATATGTGTATACCAAAAATTGGCTAAATCGGACGATATTTAAAGGTCGTTATAAAATGCGCCTTTGGGATTTCGTCTCTACTTGCAGCTTCTAATATTTCAGCGTTATTGTACACTAAGGGAACTTCTGCTTTAAAAATATGTAGTTGATTGGGTAAATGTCAGTCATTTGTAAAACAAGTAAAAATTGTTAGTCATTTTTTGAACATTAAAAACAAATGACCATGTTAGTTGAATTTACTGTAATGTAAGTCGTCCTTTCTTTAAGTGAAATTTCATTTGTTTTCAACTAAAGTTGCAGTGGTCTTTACCTACATAGTTTTCTAAGTGTATTTGTTTATATATTTCTGACTGTGTATTCTTGTTTAACAGTGTATTTATATAATTTTGTCATTGTAAATATTATTTGCACTCTTTCATATGATCTTAACTAATTCTAAATTCATGCTAATTTAAACAAACCCATCCATCTCTATATTTATATAATGTATTCTGAAGGCAGAATTAAAAAGTGTACTTATTGCCGAAGATTTTCAACTTTTTTAAAGTAGTTTGGCCTTCTTAATCCGAATCTTATGTTATGGAGTTATGGACCAATTATTTTTTAACCCTCTTAAAGAACAAAAATGGTTTATTGGTCAATATTGCGGAGATATATTTTTATTCTTATGGATTTCAATTCCACATCAATTTAACTCGCATTTGGGTGCTATGTCGGGAAACGTGTAACGGTATTTTGGAACGTCTGAATTGTCTCGAAAATGACATTGTTTTGGAATTGTACATACAACACTGAAATTTGTTCAAAAATTTGTACATATTAAAGGAATGTTTATAATATGCACTTCAATAAATAAAACCAGGGGTCAAAATTGGAAATCCATTAAGTAGAAACAGAAATAATATATGGAAAATGAGCCGAAGTTTTGAACTATTTTTTTGAAGTACACAAGGCCTATAATTCAGGAGTCTGATTTAATTTAGGAGTTTTGACTTCAGATTCGTCTTTAGGAGGCCGAAATGTTTAAATTAAGTTGTAATATAAGTCTTTGCAAAAATCTTGCAATATCTAGATACATTATGAATTTCTGTTAAATTTTTGGACTACCTCAAAAATCGATAATTTATTTAAACATTTGACTGGGCACTATTGCAACAGGGGCAGCCTTGTGGAGCTTCAAAATTCGACAGTCTTTTTTTTTTTTGGCTCTTCCTAATATTCATTCAGCACCCGACTACAAATGTCAATAATGTTTGCCACTCATGGAAAAATGTATATGTATGTCAAAGAAAAGACCACCTGTAGTTAAATGATCTCTCATAACTCAGATTTTCGTTATCACATTCTATGTGATTTAAAGTTAAATTTTTAAACAAATTACTTAAAAACTTGTAGTTATTAAATGATGACAATATTGATATCAGGTGCTATTCCACAAAATTATGTGTCATAATATTTCAGGACCAAACATTTTAAAAATGTAGTTTCAAAATTTGATCCTTTGAAATCCTTGATTGTTTGAAATAAATTCGCCAAAAGAAAAAAAATCATAATAAAGGCTTAACTGAACTGTAATACATACTCAATTTTCAGCATTTTAGCTTTATTAGTTTCGTAATAACAAAGATTTTACTGGTAAAAAATGACTAACAATTGTGCTAAAAATTAACCACATGTGTTAGTAAAAAATAAACAAACATGAATGAGTGTATTTTCTAAAAATCATAACTAGATTGTAAATTTTCAATTTTTCTGAATCAGACTGCGCGTTTTCTGGTATTGAACCTTCGCCAGTGACCCTGTTTTTTGAATAATGTAATATTTGTTATGTTTTTATTTGTTCGCCTTTCACAATTAAAATTAAATAAAATTGCATATTATAGTATTAATTGCAATTGTCTGAAAAAGACGTTAAAATTTAAACTCAAACATTTATTTTTTTTTATCTTTTTAATAACAAAAAACGACAGCAAAAACTTAATGTAGAATCATAAATCAGTCAGTTGATGTGGTTTGTTTTTTTACTACAAGGTAAGTAAAAAATTAAATTTCTTCTACAAATGAGTGACATTTACATTAAAAACAAAGAAACTGTTTTACAACGACAAATTTTTAATGAGGAAGTTCTTTGGGTGTATTATTGAAAATTATCAAATGAGTTCGTTCCATTTAAATAAGTTGGATATAATAATTATTTAGATTTTTATAAATTTTCTGCAAAATATTAATTCTGTGGTCCTAGTTTAGAATAAATTGTTGGTAATAATAATAAATCGTTTAAGAATGAAATTTCAGACACTGAGTCCGATAAGCAAACTTATTTTTTTTTGGTTTGTCCAAATCTTATCTCCGTGCTTAATGTATAAAATTGCATTAAAAACCATATTCGAAGTTTGTGTCCTAAGTCTTTTGTTTTGCCCGTTTAAATTGTGAAAGAAATACAATGCAATTAAATCTTTATTTGATTACATTTGATTTGAAAATTTTTGTTAACCACATATAATGACCGAGGGCAACAGTCGTTAAATTAATCTGATAGATAACAAAATTTACACAATGTTTTCTGAAGAAATTTTTAGAGTGCTGTCACGGTTAAGATGCGAGAAAGCATTCAAATCAAAATTTCGTAAAATTTTAAAAAATAACACAGTTTAACAAAATCAGAGAAAGTTGATTCATCGGGGTTGCGACCTATCCTTTTTAAATGACTTTGGGACGCAGATCACGAATATGGCCTTATAATTAGAATTTTAAAGTTAGCTATAGTTAAAGAAATATTTGCAAAAACTTTTTGTGGAAAATTTAATTTTTTGAAATTGGAAGTGAATTGAAATTGAATTGTTTTTGAAATTGAAATTGAAAACAAAACCGCTACTTTTATAGAACATTCAAATAGTATTAACTAAGTTTTTTTTAATTTAATATATAACAAGTATCGAAAGGTGCAATAATTTTAACTATACATGTATTTAAAGTTGAAATTTCCCATTTTTCACGATTTTGCTAATAAAAGATCTGCAACAAAAAGAAGATCCAAAATTTGAATATAAAGGGTCCGACATATAACGTTTTTTTTCCGATGCCGATTTTGCCAAAAAAAATCATCTTTTCAGATGATGATTATTAACCGGAAGGATTGTACTTTCAAATAAAAAAGAAATTTGAGAAAATATTCAGTAGTTTTTTTTATAGCATTTTCATAAAAAAAAGTTATTTGGCGGACCCTTTATATAAGGTGGCGCAAAAGTAATCCTCCTATCAGAAAATGCTATACATAATAAATACATAATAAAAAAAAAAAACATCGGAAGGTTATTTTTGCGCCACCTTATATATTTAGTAAACACCACGGGTTACTTAATTTATTAGTTTAACTAAAAAATTATTTAATTTTAAAATTTTAATATATTTTTATGCATTAAAAATATGGAGACTGTTACAAATCTTAATTAATAAACATTCATGAATGTTTAAAATATGTCTGCTTATCAATATCAGCCAAGTTCTAGCTAATGGAACTGCGTTTCAAAAATTAACGATTTTAAATGAATCCTGTTTAAAAATGTTTCTCCATAGTAAATACATACAAAATTAATTTAAAAAACTGTACTTCAGATAGAATTTTATTTTGATTTCATTAAATAAGTGGAATATAAATTAAGACCATGTGCTAAAATTTAGCAAATTCGATTAAGGGGTTTTAAAATATTCACAAAATAGAAAAATATGTAAGGTTTTCACTTTAATTGCAAGGATATCCTACATCCTTCACCCAATCACAATAAATATATATTGTTTTTAAACCTCAAAGTCCATACTTTGAAATCTTATTAAAAATTATTCGTAGCTATACGAATATATAAAAAAATTTTAAGAAAAAACTTGGTTTTAGGTAAAAGTTAGATTCGCGAATATTTTGAAAAGTAGAGCTAATATTAAAATTTGGGGTTCACATACGTGATCTACGACCTAAAATCTATCAAAATTTACTCTAAAATTGTTTTAAAGTTTAACTACATCTCCTCTTTAACATGCGTATCGATTTTTCCATGTGAGGCTAAAAAAAATTTGAAATTTGTCGAAGGGTGCTATGTGAATTCACAACATTTTATATTAAATATCAAAGATACTTTCGGAAAAATTCCGTTTATATTTGACCGTCTCTGATTCACAACTTAAAATTGTTATATGTTGTAAGTGATAATTTGAGGGAATTGCAAAATAAATTTAAGATAAATCAATTATGTTTTTTTTTTAAGATTTTCGCAAATTAAAGAAGTTTTTTTCAATTTCATTATCTTTTGCGCGTTAAATATTACTTTTGTGAAACACTGAACATGATTTGATATTAAAAATGACAGCAAGATTTAAATTTTCTCTTAACGCGTTCAAAAGTTATGATAATGCAAACACTGTAAATTTCTTACATATTTGGTATAAAATCTAAAAACCAAAGTCTTCAGCAGAGGTATTAAGAACGTGGGAACGTTTCTGGAAAAAACGTGGAAAACAATCAAAAAATTGAGTTTTGATACTTATGTTTTGCTGTTCTACAAATATAGGCCACATGCACTTGCGTACAAAAATTTCATTTAAAAATATTAAGCAGAAGTAACAAAAGCACTTTTAAATTTTCTTTAGTGGTATATGTTATAATTTCATTTCTAAGTATTTTCATAGATTTTCTAAATAGTTCTTTTAAATAATTTTTGATCTTCTTTTGGGTTTTGAACCACATATTTAAATGCGTTAGCGTTATATAGCGTAAAAAACTAAAACATGCATATTTTATTTTTTTCTGAATACCCCACTAAAGAATTTCATTAAAATACGAGAGAAACTATAGGATACATTTATTTTCCGCTTAAATATAAACGGGTTTTCATTTTGATGCAACCTATTTAGTTCTGTGTTCACACTCTATATGTTAATATTTCGCTATTAAAAGAGTTTTTTGCAAGTTAAAATATCGATAAAATAATTTGGGATATTCTTAACTCATTTGGTAGCAATAATGTTTAAATTATGGTAAAGAAACATTAAACATTAAACTTTAAATTTTATTAAATTTCTGAAAATAAAAATTTATTTTCCAAAAAAGGTTAGTTTTGGGACAAAAAAGACAACATTGTTAAAAATTGCTGTTTTTTTTATTTTATTTATTATTTTTTTTATTTTTTTTTAAAGAGAAGCAACACTCATGAAATTCTTCGTATTAATTAATGTGCTGCTTTCTATGGAAAGGAGATAGCAGAGAAGTGAAAGGTGGGGAAAGATGAACTTTGGCAACACTGTAATTGCGCCACCTGATAGAGAGTTGGCGAACTTATTGAAGCTTTTTAATTCATAGCCGTGATTCATTATTTTACTTCGGTGGGGTTAAGTGCTATGAGAACACTGACGGCGGGCTCTGAGGGATAGAAAACTCACACATATTATTTTTCCTAATTGTTGTTGTCGTCATCGGGAATCGAACCCGGGACCATCTGTGTAACAGTCTTACGCGCTAACCATTACACCACAACGCCCACAATTTTGTGTTAGATAAAACTGCTCAAACTACATGGTTTCCGAAATTGATTCTAATCATAATAAAACAAAATCGAGCTTTTTAAGAAAATTAAATTACTGCCCATATTCACTGCAGTGCAATCCCAAAGCTTTTTGCACTTAAACATTAAAATTATAAATTTATCCTTACCAAAAATACTTTTAACTGTACGAAAATTATTTAATACAAAAAATACAAAAAACAACATTTTTAACTGATTGGTCCACAAGGTTGGTCACCCCAATCACCTACCAATGTTGATTTTGTACAGTTCAATTTCTGCTGGGTTCTTCATGTATAACTATATTTTATGGATGAAATTTTTATTAAACTTTGCTTTTACCTTATTAAAGGAAAGAACAAACTTCTTATTCAAATTAATTTTTGCTGCAAACGAATTGTTATGCATAATATTGCATACACTTTTGGGATTTTAACTCTTTAGGGTCCAAATTTGCATAGTTCGGATCTAGAAAGTTATAAAAATCGGGTTCTTTGCAAAAATACAATTGAAAAAACTTTATTGATCTTTTTTTAACACTTTCCCTGCTAAAAACACGAAAAAACACATCACAAAAATAAAAAAATTGGTTTTCGGCGAAATGTTTCATTATATGGACCATTATATATAAAAACCGTTAAACAAAATCGCGAGTATAATAAAAACCCAAACAATCGTTAAACTTTACCTCCGAATAATGATAAAATATCATTTAATTGTCCTGGGCTACCGAAATGAGTAAAAATTAGTAACAGACTCTTAAAAATGAAAATCGTCCTTAATTGAATTTAGCGCTAAATTTCAGCCAATAAAACAGTATGAGCTACCATATTTTTAAAACTTCCAAAAAAAAGTAAAGTAAAGTATTTGGAATTAATAAAATTACTTATATCAATAAAATAAATCAAAAATCATTTGTTAATTTATACATTTTCATAAAATATTTTTAAAAAGAAAAGCGTCCCTAATTGAATTTCGCTAAGTGTAGTGAATGTTTTGAAAACAACATTTCATTATGATGCGATGCCCTCCTTTATTTTTGAAACTAACAAAGCCATTGTTATCATCGGCAACAGATCAGAGATGCTTTTAATAAAATAATAATAAAAAAAGTACTTTATGCATACAATGATGCACTGAAAAAAAGTTATCTGTTAAAATAATAATATAAGGCATACAAATTTAAAGTTAGTTAGGAGGCAAATTATACCAATTTTTCAACACAAAAATTTTCTGTAAATTTAAAATGTTTAAAAATAAAAAATATATGAATTGTTTTCTTGTTAAATATTATTAGTTTTTTTATTGGTTTTACTTATATTCCGGTTAAACTCATAAGTTTTTCTACCTGCGAAATTTATTGAAATTAATGTGGGCGCTGTGCTGTAATGGTTAGCGCGTTTGACTTTTACACAGATGGTCCCGGGTTCGATTTCCGGTGACGGCAACATCAATTTAGAAAAATAATATGGTGGCGAGCAACAACTGGTGCAAGACTTATCATCTCGCGCAACTACAGTGTTGCCATGTTTGAAGCCCTTCATCTTTCCCCACCTTTTATCGCTCCAATATCCAATTTCCAAAGAAAGCAACACATTAATAAATAGGAAGAATTTCCTGAGTGTTGCTTCTCATAAAAAAAAAAAATTATGGTTTCTCAAAGCAATGCAATTATATCTTTATATAATAGAAGTCGCTTTGCTGATTTTAAACTTATTAATTTTTTAAGTGTATATTTTTTGCGGTTAGGTTTAGCTGTTGAACTTTTTAGTAAAGTTTGTTTATAAAAATGTTTTTGAAGCTTATATAATTTTCTTTAAATTTCAAAGTATATAAAATGTTTTTTATATGCAAAAAAATGTTTAAAATCTGCGATTTCCTGTATTACTCCACTTTCCTGAGGGACCTGCATACTAGGGATGTCATTTATTCCGTTTTTTTTTTTTTTTCTTGAATAAACCATCAAAAAATTATTAATCGATCTACCAAACGATTAATTTTTAAAAATTATTCGATTAATCAAATTAATAACGAATAAAAATAATTTTCAAAATACAGAAATAACTTAAGAATTTTACCCTATTATATCAAATATGAATTTTGGCACCAATTTGAATGCTACAACAATACCAATTCTCAAATGCAATAATTTTAGGCTATAGTAACGATAAAAGATTTCCCAATCCCACGTCAGTTGGAGTTGTTGTCTCGTGATGAAAAAATTACAGTTCTGAAAATCGTTGAGAAGTTCAATATATATTGGCTACAATTTTATTGTATCGAGCTGTTAAGATCTTGTTTTAGTTAGTGTGGAAATTTCATATATGGAGTTCACAGTTAAAGTGCTAACGTGTTAGCGTTGTAAACTAATTATATCTTTAATAGCTTTGTATAGTTTAAACTTCAAAAATTATGCTAAATTTTAACGATATCACTTTATCTGTGAATTTACTAATATTGATTGCTGGAAAGTGAAATCCTATATCTTTATCTTGGCCACCGATACCTTTTTATTACCGTTAGTCGATTCACAATCTTTGCAAATTGATAACCGATACCAAAAATCTTCAAAAATACGGGTATACCGTAATTGCTTCACTTAATACCAGTATTGTAGCTTTTAAAAAAAAAAAATTGTTTAACTTTACTAAAAATATATTTTTGTTAATACAAAATATCTATAATTGCTAAATAATTTAGCTTTCTGTTAATAAAATATACCATAGTTAAAATAACGTTTTGCTACAAAGTATTAGTTTACATTGTCAACATTGTGTTTTTTTTCACAAAAACACATAATATCCCTATGGGAAATGGTACCGGTTCTGCGTGTGCCACAGGATCGGAACCTTCGTGCCAGAGACCGGTCCTCTGCTAAACCCTACCCTATGTAAACAACTGGCAACTTTAACATTGGCTTGTCATAGGAGGATGTCCTGCTTTAAACCACATAGTGGCATGCCACATGACTAACCAGAGATGGGCATACCACAAGACTGTCGCAAAAGGCCCATGTCGTATAAAATAAATGAAAACTAAACAGCTTCCAATAGGTAAAATTCTGGCCAACTAGCTTTTTTTTTTAATAAGCATTCTGGTTAAGTGGTATGTCCTCCCTTTACCAGTCACAGGATTGGTAATTTTAGGACTATTGACACTGCTTGACCCAATTCAGTATTAAGTTATACCAGTCCTGTGATAAGTCCTTCTTTAATCAGTCACTTTTAGGTCAATTGACTCCTCATTCCCCATAGGTATATTGTGAAGTACAGTTTTTCAATAAAACCGGTTTTGATCTTTCGGTTTCGGTATCGATTATACCCATACCGACACAATTGAAATACCGATATGAATGAAATGCCGATACCAGTACCAAAACAACCAAACCAAAAACCAACGTGGGTTGCCAACCTTGATCTTTACCCATTATCTTGGAAAACGATTAATAAAGGTTTTCAAATTTCAATTATTTTTTCAATAGAGTTTTGATTTTATTTTATCTTTTACCATTTTTTATAAAAATGTTTCCGAAATAAGTTAATTTTTGGAAAAAGTTTTATTAAAATACAAATTTTTTAAGTTATTCGTTATTCGATAATCATATTGTTTAAATAGTTCGTTTGAATTTTTTTTGTTCGTTCGATTAATCGAATAAGTTTTATTCAAGTGACAACCCTACTACACACCGAAAACCCAATTTTAAAACCAAATGATTTGATCGATTTCGAAATGGGATGATGAATTGCGCAAAAATTGTTAAATATAGTAAAAACAGAGAAACTGCAGATTTACTTGTTAATGGTGCACATTTTTTGACCAAATTGTAAACCTGAATATTAATTCATATTTAAAAATTTGTATATATAAAAAAACTGCGTTAAACATGCAAAATTGTAATGAAATTTCGCAAAAAATGTAAATAGCTCAAAAGTGGAAAAACGTGATACGCCATGAAAATCAGCGTGTCCGACATATTTAGGACCAATCGTCATTATTATTGTTGTCGATTTTAGGGTCATTACTCTTTTCGTCGATTAAAGCGCTGTGATACACTACGTGAAAGAATTATAAAGCCACATATATTTTCATGGATATCTCCTGAATGCGAATAGATTTTGATAACAAAATGCTGTTTATAGGTAAGTTATATAAATGTACGATTTTCCGATTTATATTCATGTTCCTACAATTTGGCATAATTGGTTGTTTTTAATTTATAAATATTATACATGCGAAATAAATTAAATAATATGTGACGTAATCTTTCCGAAAGCGACACATATATGAAAATATATAACAAAGTTTAAGTTATTTCATATGCGCTAAAACATATGTGGAAAAATATATGCAATTTTGTTTGAATAGAAATACATACCAAATTCAAAAATAGAATCCTTGTCCTTAAAGTTTACAAATTTTAAAGTTTTTTATTAATAAAATAAAGACTTTATGACATGCTAAAACCAAAACAACTTTTGTGTTTGCCGTATTGACATATTGTTTTTATATACATTACGCAGTCAAGTTTCATAGGTTTCTAATACATGTCAGTCAAAAAACAATTTGTTATTTTGTTTAACTGATACTTTGATAGTTTTTAAATTTTAATTTAGAAAGTTAAAAAAAATTAGTTAAGCTGCAAAACAGTATAAAACAAAAACCAAACAAAGTGAAATATTTTTAAGGGCAATAGTACTTATTGTCAACAAACGTAACTTCGATGTTCAACAAAATAAATGACGCAATAATTTATACTTGGACTGCACTTACTTATACTTTACTTATATAACTTCTATCAACTTTATATACAAATAACTTACAAAATTGACTTTGATATTCTTTATTTTGCGTGTTGATATTGTACAATATTACTGTTTTCAAATCATTACCCCCCCCTCCCCCCCACCCAATTAGATGAATGTTTTGCCTTGAATAACAAAAAATTAAACTTTGCACAAACTTCTTTATTAACAATCTTTATGTTATATATTTGAAAGCTACAGTTTTGTTTTTGCTGAGAACTCATCTCACCTTTTCCCTTAAAACTTTTTTATTTATATTTTGTATTATTGACGGCTGTAATAAAAGCATCCTAATCGATTGGGCAGGCTTTTCTAAAAGTGAGTTATGAATAAAAAACTCGAAAAGCCCTACCTTACACTCTTTTCAATTGACTTTTCTTATTGTATGCCGCGCTGTCATCTTTGTATTTGTTCTCCTTTTATAGTTTCATAAGCCAATATTTTTTTTACCTTTGTGATATTGGTTTAGACATTTAGTGAACCTGTTTACGACCTTTTTAAATGCAATTTTTCCAACTTCTTTTTATAACAGGATGACATACAGAGACACCATAATTGGTTTATATGGCTATAAGTAAAACTCTTCTTCCTTCGTTGGCTGTTCCATTATTCAATAGCATCTCACGCATGTTCAATTGTATTCAACTATTGTCTCTAGAGAGTTACGCACTCGTCTGTTTTTAGAAAAATTATGATACTCAAGTGAATTTTGGTTTTATGTCTCGTATTGTCCTATTTTTTTGTCTATGTTGTCTGCTGTTGGGTATTTTGTTTTAGATTTATGGTAGGATTTCATATAAACTGAAACTAATTTTTAATTGAATTTCATTTGGAATTGTTGCAAGTTAAATTTAAAGTTTCCCAGAATATATAAAAAAGAAGATATTGTGATAAATCTCATTGTTAAAGAGTTTAATTTTATGAATTTAACTTTATTGTAAATGTGAAAAAGAAAATGTAATACACCCAGAAAACAGGCTCACAAGTAAACTATATACAAATAGAAAACTTGAAAATAATAAAAATTTTCATTACACTAATGAAAGTTTTCTTCATTAAGTGAACGAAATAAAACTACACTTTAATAAAAAAAGTCTGTAAAAGTTACAGAAAAATTGGTAATAGTTACAGAAAATTTTGCAAATATTAGGCCAGCAGATCGTTTTGCTTATTTTAGCAAAACCGGACTGTAATCTATTGGGGATTTTTTGAATTTTATTCATCGTCTTCTTAGACAGTGTGCAATTAATACTATAATTAATATGCACATATTTTTCAATTGTTGAGATAGGCGTGGTAGAGAAGATTAAGCATACTTTTCTAAAAATCATAACTAGACTGCGCAGTTTCTGGTAACACAACCTTCATCTTTTAGTAAAGTAAAATTATTAAACAAATTAGTAAAAGTTACTAAAATTTAAGAAAATTTTCTGAAATCAGCAAAAATGTTCACTAAATATTAGTAAACATGATCCTTATTACTTTTAATACAATTGAAAAGTTTTGTTTATTTTTTGTATTGAAATTATTCAGTTAAAATTTCAATAAAAATTTAGAAAATTTAAATTTACATATGTTCAAAAAACTCCGTTTAATATAACACATCAAATAATAATCAGAAAATATCAATTGAAATTTATTAGATATTATTTTTAATAAAAAACACGACTAAACTTCACTTTATGGGGCGTTCTCCAAAAAAAAAAAAAAATGTAGGTAGTTTCCTCCAGAATTAAAAAAGAAACTTTTTTTCTATTTTCGGGGCCGGGGCCCAAAAACCAGTACGCCTGGTAACATACAAGTGTGGGTACTCTTATGAAAGGAAATTTCCTCAAGATTTTAGTATTTTTAGGATATATGTATGATACGTAGCGCCCTGTATTACATGTAGCGCTATTTCCATACATCGAAATTACAACAAAATAAATGTTTTGATATAATCGCAAACTGCAAAAACTTTACTCAACGAAGCCGCTAAACTTCCTATCATATAGGAGAAAACCCTTAAGCCCGGCCAAATTCTGGTCACGCAGAAAAACATTACCCAGCGAAGCCATTAAACTGCCTATAACATAGGAGAAAACCCGTAAGTCACACTGAAAAACTTTACTCAGTGAAGCCACTAAACTGCCTATCACATATGAGAAAGCCCCCCCAAGCCCGGCGAAGACACTAACTTGCCTATCACATACGAGAAAACCCCAAAACCACGCAGAAGAACTTTCCGAAGCTGGCTTTGGAAGGACTGGAGGAGAAAACCCTTAAGCCAATACATTTTGTACTATCACCTCCACGGGATTATCTCTGGGTAATGCCAACTAAAAAGTCTTATATTCATGTAAAATTCATTATTTGAACAGTTAACTTTACAAAAATAACCACAAAAAAACACTAAAAAACTTTCTCACCATTTTTGTACTTAAAATAGCTCTAGAGGGTGCTACGTATCATGGTTAATAAAAACAATATAATTTTTGAAATCTTGAGGAAATTTTCTTTCATTTGAGTACCCAGAGTACCCCAGAGTCCAAAAATCGAAAATAGAAAAAATTTTGTTTTTAATTCCATAGGCAGTCATATTTTTTTAGGAACGCCCCATAAAGTGCAGCTTTGCCAAAAAACACTATTTGTAGTTCAGAAAATTCTGTTTAAGATTCAGAAAACATCAGTGAAAATTAGATTGAAATTTCTGATTTGAAATTGATGATCCAGAATTTAAAATTATTTTTTAGTTTCTAAAAGCAACAGAATTACAAATAATATGTTTCTAATTTCAAATGGAAAATAAAAATTTCCATCGATGTTTATAAATTTAAATGAATCTTAGGAATTTCAATTTATATTTAGAGACTTTTCCAATGGTGTAGACCGCGTTTAGATAAATTTAAAAAATCGATTTTTGTAAATTAATCCAAGTCATGCCGTTTCCCAAAGCCCGCCTCATCCTGTAATATCATTGTAACAGTTAAATCTACGTGATCCGTTCATAGCTCATTTCAAAGCTACTGTTACGTGCTGTAAATAATATCAGAGTGTAAAAAGCATTTTTTTTAAAGTCCGCTGATCAAACCGCAGTATTTCACAAAACTGTTTTTTTTTTTAACTTATAAAAAAAATATGTTAATGTCAAATTATTCCAACATATGTCGATGCCAAATCCGTTTATGGAACTCTTACGGAATTCAAAGAGATGAATAAAATTTGTAAAACGATACTAAATGTAGTAGAAATGAAGATTAACACAATAAAAGATTTCATTGTAACAACGAAAATCAAAGTTTTACAAAAGATGTTGTACATAATTGCCCATATATTTTTAACTATATAAGCTACGAGAGTCATTGATACCTCATTTTAAAGCTACTTAAATCCCTATATATGGCACTCCTGCGCGCTCCAACGTTATCGGTTTTTCTATTTTATTTTTTTACACTTTTATGCATAACTTTGGATTCCGTAAGAGTTTCAAAAATCGATTTGGCTTAGGCGTCGTGAAATAATTTATAATTATCATATTTTTTTTTAAAGAATTTTAAAAAGCCAGTTTATTGTTAAATGTTGCTTTGAACAGCGGAATTTGAAAAAAATTAATTTTATTTTCAAACAGATATATAAACGATTTTGTACGACTACTTTTGTTTAATTTGCGATTTTTTCTAATATATTGACGTTTATGTACAACTATTTCATATTTATTTTCAAACGCTATTTTTCAAGAACATCTCGGACTAGCTTTCCTAAACTAGCTATCCTATACCAAGATTGGTTGAAATCAGAAAGGGTGGGGGAAATCGATTGGTTGATTTTATATGTTTTCAGTCTATGGGATTACAGAATAAAATGAAATATTGTGTACAAAAACAATTTTGACATTAAAAAAATGTAATTGAAATTTTACTTTATTTTCTTTGCTCTCTACCACTTTTCTCTCTAACAGTAATGACACCAACTTACCCTCTGCAATAACTTGTTAATTTTCCCATTATTTTGATACGAAAAATAATGATTTATCCATGAAATCGATTTTTGTAAACTAATTATTTTTAAATTCTACCGTTAAAATAAAAAATATATATTGGTCTGATTCCTTCAATAGCCAGTGTATAAACGGTAATGATATGTCATCACTTTTCTTACTACCAGTAATGACACCGGCTTACTCTCTACATTAATTTAAAACAAATAATAAGAACTTACTAATAATTAGTTAAGTTTCCCACTATTTTAATACAAAAAATAATGCGAAACCCATAAAATGTAATATATATACTAGCGCGTCCCGAATTTGGCTTTTTTCGAATTTGAAAATGCTTGCCCCCCCAAATGATGTGGATTTAGGACGAGAAAAATAACAAAAAAATTTTTGGACAAAAAACCAGATGGCTACCGGATCCTAAAGAATGCAATCCTAGTGCATTTGGGTGTATATACAGATATATATGTATATATATTGTATATATATAATTTCACACTGCTACAAAATAACACTTTTTGCCAGAACTTGAAACCCGACCTAGTAGGGGTTGTAGGCCTAGGTGAGGACATATAAAAAACCGTTTTCAAAAATTTTGAAACACCCTCAAAATTTTGAGTTATTTTCAAAAAAGTGTTTTAGGGTAGGTCGTAGCACTTTAGTACCTCTAACTCACACATTTTTGACCGATTTCAAAATTTTAAACAGTTTTGGGAAGGCAAAGAATTAAGCTTTCATGAAATGTATTCATAAAATATATATTCCAAGAAATTAGGTAAGTGTTTATCAAAAGTTTCTCATTTTGTTTTTATTTTTTTCTTCTAATTTTTCAAATTCAACGAGAGTTATTTTAATATTTTTCTATGAAAACCTACCTTTTTTGCACTGTATTTTAAAGACAATTTTATAAAATAAAAAACAAGATATGATTTGGTAAAATCGTTTTATATTTGCAAAAGTTACTTAACTTTTTCTAAAGTAAAAATTTTGGGATTGTAGACTTTTCTTTTGGTAAACCACTTGACTTACAAACGTAAATTAAAAACTGTACAAATAGCTTAACCTAAGTTAACATGTATAGTTAAAAACAGCTGTTAATGAAAGAAAGTTATTCAACTTTTACAATTTTCATCCGATTTGAAAAATAAAAAACATATTTTGTTAAGAACTAAATTTGCGTTATACGTTGGTATACATTTTTATAGGCTTTTATATTAAAATAAGCAATGAAAAGCTACTAAAATCAAAAAAGTTTATAATTTTAGTTTTTTTTGTAGATATTCTTAACAAAAAACAATACTTATAACTCACAAATGTATCAAAAAAAGCACGTAATTTTTAAGCGTAATCAGTTTTCTTTCCAAACCCGTTAAAAAAATTTAGATCGGACAAAAACTGACTGAGTTACAGGTCGATAAGTTGACGAACATCACTAAAAACGGTTTTTTTATTAAGAATAACTTCTGAATTTGAGGGTGTTTCTTAAATTTTTTGACACAATTTGTAATATACTCAACAAGACCTATAACCCACGCTAGGGTCGTTTTTAAAGTTTTTTTTTTTCCCCTGTAGCAACGTGTTATTGTAAATACCTTCCAACATCTTTGTTGAACCTATTAAAATATATATAAATTTGAAAAGATCAACTATTCCTCTTTCTAAAACTACCAAAATATAAAAAAAAAACAATTGAAGGACTTATTGTAAAATCATGATACGTCACATTAATTGTTTTATGGATTTTCTATATTTTCTAGACATCCATTGGGTAATATTTGATAGAAGCCAAGCTTAAACACTTATTACAAGTACCTAGAGTATAAATGTCCTGCAAAAGTCATACTTTTTGCATTTTTCTAACCTTTAAAAGGCGAAAACAATCCAAAATAAAATTTGTAACATCAAGTTTTTACTTGCTAAATAACTCATTATACTTACACATTTTTTCATTTCAGATTTTGAGGGTGCACTTAAATTTGTACTTCGATTTATTGAACTAGACAAACAACACACACCAAATAGCTTTTCAATTAAATTAAAAATGGTCCATTTTGTACCACCGTATACTACCTGTGTAGTGCTTTTCAATATAATAAAACCTTCGATCTCAATAAAATGATGATGCCTGTGGCGTATGAGTGATATTACAAAATTAAAAATCCGTATAATAATCATACGCAGTGTAGGTCAGTCGTCAATTACACTATTAGACAGTATTTGTTTTAAATACTTATCTTTTTGTTACTTTTTGCATTATCAAATGAGTGCTCTCAATCAATTTGAGTTAAAAACTATAGTATTTGACAGTCTTCTTTTTGGAGCATTCCAAGGTTGAGGATAACGAATAACGGGGAATACTTTTGGTAGACTCATAAACATGATACGGGCTGAAACCCGAATTTATTGTTAATCGATTGGTTCGGTTGCAATAAATGAATTATTTAGTTGTGACAATCGAATTATCGCTGCTGCGACAGCCGAATTCTGTTGTCATAGTCAAATCACTGTTATAAAATATTAACTGAATTTTATTTGTCACAAATGAAAAATAGTCATCGCACAAATCGAGGCATAGATAAATTTGTAATTTCTTTTCATTTCGCTAAAAATAAATCAAATATTAAATAAACTAAAAACTTAAAATGACGTAAGCTGATATCGAATTGTATGCAACCACTTTTTTTTACAAACTGGTTGTCAATCCGCAGTTTTAATTTAAAAAAAATTGTATTCAATTCGATTTCAGCAACCGCCCAAAACTTTTAAAATCTAATAGTTATGTTTTTTAATAACAGGATTTGATTTAGTTTTTCAAAATTGTACAGTTTTTCTTTGCTTAACATGAAAACTAAAGTTTTTAAGGAAACGACATCTTATAAGCTAATAAATATAATGTTAAGAAAAATATTAAAATTTTGTTTAAATGCAGAACGTAAATTAACTTAAATTTAAAATTCATTTATTAAATTCAAGAAATACTTAAATTCATATTTGAAATTGGCTAACATTTTGCGTAAACTGAGTTTCATAGTAAACTGCAATCCAGAGTCAAAAAAGGCATTAAATAACTTTTAAGCACTTTTAAGCACTTTAAATAACACGTTAAAAAATAAATGTTTTTCCATTCACTATCATAAAAATTTGAAAATGTAATCCAATTAATTCGGGCAATAATAAGGAGTCTAAAAATAAATAATAAAAAAAAATTAATTTAATATAAATATATTTTTTTTATTAATTAATTTTTTTTAATAAAATGTGCCCAAACAAGATTCGAACCTTAAACTCTAGGTTATCAGTTAATCGCTCCACTATCTGAGCATGTTATACATGATAGATAAAAACATAAATTACTTGCTTGCAAAACATTTAGCTGAATTTACTAAATTGTTGCTAAAAATTAACTAACTGGTTTTCAGCAAATTGCTTTTGCTGATGTTAGCAATTTTTTTTTCCCAGCAAAAATTTTGTGGACTTACTGGCTTTTTTGCTAACTTTACGGACTTTTTTTTTGGAGTGTAGTATTTTCGAAATTCAATTATATATTAGGTGAAAATGAAAATCGTAGATACAAAAAATGGGTTTTCGGATTCATCGCTCCCGATTTTCATAAAATTTGGTGTATGTCTTGTCTTGAAGCTTATAAAGTTTTTAATTTCTTATTTTTACCAAATTCGCTGTACTTCGCGTTTTATCGCAGTTTATACACGTAAAGTTTTAATAAAATACATGATGTTTAAAATATCATATCGTTATCGAAATGTTATGAACTTAGTGGCATGTAAAAGCTTATATAACCTTCTCGAATCGGTTTTGCGGACAAATAAATCTTTAAAAAAAATATAAAAATAAGATAAAAATGAAAATGTCCTTGATTTGCGAATATCTCTAAATGCGTATCCTGATAATTTTTTTTCATTTTTGTAACTGGACATGTTACCTACATCGTATAAAAATTTCAGAATGTATTCAATATATGTTCCGTGGAAATCTTAATTTTTGTAAATTTTTTTTTTTTTTTTTTAAATATTTAATTTTTAAATAACACTATGCAACAAAAAAAAAAAAAACAATAGTACACATTAAATTCTTTGAATGTTTTATGTGTGAAATTTTAAATTCAAGGAATAACTTTTTTTTAAGAATTTTTTTATAAAATTTAAATTTTTTTTAAATAAGTTTTATAAATTTCATATTTAATTAAAACTTGAGAATGACTTGTTCAATATATGAAATAATCCGAATTTAATTTACTTTCAAGTTATCTTTTCGACGCTTTTTGATAAGACCTATTGTTTCGGAGTTATTAAAAAAGGAAATGATGAAAAAATATTTTGCAAGATTCTTGCATCTTAAAAAAACATTATTTATTCAAAGTACTGTTACTTGATCATAAAGGTATGTATGTTGCAAATAAATCGAACTATATATAATAAAAATCGGGCGGAAAATTTTGATTTTACCTGATTTTGCCAAAGATTTCAGATTTTTATTTTGGCTACCTTTTTTTTTTTTTTTTTTTTTTTTCAAATTTCAAATTTTATTTTCAAAAATTATTTTAACATTTCATCTTAACTAACCCTGCGAAGCCAGGTGGCTTATCTGCAGGAAAAAGTGGTGGAGTTAATCAAAGTTTGCGTCGACTTAATTTTCGAAACTGGAGACTTATAAGTAAATAAATAATAAAAATTTGCAAAGTAATATTGAAGTCCTGTTTTGGTGAAAATTATAGATTAAAGTTTTTTGTTTTGTGAAAATTTAAAAAAATGAGCACGATGATGAGAATTTTGTGCAAGAACTGCCCGCATTCGTTCAACAAAACAAAACTTTTTCTCATCTTCACTTCGAAATTCATATAAGGATTATTTTAAAATAAACGTGGAAACTATCAACCAATAGTGGACACCTAGTGCAATTTGTGATAAGTGTGAATTTATTTTAAGAAGATGGCCTTCAGACATTCAGTAAGTATTTTTGATTTTGAATAGTTTTTATTGTCATTGCAAAGTTGTCATGTTTTATAGAACACATTTAAAAATTGGACAAGCCATGTTGTGGAGAGAAACAACGTGTCACCATTCCAATCGCTATTTTTTAGGTACAAAAAGCCTAAAAAACATATGAGATGGTCTTACCCTACGATGTCAGCTGTTGGATTTACACTTGTAGCTCTACATTCAGATAGAATTCCTCATCCTGAAAATGCATATGAAGCATGTAGTAAAGTGGATTAATTATCGCCTGTACATTCGTCTACAAGCATGTACATCAGCACATCAGAAAGCTCGAATCCGAAACCTTTCACTCTGTCTGAATTAAATGATCTGATAAGAGACCTCGAACTTAAACTCATAATGATCCATGCATACAAATACGAAATTATTGTCAAAGCAACAAAAAAATTTCGTTAAATTAATGAATTTTCGTTTATTTTGCAAAAGTTTTAGCTATTTTGAATTTTTTCGAATTTATCTTGCATTTCATTTAAGAGATCGAAATTTCTTAGAAAAAAAAAGTAAAAACAACAGTGTACCATAACCGGCATATGCCGATTTTTATTCAAATACAATATCGGCTTTTGTTGCGACAGAAATGGACTTTTTTGAAAAGCACATTATTTGCCGACAGTAGCAAAGAAAATCCTAAGGCAGTGTTATTTCACAATGGAAATCAGATGCCATCAATACCCATCGCACATGCCGTGAATATGAAGGAGTCTTATGGAACTTTAATTTTCCTCAAAACCGTTTAAAGTTAAATTAGGCTTTATTATGAGACCAAGTTCATAACAAAAGTCCCATATTTAAACTGCAATAAAACGCGAATTACAACAGATTCAGAAAAAACTAGATATTAAAATGTTAATAAGGTCCAAGAGAATGCTTGCTCAAAATTTTGTGTAAATTGGAAGACATGAATCCGATTGGTATGTGTTTTATAGAGGTATATAACTTTGAAATGGAATAAAATAAAGATATATTTTTTAAATTGACATCAAATTTACTTTATTCGAAAGATAATCTTCTGGCATTATAATTTAGATATGACTTCTGGCATATAACCGCAACGGCTGGCTCGGACGTACTCTAATCTGGAGGTCCAATTTTCGATTACTTTTTCCAACATTTGTGTCCGTATATTGGCAATAACGCGGCAAATGTTGTAATCCAAGTGGTAAACCCCCACAGAAAATAGTCCAGCGGCGTTAAATCGCACTAATTCACGGGTCCAAAACGTGAAACTATGCGGTTACCAAACGTTTCCTTTAATAAATCAATTATGGCACGAGCTGTGTGACATGTTGCGCCGTCTTGTTGAAACCACAGCTTCTGCACATCATCAAGTCTTAAAGCACTCCAAACAGTCAGTTTTTCTGGATGTAACGGTGTCTCAACATACACTTGAGGAATATCATCACTCCAAATGCGGCAGCTTTTTTTATTGACGTATCCATTTAACAAAAAGTGAGCTTCATCGCTAAACAAAATTCGTTTATGAAAGTCGGGATCAACGGCAATTTTGTTTTGGGCCTATTCACCGAATCTACGCCTTGCTAGGTGATCGTGTGGCTTCAATTCATCATCATATAGGAAACAAATGGTGTAAGTTGGACATCGATATGATAATTTTTCCTGTAGGAGGGCAGTTGGCTTGGAAGGCCGCATATGTGTGTTTATAAATACAATTTTTTTCTAAGTTTATCGGTATTTTGCATCCGCATGTTAAAATCAATAGATGTCAACTAGGATGACAACACGAACATTTATTTATGTATCTTATTTTTAATATGAAATTCCCCTTGGTACAATTGTAGTTGTCAAAAAAGAACGGAAAATAAACGAAGTAGAAATTTTTAAAAGTTATTCAGAAAGCAATGAAATCATCAAACACGAATACGCTTATCAAAGAGATTTTGAACAAATGCATCAGCTACAATAATAAAATGATAATGACATGTCATTATCATATAGATTACCAAGTAACGACATGTTATTAACTCTTGCCTTACTTTGACATAGGAAATAGTAGCGTTCTAATAATGGGTTATAGAGGTACTTACATGTACTTTCAAAGTAATGAGCTACTGGGAAATGGTTACATAAGTACCGATTTCATATTTTTTTATTATAATATTATATCTATTAATTTGTTTTGAACATTTTTACAAGTAAATTTTCCGAGGTAAAGTTTATTTTCAAGAAAAGTTAGAATATTAAAAAATTCCTTTAATGTAACCACATATTTTCCATATCTCCTAGGTAACCAGTTTTTATCATTGTTAGTAATCACGTATTCCTTATCTAAAATAAAACATTTATTCTTGCACTGATATGTCATTACGTATTGTAATACTTTAAAATACAAAATACTGACTTGCTGCTAATAAGTTATAGATGAGTGACAGGTAATTGGTTTCATAAGTATCGATTTCATATTTTTGGCTTTTACATTGTACCAGTAAAAACACTGCTTACATGCAAGCAGGTTTGTAGGGGAGTAAGCCGAAAAGAATCCCTTACAACCCTGCTTACATATGCTATGATTTCTATATATGGCGAATTCCCAATTGGAAGCATTACTTTTCGACAAAATAAGCGCGGATTTCGGTGCTTATAAAAAGCAGTGATTTCATGGGTTTCAGTAAAGTCATATTTCATGTCTATATTATTACAATTAAAAGTAATAATAATTTATTTTACATACAATTCTACAGATATTAGTTTATTGTTGTTAAAATTTTTGACAAATAATATTATTATTTTTTTACCGTTCCACGTGCTAGCTCTTCAGAAACAGTTAAATCAGTGATGCAAAACGTGGCACAATAGGGCCATTTGTGGCACTTTTGACTGCTTGATGGCCCAGTGTTACTTTCTAATCTATTTTGGCCCTTTCAGCTCAAAATTGAACTAACTACTTTAAATCGTTTAGTTCAGACTTTCATGAAATTTGCCTGATTTTCTTTATTCGATGAGAGAATATGCTAGTTCCTTAGAGAATGAAAAACGGGGAGTTGTTTAATTTTTTATAAAAATCGCATTCGTACCAGGAGGTCAGGTTTTAAAATTTTTTAATGCAGGACGATAAAATTTTTAAATCTTTTTATATTTGTTCAAATTTTTAAAAGAAGTGCCACAATTCATTTTTTATTAAAAAAATGTGTTTTTGGAGACTTTTTAAAAATGTTATGTTATCGCAAGAGCGGAAATAATTTATGAGAATTCATAAAATATGTTAAACTTTATTGTCAGAGCGGTTTGTCTTGCATTTTTAAAAAAGCATTAAAATGACGAACTCTAATTAACAAATTAATATCATTTTTTTTAGTAAAAAATTAATAATCGAATTTTTTAAAAAATAATGCCCTACAGGGATGATAAATGGGATTTTCAAATAGTACCAACCAGCATAAAAAATAGTACTTTTTCGACCCTCATAGTACTAATACAAGTTTTTATTATAAATTAACATTTTTAAAATTTATTTGTATATTAAAACAAAATTTAGTTAATTTTAGTCACATAATTTATAAAAATTATCAGACTATTTCTTAAATTCACCTTTTTTTGCAAGGAAATCTTTTTCATTACTCATTCGATTTTAGAATCACAATACAAATTTGAAGATGTTGGCAATGGTCTTTTTTCGATTGTACTTTTTTAAGATATTTATTTTTCACTTTTTGAACACCTTTTTTTTTACTCGAACTCAATTAAATTCATCTTTAATCAATTCCATTTACAACGATTGGATACAAATAACTACATTTGATAAATGTTAATTTATGAATGGGTAATTGAATTCAATGTTGAATCTTGAAGTTTCTAAAAATAGAACTGTTGTGTTGTTGGAGTTGTGCTTCTGAGATTATGTATGCAAGAATAAAAACACCGTGTATTGAATAAAACTAGTTTTAATCACAACAAAATTCGACCTGACGATAGATCAGTGCGCTAAAGCGCTTTGTCTAACATGTAGTGCGAGTGCATGTGGCATTAGAAATCAGTTTATCTATACCACGGTCAGTGATTGCACAGAAAATTTCATATAGACGCAATCGAACAAATAAAAACATAACAAATATTACATTATTTAAAAAACAGGGTCACTGACGAAGGTTCAATACCAGAAACTGCGCAGTCTGATTAAGGAAAATTGAAAAATTTACAATGTAGTTATGATTTTTAGAAAATACACTCATTTTTATCTACCACGTCTTTCACAATTAAAATTAAATAAAATTGCATATTAATTATAGTATTAATTGCAATTGTGTGAAAAAGACGTTAAAATTCAAACTCAAATAGTACTAAAAGAGTCAAAGGAGTACAATGGTACTTTTCCGGATCAAATAATACCAAAAAAGTACTATAGTACTAACTTTATCATACCTGTGGCCCTATCAATGGTATTTTGGCTCTTTTAAATTGTCAATTTGGCCCAAAACAAAAAAACTCAAAATGCATCACTGAGTTAAATGACTAATTATTTTTTATTACATACTCGAAAAAAAACCAAGCACAGTCGGAAATCACTCGGGAAAATGTTTACAGATCGTTTATAATCCACGATATGAAACTTTCTGCATTATAACCTGCTTCGATATAAGGGATTAGGGTAAGCTGCGTACAACCTGCGTCCTTGTTAGGAAAACAGTAAGTCCAAAATTTTTGCTTGTTTATTTTTATAAGAAAATTATTCGTTTCTTTTGCTGCTTCTCAATATTATGTAAAAGTAAGCACTTGCATCAGCGCATTTGTTTTATCCTGCTTCTAAAAACACGAAAATTTTTTACTGGGTGTGTTAACTGTTTTCTAAAAACATTTACAAGTCCAGTTTCCAAGCTAAAGTTACTTTAATTTAAAAAAAAAAATAACTGAAGATAACTTAAGATAACCACTTATTTTGTAACTCCTTGGTAACCCCTTATTATATCATTATGAGTAACCAGAAAGAAGAAATTTATATACAAGTAATTACTTATACTTTCACTATGAGTAATCAATCAGGCAACTCATTATTATCACTTATTCTTATTATCATTCATTAAAGACCACATATGAATTTTGGGTCATTGCGAACAAAAGTTATCAAGGAAGTAAATATCGTTTGTGCGCTACTTACACTAATTACTTGGTTATGTCTGTAATGAAAACTATGATGAATAATTTTATATTCTATTTAATTATTATTTCTTTTACTATATTTTTTTTTTATTTTGTTTTTTTTACGATAAATATCTTATTTGCTCCTATTGATTTTTGCCTAAATTTATAAATAGCTTACATTTCAAAGAATAAAACTATGCCTCATTAAAGATTAAAACTTTTGAACGAACTTGAAAAAATTTATAATTAATTGATATTCATTATACGTAGCAAGAAATTACTATCAAATTACCTTAAAAAGTACAACATGTACTTGTAATCATTGGAAAATGCACATACAAAATACCGATTGAGTGAAAGCCAATATTGAAGGAATACAAATAGAAATACAGACCGAGCTGAGTAACTGAACATCAGTGTTCTGTTAAAACAAAAACACTACAATTTTCATTTGAAAACGTAGCGTTTGTAGGTACATACAATTGAAATGTCTTGTTTGATGTAACTAATGCAATTTTACACCATTTCCGGGTAAAGCAGAAAAATAAAATTTATCTCTTTTTTTATTGAAAAGCAACTTGTTTAAACTTTACATTAATATGATATAAAAAAAAAATTTTTTGTCTTAATAGAGTTTGGTTGCAACTGATTTGAAAATATAAATTTTTATTTCTCTACACACAGAAAACAGTTTTGTAGTTGCAACCGAATTTTTTGCCAACCGAATTTTTGTGGTACCGCGTACTATCACTATTATTAAATTTTAATACTATTGTAACAACCGACATTTATTTACAAATTTTGAGTTTTTATTGTAACAATTGAATATTTTATGTTTATGGATTATAATATTCTATAAATATATTATAAAAAAAGTATATGCCTCGAACTGGGCTCGAACCGGCGATCTTCCGTTTGTCAGGCAAGTACTTTACCTCTAGCCTTAACCCAATTTAAATAGGTTTTTTTAAATTTCCCCTTTGAATATTTTCTAGTTTCAAATTTAAATATTTGTCTAAAAATAGATTTGTGTATACAATAGAACTTTAGCACATTTAATTACTATAAATGCAATTAATGTATATTCCGATGAAAATGAATTTAAAATAACAAATATGCAGGTGCTTGTGCAAATTTAAATGTAACTGACACTAATAGAAAACATATGATTTTCTATTGTTGATTTACTGTAATAAACGTCACTACATTGCTAGGTCTGTCAAAACAACTGAGTAGTATTTGGAAGATGACAAAGCCAATTGTGATAATATTTTGTTGTTGTTTTTGTTTTGTTTTTGATATTTTAAATTTTGAATCACGCTCCTAGACGAGGACAAGAAATTCTAATTGAGTTTGTGATTTAACATAACAAATATCTCTAGAAATTCTAATAACAAAGTCCCCTGAAGATTTCCTTTGGCAGGAATGTAATCCGGATAGGGACAAGCCTACAGCAGATTGTTTTCACAATTTGTTAAATAAGTTTTGGGACTTTAGCACATTTAATTACTATAAATGCAATTAATGTTTATCCCGATGAAAATGAATTTAAAATAAGAAATTCGGTTGCTCAACATTTTATTAGAGTTAATAAAACTATAAAAAAATTTATTAATAAAAAATTCTTCTCCGCGAACTGGGCTCGAACCGGCGACCTTCTGCTGGTCAGGCAATTACTTTACCTCTAGCCTAAACTCAATTTGAATTTCTATTTCTAATTTTCTAAATTGAATTTTTTTTTTTTTTTCTAGTTTAAATATTAATGTCTAAAAATAGATTTGTATGTACGACAGAAATTGGGTTGCTAATCTTAATACTTTATTAGAGTTACCAAAACTATTAAAAAACTTTATATTATTTTAGAATTGGTAACGAAAACTTATATTTTAGAAAGAGTGATTGTTTTTTTTTGCAGGCGAAACTAATATTCGATTTTAACTGCAAATATTTTATTCAAAGGATAAAATCTCCGAAAAGTGGTTGGTTTTTGGTATTATAGGTAATCTAGAAGATAATATATTTTCAATATTGATCATCATTAGGTTGAATGATGTGACTGTGTTTTGGGTCATTTTATATATTTTCTGTTTACAATATAGTTTAATTATTCTGATGATGAATTTTAAGTACTTACAATTAAAATTATTGAGTAATGATTAAATTTTGTTGGTTACAATGGAATTACAACCACTTTATTCTCTGTGTGTAGCTTAATAAAATTTTTTGCTAGGATATGGTTTAAGAAAAGAACTATCTATTTAACAATAACAAATAAAACAAACTTGTAGTATACAATAGATTTTCTATGGCTGTCTAAATTACTATATATCTTTCTATCCGTCCGTCCCTCTGCCTGTCTGTCTCTTTGTTTGTTTGTTTGTCTAACTATCTGTCGAACTATGGGGATCCAATGTGGATATTTGCAAATGCAATGAGCTGCAAAAGTTAAAAACGTGTTTTGAATGAAAAATTAATTTTCATCTTTTTTGACGTTGGTTAAAAGTGCTACAAGAAACACACAAAAAAGAAAATAAAATACAAAAGAAGTAGTCGTGGTAGTGTTGTGAGTGTTGTAGTTGAAAGAATCAAACTATTTGCTGATGCTGAACAGCTGCAAAAATGAAATTTGAGAGATAACGATGCATCGACAGATGTATGCAAATGGTATGACATGATAAATGGTTGCATTTCTGACAAACTAGATGAATAAATATTAGGGTTGTCATACCAATAAAAATTATTCGATTAATCGCACAAACAAAAACAAAATACGTACAAATAGTTTAAAAATAATTATTTTCGAATAACAAATAATTCGAATAAATGTTGAAGTTTAATCGAATAAAACGAATAATTTAGAAAAAATTGGTATTTTTAAATTACAAAGTTTAAAAATTATTTTACTAAAATTTAACATCATGCTATTTAACAACGACACTTTACAGTTTGAGTGCTAATATACTCACGGGACACTGTGGGACACTGTGGCCTTAGGTATCAATTGAACAAGATGCGACGATCCTCTACGGATACGTGCAGGTTTTGTGATTTGGAACCCGATACCTCAGAGCATGTTCTCTGCAAATGTCCGAGGCTCTCCGATAGGAGGGTGTATTATTTTGGTGGTCGAATAGTGACGCAATCGGACGTTTGGAACTGTTTACCTGGTAAGATAGTTGGCTTCGTAGGGAGCCTGAACCTATAGGGTGTATTCGCTGGCAGCACAAAATAACAGCTCTGTTCGCGGTGCATAGTGCCACTCTAGTCAAATCTAATCTGTTTTGTGACAAAAGTTCCCTTTAATTACTGAAAAATATATCTTTTTTCACCATGATCATAAAATAAATATTATTTTTTTTCCTTTTTTTTTACCAATTTTACTCATAGATGATTATTTTGCAAAATTTATTTGTTTTTCACATCTTACCTTGAACACAGATTTTTCTTAGAACTTTAAAAGTGATTTTTTTCTAAACAAATTTTTAATTTTCTTTTTTGCCATAATTAGCCATTTTTTATGAGATATATAATATATATTTGCATTTGGGTATTGGATTTCAAATTGGTGCCATAATTCGCAAAATTTGGAGATGGATATTCAAAAACTGTATTTATTTTCAAAAACACTTTTATTCGTTTCATTAATCGAACAATTTTAAAAAGTTAATCATTTGTCGTTCGATTAAAATTTTCTTGATCGCTCAATAGATCAAAACAAAAACCCGAATAAATGACAACCCTAATAATATACATACTCTGGCGTATTTAAAACACAGTAATATATATTTTGTAGTAAAATAAATGCATTTTAAATCATACAAGATTTTATTATGAAAACAAATTCGATTTCTTGGGAAAGTAACAAAATTGTAGAATTTGAAAAAAAAAAATTCGTAGGACCTGGAATTGCTATTTTGTGTTATTATCAAAACAAATTCAGTTACTGTCTTTAATTATTAAACGACTAATGAAAATAATAATCATAATAATCCGTGCATAAAAATACGAAATTATTGTCAAAACTACAAAAAATTAAGTAAAATGTAAAAATTTTTAATAATAATTTACAATACGTTACAAAATATAAAAATGTTGATACTCCCAAATTGATGACATCATTTAATATAATATCTGCAAATATATAGAAATAATTATATATAATATAAACAAAATTGTCTTTCAACTACTTACATCAATGGTTGTCTAAATGATGCTATGTTTTAAAGGAACGCAAATACCGCTGATGATTATAGAAACGAAACGAAAAAATAACAAAATATAACATATACAAGCCTTTTTTTTTGCAATAAGAAAATATAGACATAAAAATCTATCATAAAAATCCACCTAAGATGTGTGTCTTTGTCTTTCGTGTTAGTCTGTCAACCTGCTGTATATTTGTTTGCAATTTGACCACGCTAGATTATTAATCTCTGTAAACATTTAGTTTAAGCAGTAGAGATTCCAGATGGGGTGCAATAACGCCTTACGAAATACGGCCTTAAAGGCTTTATTTCTTAATGGAAAGTGAAATAAGGCCTTTATTTCCAAAAAGGTTTTATTGCACTTTGAAAGTGAAATAAAGCCGTAAAGGTCTTATTTCCCTCAAATTTTTTTTTAAATGAAGCAATAAAATTTCTTATTCTTCTTATATTTTATTAAACAATTATAAAAAAATTTCATATTAACAAAAATTAATAGAACATTAATAATTAATCCCACTTCTGGAAACGAAATAAATCCCACCAAAATGAAAAAAAATCACTTTAATCATTACACATTTTTGCAAATATGATGATAAGCAAAAATTAATAGAACATTAATAATTCAACAAAAAATTTAACTGCAACAATATTGAAAATCTTTGCTTTATAAAGTTTTTCTGCGTGGGGGCCTGCGGCCGCTCTTAGGGGTTTTCTCCTCCATGGGACGCGGCAGGTGGCTTCGCTGAATAAAGTTTCCCTGCGCGCGTCACACTAGGGAAGATAATGAGACGCGCGCAGGAAAACTGTGTTCATCGAAGCCACCTGCCGCGTCATATGGAGGAGAAAACCCCTAAGATCGGCCGCAGGCCGCCACGCAGAAAAAACTGAACAGTGTAACAAAAGAATCAAAAAATACAAAATAAAGGCTTTATTGCACCATTGGCTAAATTTCAATAAAGGCCTTATGTCACTTTCAAAGTGCAATAAAGCCCTTTTCGCAATAAAGGCCTTATTTCTCAATTGGAAGTGAAATAAAGCCTTAAAGGCCTTATTTCGTTAGGCGTTATTGCACCCCACCGAGATTCCACTGTGATATAAAAAATAAACAAATTCAAAGCAAAGTTTTTTCGCCAAATAATTTAGAATTTTTTTAAAATATATTGTTTTTTATTAAATTGTTGAACCCCAAAATTTTCTCTAGGCCTATGCGAAATCATTTTCTATCAATATCTTTCACACAGAAAAGGTTATGATCTTTTAAATGATGTCCCAACCAATAAAATTTTTGAAATTGCAAAGCCTCAGGCCACAGTTTTTAAAATAAAAAAAATCGTTTTAGAAATATGCTTTTGTTGTCAAACATACCAACCAAATATTATCAAAATCGGGCACAATCGAAAAATTAGTCGTAGAAATACAATGAACATGCTCATTCCGCAAGCTATATAAAAGAATACCATTTTTTAAATACATTTTTGGTTGTCTTGGAGTATACACAGAAAAAAATTTAGCTATTTGGCAACTGAAATTCAGTTACTACGACTTAAATTCAGTTATTACGAATTTCAGTGGGTCTGAACAACAAAACATTAGTTTTCACAACAAAGTCCGTTAAATTCCTATGAATTTTAGTTGCAACCCCCAAACTATTCATAAATCTAATGTAAATGTCGTTGTACTAACTGAATTTATAAGTTGTTACCATTAAAATACACTTTTCAATTTGGTTGGCACTTTATTTCTCTGTGTGTAGGCTTCACCACTTGGCCGCTAACAACATTACGACTTTGGGTGACGTTAGTGTAATGCGCTGGAGGAGACTGGGGAATTTCTTCAACGGGTCGGAGTTTCAGGAATATACTTACGGGCATGCAGTATTTTATTGAACATGAGTCGGTTGTGAAAGGTAACTTCACCACCGATTCCTCTTTTCAACCTAACCTACATATGTCCTTCTTGACAAAATTTGATGATGGTGTTATTTTAAATTTCTTTTTCCGAAAGTCTGTAAAAGTTATGGTTTTGTGGGAGTGTTTGGACATGAGGTACAAGCTGAAATGTCTGTTGAAAAACCATTATTATTTTATTTAAACAATCAAAAATTTACACCCAAATTATTAAAAACAGCAGTTTTTCTTTTCTTTCGAAAAGTGATTGAAAGTGAAAATCAAAAACTAATTTCTTTTTAAATAAACTACAATCAGTTTCTGTTAAAATGTTATGAGCGTTTTTAAGTATCGTAGTATTTAAATTGCTGCTAAAATTCATAAAATTTTGAGATGAATGTGTCAAATATTTAAAATATTTGTGTATTGTGTAAAATTACTTTTATTCATTCCATTACAAATTATTTAATCGTTTAATAGATCACAATAAAATCCCAAATAAATGCTAATATATGCCTAAAATAGTGGTGCCATATTTTGTGGAAAAGTATTGTACATCATATTGCACAATAAATTGGAAAAAATCAAAAAGATTTTGATCCGTATTGCGCATCCAAGGAATGTGAAAAATATTTTATACTGTTTGGCCACATTGTGAAATTTTTATATCCCTCCACAACAGAACAAAAGAGTCGTACCATATTTTGGGCAAACGTATTGTACATCTTATTACACTGAATAGTGTGTAACAACAATAATGGAAACAATATTTGCAATAATAAAGCGAAATGTATACGAAGCTTAAATTAGCTGATTTTCTAAAATGGCAAGGTCGATGGAATATACTTCATATTATTACGAATTTATATATAACTCATACGCTATGTGGGTTAATATCAAAACGTTAATCGAATTCACCGTTGCTTACCGATTCTTGCGGTCAATTATATTGAAGGACGGTATTTTAAAATTACCTGGTTAGGCTATTTCAACGGTAACGGTATTTAAATCTATTTTGTTACTGATTCTTTAAAGCTGACCTTTATGACCATGTGTTAGAGTAACAACAACAATAGTCTGCCAGTAACAAAAAATTAAATATTTTTAATAAATAAAAAAAAATCGAATGCTCTTTCTATACAATATTTTAAGAATAACGGTATTTTAAGTTATTTCGTTAGAATAATTTAAGGTTAAGGGTATTTCAAGTTATTTCGATATATGAAAGTTATCTTTTAAGATATTTGAAGGTTAACGATGATTCTGTAGAATGGCTTTTAATAGTTATTGTTATTTTAGGGTAAGTGTTTGCCAACTATAATAAAAACTCAATATAAAAGTTAAAAGAATAGTTTATTTCAGCAATTTCATAAATTTTTGACATCGTCTGAAACTGAATTTGTATGACTTTTATTTCTAAAGTTTTTTAATTTACAAGTTTGTTATAATTTTTATTAAAAATAAAAATTATGTTTTTTCGACCTTTAATTGTGCAATGAAAATGAAAATTATTCAAGTTCGAGGCCATATACTCTATATTTCTTCATTAGGATATTGTCCTAACAAATAATCTATAGAGTTTTTGTTTTCAAATTTATTATTTGACCCTTTCAGGAATGTGTTGATAGATCTATTTCGGGAATTTTCTAGGTTCCCATCATCAGAACACGTTTTGAAAGCGGTAACAATCCCATGCCAAACCTCAAGCATTCATATGAACTAGTTTACTCACTACATGAGAACTAATATACATATGAGTTTGAAATTAGATAAACGATGAAAAGGGTTAGGCACAAAGTCACCATCTATGGAAATTGTACCCATTAAGCAGTCGAAAAGAAAAAAAAATACTTGAAAAAAATTTACAAAATAATTAAAAATTTTTTTATTATATTTCTGAAACCCACCACAGAAGTTATGACCTTTTGAATGAAATACCCAACCCTTAAATACCCAACCCTTAAATTATTTATATTTCAAAGCTTAAAAAATAAAAAAAACTAAGAAATCTTTTTAGAAATATGCGTTTATTGCCAAACATACTTACCAAATTTTATTAAAATTGTGGACCATCGTTGAAATAAAAAACTCTTGTAAATTTCAAGTAATTTTCTTCAATTTTCGACTTCTCAATGGGTATAATTTCCATAGATGGTAACATTATGCCTAAGTCTTTTCGTCGTTCTTTAAATTCAAAAAACGTGAGAAATAAAAGTCATATAAATTCCGTTTAAACCGATGCCAAAAATTTATGAAATTACTGAAATAAACTATTGTGTTAAGTCTTAAATTAAGTTTTTACTATAGTTGGCAAGCACTTTCCCATTAATAACAATAAATATTAAAAGCCATTCTAAAGAACTATCATTAACCTTAAAATATCCTAAAATATGACCTTAAAATATCGAATAACTTGAAATACCCTTATCTTTAAATTATCCTAACAAAATAACTTAAAATACCGTTACTTTATTTCCTAAAAAAATTTAATTTTTTTTATTAATGGCACTCTATTGTTGTTTTTCTATCACACATCTCATAAAGTTCAGCTATAAAATATCAGTAACAAAATAGCTTTAAATACCGTTACCGTTGAAATAGCCTAACCAGGTAATTTAAAAATACCGTTATTCAATAGCATTAACTGCCTAAATCGGTAAGCAACCCTGAATTCCATAAACGTTTTGATATTAACCCACATAGCGTATGAGTTATATATAAACTCGTAATAATATGAATTATACGCCATCGACATTGCCAATTTAGAAAAATAGATAATTTAAGGTTCGCATACACTTCGCCATATTATTTTTTCTTATATTAAATAACAGCTATATCAATTTATAGATCTCATTCCATTAGTCACATTTTAAAATATATATTACATCAGCAAAAATATAAATAGCACTCAAAAAAAGGGGTGTTTTTATGCAGGTATAAAACTTTAATTTTTTTAACTGGCGGCCATTTTGTCAGCTGTCAAGTGATTTATGTTAAGTTTGGTTTGGCATTTCAATATGAATAGACTGACGCCTGAACAACGCATCCAAATTATGCGAATTTATTTTAAAAATCATGGTTCTGTTCGAAATACGTATCGCGCACAAATTTTTCGATTGTTGTTTACCGATGAAGCTCACTTTTGGTTAAATGAGTATTTGGAGTGATGATAATCTTTAAGTGTATGTTGAGATACCCTTACATCCAGAAAAACTTACTGTTTGGTGTGCTTTGTGGGTTGGTGGAATCATTTTTCCCTACTTCTTTAAAAACCATGCTGGTCAGAACGTTAGAGTCAATAGTAACCGCTATATAGCCATGATTACTGATGTGTAGGTCCTTTAGTTTCAGCAAGACGGAGCAACATGTCACCCAGCTCGTGCCACAATGGATGTATTGAAGGAAACGTTTGATAAACTCATAGTTTCACGTTTCGGACCCGTGTTTTGGCCTCCAAGAGCATGCGATTTAACGCCGGTGGACTATTTTCTGTGGGAAATTGTGAAGTCGCTAGGCTACGCCGATAAGTCCGAAACAATTGACCACTTGGAGGACAACATTCGCCACGTTATTGCCAATATATGGCCAACAATGTTGGAAGAAGTCATCGAAAATTGGACCTCCAGATTAGACTACGTCCGAGCCAGCCGTGGCGAACATATGACAGAAGTCATATTTAAATTATAATGCCAGAAGATACTAAGTTGGATTTAGAATCATATTAAATACTTTTAAATACTTTTAAATTCGCCAAATAAAAATTTTTATATGATGATGCTTTTTCGGGTTAGGAAAACTGTGTTTGGTCATAAAACTTAAAGGCCTTAGAAGTGCTTGATGCGTTTTCGATTTTAGTACTAAGCTCATTATAATCTTTTATTTGATATATGTTTTGGCGGAATTGATCAGTGCTTTAATTGCCAGAAATTGAAATGCGTATGGAAAAACTGTCACTGTAGCCGCTGTGATTGAAAAAAATTAATTTTTTTGCACTTTATCAATTAAGTCCGTCGTAAGGATTCATTCTAGGCACTTAACTATGTTCTCAAGCCATTTTTTTTTTTATTACAAAAAGTTGATTTTTTCAAACACTTACCCTAAAATTACAATAACCATTAAAAGCCATTTTAAAGAACTATCATTAACCTTGCAATATCTTAAAAGATAATCTTAAAATATCGAAATAACTTAAAATACACTTAGCATTAAGTTATCCTAACGAAATACATTAAAACACCGCTATTCTTAAAATAGCCTAAGATTCGATTTTTTTGTATTTCTTTAAAAAAAATAATTTTTACCATTATAAGTAGTCTATTGTTGTTGTTACTCACACACACACTCACAAAGGCCAGCTTTGAAATATCATTAACAAAATAACGTTAAATACCGTTACCAAATAATTTTCAAATACTGTTATCAACTTCGAACTCCTACATTAGTTCTCATTTCGTGACAAAACTAGTTTATATGAATGTTTGATGTTTTGCATTGGATTGTCACTTCTTTCAAAACGTGTTTTGATGATAGGAACCCAGAAAATTCCCGAAATAGATCTATCATCACATTCCTGAAAGTGGTCAATTAGTAAATTTGAAAACAAAAACTATATAGATTATTTGTTAGGACAATATCCTAATAAAGAAATATAGAGTATGTCCTCGAAATTGAATAATTTTCATTGGTCGAAAAAACTAAATTTTTATTTTTAATAAAAATTATATCAAACTTGTTATTCAATATTAGTTATCGCATAAATCGGCAACTAACCCTGAATTTTATTAACGTTTTAACCCACATCGCGTATGAGTTATATATAAATTCGTATTAATGTTAATTATACGCCATCGACCTATCCCAATTAAAAAATATTGATAATTGAAGCTTAACTTCTGTACTAGTGTTGTCATTTTTTATTGTTTTTAGGGTTTTTTAATGTGTTCTATTAAACGATTAAATAATTTTTAATCGAACGAGTAAAAATATTTTTAAAAATACATAAATATTTTAAGTATTTTTCCCCATCATCTCAAAGTTTTATGAATTTTCGCAAGAATGTAAGTAGTACGACAATACCAATTCTCAAAAGAAAACGACAAAAGACTTTTTCTCGTCAGTTGTCATAGTTATAAATTTTAAAAAAGTTAAATAGATATCGTCGATAGTTTTAGTATATCGAGCTCTAAAGATCTTATTTCAGTTACCGAACGAATAATGTAAAAGAAGTTCACAGTTTAAGTGCTAACGTGCAATCGCTGTAAAATGATTACTAGTTTTTATAATTTGGCTTAGTTAAAACTTAAGAAATCACACTTTTTTAATTGAATTCCTTTATATTTTTACTTGAAAGTCAAATTGTATATCACTACACAGTACTCATGTGTATAAGTATATCTTTGAAAAGGACTTGCAAATATTTTAGAATTTCAATTACTTTTTAATAGAATTCTGATTTTATTTTGTCTATCACAATTTTTTTATAATTTTTTTTTTATAAAGTTGGTATATTTTTTGCGAAAAAGTTTGATAGTATTATTTAAATTATTCATTTTGTTCGATTTATCGTCCAAATTTATTCGAATTATTAGTTATTCGACATCATGTTTTTCTTAAAGTGTTCGTCATAATTTTTGTATTGTTCGTACGATTAATCGCATTATTTTTAATCGTGTCACAACCCTAAAATATACCACAACCAGCAACATTCCGAAAAGGTTAAAGATGACATAATTTGTATTAACAAATAAAGGACTATCACATGATAGAAGTTTTTTGCAGAACGATTCAAAAATATTTCTGTAAATTTTATCGCAAAACCTTGATAACATGTTGGAACTATTTTTTATATAGGGCATTCTTTGTGAATTTAAGACTCCTGGCTGTCAAAAGTTGAGTTCCATGTACAGAGTTGTATTATGGCATAACATTTTAGTGAATATCTCTACTTTCTAAAGGCGAGTAATAATGGTTTAGTCAATATGGAGGATCGAGTTGAGGTACTACTTTCAGAGACGCTTTAAAACCTGTTAATAAGTGACGAAACAGGCATGCAAATTGGTATACGGTCGCTGAACACTAATCTGGCATTCGATTTTTTAATTTCAAAATGGCAGATCCAAAACGTGCTTAAAATTTTCACTTAATACTTACTATGAAACGCTAAGCTCGTTTTTTCGTTGCCTACATTACAATAAGTACAATTTAAAAAGGGCAAAAAAAAAATATATTTAAAGCGGGTTTTATTTATTTAAACTGTATATTTTTGCGTAAAAATGATCTGTAATCCGAATTTTATTGCAATCGGAAAAAGTCTACTAAAAAAGCTTTTTGTATAAACATTTTTATTTTAGAATCAAAACACCTTTCGATGAAAAAAAGTTTAAAATTTCTAAAAGTTTTTCCATTTATAAAAATTTAAATTTAAAAAAAAATTATAAAAGACAAGTTCGCTTAAGTTGAAAGTTTTAGTCGAAAAATCATCAAGATATGATTTACTGTTATTTAGGGTAGACTGGAGAACTTTTGGTACTTTTTTGTTTGAAGTGCAAAGCCAATATTGATCCCGATTATAGAAATATTTTTGAGCCTGTGAAGAAAAATCCCTGCGTTTCTTTTTTTTCCCCGAGAAATCACTTTGAACCTAAGCCTGGTCTTCTGGACAAACGTGAGAACCTCAAACCTAACGGTACATAAAAATAACGTAAACCAATATAAAAAAAATTCTTTTTAACCTTTAAATTTTAATGCTTAAAGTTCCCATTATTCCTGTGCCTTATATTATATTTTTAATGTTTTTCAGAGTAGCCTAAATCGGCTTAACTGTCCCAAACAATAAGGTTTGTGCGTCAATTGAATGTGTGTTTAAGCGGAGTTTGGACATAATTACGTCATATTCATGAGTCTACATTGTTTTGGAAGAGACAGCGGAGATGAGACATCATTTTGATATAAGTTAGGTTTGGTAATTCCGTTGCACGAAAATGTTTAAGTAAGGAGAGTGTCCGGTAGTGGCAGATGGTAGATGGAAACTTCTACCAATTATAAATCAACACCATTGGAAATATTTCCAAATAAACTGATATGGCTACAGGATGGTGAATGTACCCCCAGATGCAAATAATCCCACAAAATCATAACTTTTTCACACTTTTCTAAAACTTTTTGAAAAAAACACCACCATAAAATTTTTTCAAGGACATTGGTTGCGTTATATTGAAAAGAGGAATCGGAAGTGAAGTTATCCAACACATCTCTCCTGAGATTGATCAGCTCTGCGGTTAGACACGACTTTTCTCGACAATATTTTTTTAAATTTTCGGATAATCTTCATATTTTAAAACACGATATTTCAAGATCCGCTGGGATTAGCTGTACTAAATTTGGACGAGGTTATGGTTGAAATCAGAAAGTGTAGAGAAATTCGACTGCTTGATTATATATGTTTTCAGTCAATATGATAATAGTTATTTTGGGTCCGCAGAACATTATACTAAATGATATATAAAAATGTATACTAAATGATATATAAAAATGTATATAAAATGTGTCTGTCAGCTAATACCTGTAAGGTAAACCCTTCAAATTTGGAATAAAACTCGAGTTTTAAATGTCGTGTTGACCAGAGTAGAGGGCAGCGGCAGGAAATTTTGTTTTTAATATTATTTATTGTTGTTTATACTCCCTGAGGATGTCATTCAAAGAATGACGAAATATTGGAGATATATAAATAGTAAAGTATATTTCAAATATATAATTAAATCTGCTTTTATATTACACTTCATATAGGGCAATATGTAAAAACATATAATTATATAACGATCCTTATATGATTACATATGTCACATGTAATTGCATATATCTGTATACAATTGTATCTAATTTGATGGAAAATGTATCACATTATATATAATTTGATACATTTGGATTAGGACAAAATTCGGTTACAATTGTATCAAATAATATCTTATTTCATCAAATTAGATGTAATTTTATAAAATAATGCCTAACTGCATGAGATTAGATCCAATATGATATATGTTTATGTTCTCATTTTTTGGATATAATTATAACACGAAAATTCACAAAATATTTTTTTACCTGCCTAAGTGAAAAACTTTTGATATAATTACATATTACTTTATTCAATTTGATATCAATATATATTGTATAATATATATTGATATAAAAGTATGTCTTAAATATAAAATTTTGTCTTCCTTTATATTACACGCCATATAGTGCAATATGTAAAAATATCTAATTATCGATTTATATATGATTACATATATCACATGTAATTGCATAGATATGCAATTATATTTAATTGGATGTAAATATATCACATTATATATAATTTGATACATTTGGATGAGGGCAAAATTTGGATACAATTGTATCAAACTATATCTAATTTCATCAAAGTAGATCTAATTGTGTCAAGTAATGTCTAATTGTATCAGATTAGATCTAATATGATACAATCAGATGTTCTCATTTATATAATTAAATATAATAAAAAATTAATTAATTAATGCTTAATATTTAATGCGGATCCCATTTGGGTCTCTCGAAATTCATACCGATTTTGGTATCAAACGACACATTATTAAGAGACATTCATCGTGTGAAATTTTTGGGATCGTTAACTGTTTTTCGAAAGTATCTTTGTTTTATATTAAATTCTTATCCGATATTCATAACATTTCGCATGTTTTTGTTTTTGTATTTTTAGTTACTGTTTTTATATCTGATCTCAAATTTATAAAATTCAGAACAACTGATGAAATACACCGTTCTGAATACTAAAAATTAAAAAAATTCATAACTAAATATTTCTTTTCTTAAATATTAATTAAAATTATTTTTGAGTAACCTTGAACTATGTTTGAAATAACAAGTTATTCAACTAAATTTAAATTATGCAAAAAAAAAAAAAAAACGTTCAAAACAATTAAAAAATCAAATCCAAATACTTGTGTTTTTAGACCAAAAATGCTTTAAGTGTACCACCTTGTTATATACCTGTACTATTAATCAAATCGCAATTAAACTTGAATTGCACGATTCACGTGACCCAGAGTGAGACTGAAATACGAGAACAAACTGAAAAGCTATTTACTATAAATATGTAATAAATTTATAATTACAATATTTAAACGTAGGAAAGAAAAACCTATTTAAATTAAACAGCTTTTAAAATGTTACTGTTTCAAGTTTTGTTGCAATTGCACCTATAATATACTTATAATGATGTTGTACACCCTTATATCATTTTTGGTGTAATCACACAAGTATTAGGATTCGAGTTTTTTTTTATTGCTTTGTAATGAAAACATATTTTTTTAAATAAAATGAAGGGCTTAGTGCAAAAACATGATAAGCCACACGTTTTCAAAAAATGATTTTATGAGTTCATTGCATTACCTAGCGTGGTATCAATATCCACTTAAATGATTTAAGCTATATTCCAAATACTTTCAGATCTAGAGAAAATGTTACCTTTTACAATTCGACTATATTTCAATATTTTTTTACTCAAGAACATGATATGCCACACCAATAAGATACACATTCCATGAAAAATTCTAAATAAATTTTCTGTAAAAACTTGATAAGCCACATTAATTTATTAAAATGTTTTTTACTGTCTTCTTGTCTCCCAGCGAGGAACATGTAAAAGAAGCCACATCTTTGCACTTACAAAAAGTTTATTTATCACGAAAATCTGTCAAATCAGCTATCTATTCTTTAAAATAAAAATATTCTAAATAAAATTTCTGCAAAAACTTGATAAGCCACATTAATTTAACAAAATGGGGATTACTGCCTATTAGTCACCCAGCGATGGACATTTAATAGAAGACACATCTTTGCACTTAAAGCAAGTATATATATCATGAAAATGCTTTAAAAAAGCTACCTAGTCTTTAAAATTAAATAATTCCAAATAAAATTTGTGCAAAATCTTGATAATCCACATTGACCTAATAAAATGGTTTTTACACTCTTCTAGACTTCCACCGACGGATATGTAATAGAAGACACATACTGTCACTTATTACAAGCATTTATAGCTCGAACATCTTGCTTAACAGCTGCCTAGAAGTCATTGAAAACCATTTCTTCAAAATCCATGTGGCTTATCATATTTTTGCAGAAATTTTATTTAAGATTTTCTTATTTTTAAGACAAAGTCGATGTTTTTCTGGACTTTTATATTCTCGATACTTGTAATAAGTCTTCTATTACATGTCCATCGCTTTAAGACTAAAAGGCAGTGAAACCGATTTTTTTTAAATCCACGTGGCTTATCAAGTTATTGCAGAAATTCTCTTTAAGATTTTTTTTATTTTAAAGAAATAGTGGATATTTTGCAGGATTTTCGAGCAAAAGATACTAGTAATAAGTGCTAAAATATACCGGCATTTATTGCAAGTTTCTACAGCACTAAATGCCTGAAATACAGATATCATTTCTTCAAAATTAAAAAATTCTAAATAAAATTTCTGCAAGAACCTGAAAGTCATGTAATAGAAGACACAATTTGGCACTTTTTACAAGTATCAAGTATCAAGAAAGACCATATAATTTGCTACCATTTTTCAGACTATGAACTTCTTTACTTATCTTTGTGCAATAACTTGATAAGCCACACTTTTTTTTGTACAAAAGCAGTTTCCGATGGATTTCTATCATCCATGAACGGGTATGTGATGGGAGCCTTCCTTAAGCACCTATTATGTATGCTTACAGTCTGGTTTAGTTAAAGCCTTATTTTCTACATTGTTTTTAAACTTTAAAGGCGATTATTTCATTACTTTAATTTTGTGGCTTGTCAAGTTTTTACACTAAGCCCTTCAAATATATTTAATTGAATATTCTTGTTAGTTCAATATAAAACAAAGATAATTTCGAAAAACAGTTAACGATACCATTGAACGAAAATTGTAGCGCCTATAACTCAAAAAGTAAATCAGCCAAATTCAATTTTTTGACATGATGAATAACTCTTGATAATTTGTCGCTTGATATCAAAAACGATATGAACTTCGAGGGACCCATGATGAGGCACCACTTTCGGTCACCCTTTTTGTATGAAATTCCCGGGACCGGAAATCCCGGAATGCATTCCATTCTTGTGTCATATACAGAATCTAACATAATTATTTCGTAAATCATTTAATGTCATATATATTTATTCACATTATTTATTATATACTAATACCGGAGCACTAGAGCTACGAAGACTATTGGCGCTGAAAGCGACTTCTGACCAGATCCTCAGGTGGGAATCGAATTAACGACCCCCGTACTGATAGGCAAGCACGCTGGCAACTAGCCTACCGGGGCGCTCAATATAATTATATGTTAAGTTATATAATTATATATTAATTTATATAATAATATATTAAATTATATCATACGTCAGACACTTATCCAGAACTATGTTTTACCGGCCCAACAACAACAATTACAACACCAAGAGGAAAACTAGTTTATTTTATGTATTGTTTTTGTTGTTGGGCAGGTAAAACATAGTTCTGGCTACATGCCTGCCTTACATATCACACCATATATATGAATAATATAGCTTAGATGTTACTATATATTATTACATAATATGTTATATATGAGAATGTGTTATTATATATGGCAATAGATCTACCATATCTTATTATGTATAGCATATATGTTTGATATCTAATAATAGTTAATATATAAAATTATATCTTCATATACGATGCCATATAATAATATATTACACCATATATAATTACATATTGTAATATATTTTAAGATGAATAAACATAAGACCATATATAATTCTTTTTTTTTTACTCGGGTATGTCTACGTAAAGTATCATTTCAATCTGATCAGCCAGTAGAAATGGGTAAATTATTTCCTAAATATTTGTGAAACACCACACTGAGCATTGTACGAGGGGGTGTAAAGTTGACTAGACGGATAGTGAGATGAGTTCGGCATGTTTGTAATTCTAACATGTGTTCCATCGCCCCGAGGAAGCTACGCTAGCAACAAGTGCCTTAGATCACCTCCGGGGGCTGCCTGGGCAATGAAAATTTCGATGTCTCTATTAGTGTCCCGATAGAGACTCGTTCTTGGCTGCAAACGATCATGGCTAGATTGATCATGGTTTCTCGGTAATCAAATGTTACCAGTACTGAGTTGCTCGGGAGTCAAGTGGAAGTAGCTTCGGCTACAAGGTCTTACCAAAGACTATAAATTGGTACCACGAGAGCCATTGGCCCGCCGTAAAGGTGCCTCTAGAGGGATCCTCTGTTGTCAATTAATGCAAACTAAGACATGTCCAAGGTATACATGCTGGTGTACGGAAGAAGAACGATGAGAAGGCGGAAGGTTGTGAAGCCTGAAGATAGTATCAGTCGGTGGACCAGAAAATGAACCAAATAAGAAGATGAGAAGAAATGATGAAAAAGTTGAAAGCTGGGAGATACTCAAATGGCGGAAGAATTATGGAAGAGAGGTGAAGGCTCAAGATACCTGAATGTCTTAATACTGTCGTAGAAAGACAGTAGGAGTTTTGAGTGACATGTCAATGTGTTCATAGTATCGTTAGCATGATCCCGCTATTGTCCTTTACGGCAATGGCTATTGGCAAAGGCCCTTCGGGAAGTTTCGTGGTGGCTGTGGTTGTACTCCACCTCGACTAGGCCTCGACCCTATCATTGGGAGGAGATATGTCCGAACAACATTCTCTAAAACTGGTACCCAACCTCAATTCTCAGTGTCCAGCATAAGGGGCGCTGGTGGACGCATTGTATACCCCCGGTGTTGAGAGCACCGTGGAGTTAGGCTATTGCGGCAGGTATCCACGATAATCAAAAAACATTTGCGCATTGTACGAACATTTTTTGAAAGTTTTTGTTTGTTTAACTATATTGACAAATCCACTTACCTTTAATTCGAGTTCATATTGAGTAAATATAACTTTACAATTATATTTGATTATGTACCTACAGCTGGCAGACCAGCCAAGGGATTAATTACTCTTGTGAATCTGAAAAAAATAAAAATATAATTTTCCTAAAACATTAATCATATAAATCACCCACAAATCTATAATCTGCAAATAACAGCTACAACAAAACATTTAATTTTATTTTGTATAAATTGAACATGACCAAAAATGCAAACAAAATGTTATTTGTTTGAACGCACGAATGCACAATTGTATAGTTTTTGCAACAACAGCTGACAATCCAGAAATGTTTTTTTTTTTGCTATTGGTGTCGATTTTGTTGCATGCTTGCATATGAATGTAAAACATATATCGACTGGACAAAAATTTGGCGCCAATAGATTATAGAAACGCCCAAACATTTCAACTGCACGTTGTTGTATTTTTTTTTCTACTCGTACTTCACTACTTCTCCCACTATCACCTCACCCACTTTTAATAAAAGGAATTAAAAAAAATGCATTACATTGATTGCAGAATGAAATGAAATAAAACTTAATTTAGTCACGGGATATACATGCGCCAAAGTCAAAAACAAATACAACAAAGCTGTTGCAGGCAGCTAGCGCTTAATACATAACAATCTAACAACTGCAACAACATTCATGATGACAATGCAACACGTGCAACACTATAGTGGAAATGTTTTGTTTTAGAAAAACTTAGTTTGCAACAAAAAAAAACTAACAAAAAACGAGTTCAATGATACCAGTGTTGGTTTCCTTTATATTTTTGTTTTTCATGGGTGGATTACTAACTGAATATTATATTCAATGTTGTTATTGTTGTTTGGGCCTTATTGTTGTCGATATTTTTATTGTTGTTCCACTAATGCTGTTAACACCAATATGAATAGATTTCAAAAAACTTTGTTATTTCGAGTTTGTTTAAAAAAAACTTCCTAAAATACGGCTATAAACAATGGCAATATTTTTGTTAACAGAAGCGCAGCAAACACAAGATTTTCAAATGTGTTAATTTTTGTAAACCCCAAACAGTGTTGACGTAAGTTTGTATAATAAAGGCAACATTTTCGAAACAAAAATAAAGAAGGTTGCCAATGAGCTAAAGTAATATGTAGAGCATGAATAATCGTGTTTTATGTATATAAAATATTCATATAAAATCATAAAGTATGCACTTAAAATTTTAAATTATTAACTTTATATTGCTTTTTTCAACATTTTTACATTACCACAATTTTTGTAATTTTTGTCTAAAATAATTTTTAGAACTAACGTTTATTATAGTCAAAAAATTAATAAATGTATTTCTCTATTATTTTCGTTTTCGTGATGGAAAAAATATGCATCAAAAAATATTTAAAAATTAAAAAAAGGAGTTTATAAATTTTGCAAAAAATCAGTTTTTAGTAAAATATTAAAAAATGCTCCTAAAATCATGCATTTTTATACAAAATATGCAAATACCCAGCAAAACTTTCTATTACCCGGTAATAAGTTTGGGAGTGTGCGCCCCGGTAGGCTAGTTGGTAGCGTGCTGGCTTACCAGTGCGGGGGTCGTGGGTTCGATTCCCACCAGATGCATTAGCCTACAATGCGTCGAAAACTTTTCTAATACAAACCCCATTTTCTATTATGTAAATTCTGGCAACACATTACAAAATACATAGTACCTCCAGTATAAATGTGATAAGTTTTTTTTTTTTGAAGATTTAATTTTTGCATATTAGGTATTAAATTAAATGTTATAAATGTTTAACTAAACATTTTATGAATGAAATTGTTTATATGTAATAAGAAGACCACATATTACTTTTCTATTACAAATCTTATTATTTTAATAAGGGCATGATTTTAAAAAATCGGCCATGAGTAGTCGATTAGGAATTAATTCCATTTTTTATGAATTTCATTTTTTACAAATTTATTTAAAACTGTGAACTTTAGACAAATTTGTTAAAAAAAAACAAATTAAAATTTTCCCCACTGTGCCCGGCTCCGGTTTTTTTTACGAACATTAGTTAATTCCAAATTAGTTTTGGTTAACATTGATTTGGATGACAAAAATATTTTAAATGATGTATGAAAAAAATTTATTTTAATATCATTCTTCAACAAAACTTTAGTCGTGCTTAAATTAAATATTTCATAGATTATAAATCATTACAAATAGAAAACACTGATTGTTTATAAATGTATGAGACGATGAAAAAAAATCTTGTGGGGATCAGCGCTAGAGGGATTGCCGCACTTTTGACTATATATGCATATATATCAACCAACCACAGAAAATCGATGATGTTAATTGATTACACGAACAACATGAGTTATTTTCGTCTTTTCTTGCAAGTTCAACCAACAGCTTTATATCTTATAAATAAAATACAGAGTTTTCTTTTTATTTCTAAAAAGGCAACTATCTTATTTATAATATTTGACTAATTTGTGCAAAAAAAACTTAATTACTGACATGGTTTCATTAAATTGAAAACAAAAAGCAGCTCTGACACTTAAACAATATATGATAGTATAAAAACGGCTTAGAGAGTGCTTTCTAGTCAGTTCTCAGATTTCGATAAAATTATGGTGTGTAATAAAAACAACGGCCCAAATTGACATTTATTCGTTTCAAAAAAGTGTAATTTTCTTTTAAATCTTTTTAAAATTTTGAGTGCTCCATTGGAAACCTCTTATATAAATATGTCCCAAATTACATATTTTTGTTGGAACATTCCATTATTAATAAAAACGAAGACAATAATGGAGCAAAATAAATACAATTTCGGAAACGTTTGGCTCTAACACGACTTTTCCTTATAACCAATATTTTAAATACAATTTCGGAAACGTTTGGCTCTAACACGACTTTTCCTTATAACCAATATTTTAAATAATTATAAAACCAATATTTTAATTAATGAAAATAAGTGGCAAGCCTGAACCCACAGCATAGGGTATATGCAATATGGGTATAAACAAAATCCGAGTTTCTTAAATTTTACCATGTTTTCATATAAAAATATTGTAATATTTAACTCCCCTTTTTACCATTAAACGTGCTTTTTTTGTATGATTGGGACTCCAAATATAAGGGCTTCGGTATCTAGAATTCCCTACAGCATCCAGCCGAGAGAAGACTTCAACCTATATAGCGTAGTTTTTTCTTATATGAAATATATAAAAAAAATTCAGACTTAATTGGTAAAAATGTTTAAAGTTAATTATTCAATTGCATATAAAACGTCTTTCAGATATATATAATGGCAAATTTTTAAAAATGTTCTGCAAGTTTGAAAAAAACCAACCCAAAATGACTAATTCTAAATTTTGACCAAAGTTATAAGGTCCACTTCTAGAAAAATAAATTATTCTCTTTTGTTTTAATATCAAATTTAGTAGGAAAATTAAGTTGTCTTTTAACAAAATATTTCCACCATAATGAAAAAAATGGTCAAAAATAAGCCAGAGACTACAAAAAATAAATGAGAGCTTTATGAAAATAACCTAATTTTGGCTCCTTACCATGTTGACGAAATATATATATCGAACATTATTCAGAAAGGTTTTATACCACCGGAGGCTTTTTTGCTTTTGCATAAATACGGCTACATCCAAAATCAAACGGGTGTACCCATAATTTATCATATCTACAGAAGAGCCAAAGTTGATTGCATGTCAATGTATCATGCAATCAACTTACTTCGGAGAATACAAGGTTTGATATCAGTGTTTATTTAGCGGACAAATATGCTACAAATATCAAAAAAATTTTGGTGGTTATCCAACTGATTTTTATTTTTTTATTTTTTTCTCTGTTTTTAACCTCGGACCATTTCTTTTAAACTTTAAAATATTAAAGTAAGGTTTTTTTCAACTTTTTCTTACATTTCAATTTATATAATATTACAAATTATATACAAATGTAAATAACTATTAAATATTTATTACCAAAAATTATATTATAAAGGGTGGTTAAATTTCAAGGGCCGATGTTGATTTTGAATAAAACACAAACTATTTAGGAAATTATTTTAATTTTATTTTATTATGATATATTGGTATTGCTCAATTATGTATGGAACAAAATATCGGCCAAATGGGCGACGCGACCACGGCGGCACACCTCCATCCGATGGTCCAAATTTTCGATGACGCTGAGGCATAATGGAGGTTCTATGCCGTTAATGTGCCGAATTATCTCATCCTTTAGCTCTTAAATTGTTGCTGGCTTCTCGACGTACACCTTTTCTTTCAAATAACCCCAAAGAAAAAAGTCCAACGGTGTCAAATCACATGATCTTGGCGGCCAATTGACATCGCCACTACGTGAAATAACACGGCCATTGAATTTGTTGCGCAAAATAGCCATTGTTTCGTTAGCTGTGCGGCAAGTGGCACCGTCCTGCTGAAACCACATATCGTCCACATCCATATCTTCCAATTCGGGCCATAAAAAGTTCGTTATCATCTCACGATAGCGAACACCATTCACATTAACTGCCTGACCGGCCTCATTTTGGCAAAAATACGGCCCGATGATGCCGCCAGCCCATAAACCGCACCAAACAGTCACTCTTTGTGGGTGCATTGGTTTTTCGACAATCACTCTTGGATTCTCATTCGCCCAAATGCGGCAATTCTGTTTATCGACGAATCCACTGAGTTGAAAGATGATTTTCTTCGAAAATTGATCATCCACTGTTGCCATTTCTTGCCACCATTCTGTCCATTCACGACGTTTGGAATGGTCAAGAGGCTTTAGTTCTTGAGCCAATTGCACCTTGTAAGCGTGTAAATGCAAGTCTTTATGCATTTTTTGTCGAATTATGAAACACACTGTGGAATTTTTCAGATTATAAAGTATAACAAAATTTATAAAAAAAAAATGTCCGAATCGGCAAATTCTTATGACTAATAACTAATTTAAATATCTGTTTTAATTAAAAGGTTTTATGTCAAAATTCTGCCTATTCTGGATGCTCTAGCTTTTCCAAAACTTCGAGTTCTGATGAGATCTTTAGCCAGGTCGAAATACTAATATCAACCTAGCTAATATGTTTGATTTGCTTTATTTTTGTAAATATTAAAAGCTTTTTATAAATTTAAAATAACATAAAAAAATATCGATGTGCATTAGGCCGGGTCGATTTGTATGGAGGCAAAAAAATCGCTCAACGTTCAAGGAAAATCGTATTCTAGGGATCAAAATAAGAAACTTTGCCGAAGGAACCATACCTCTAAAACGAATTCTGATGTCCCGACTTTTGACCCGTAGTTTAAAATTTTTAATCATGGAAAGACTCCTCCTAGAGATAGAATACGATTTTCCTTGAACGTTGAGCGATTTTTATATCGACCCGCCCTAATGTGCATATAACCAAAAAACTAATGAAACTGTTAAAAAAATCGTAGTTACTGCTCACCAAATCAAGGATATTTTTTTCTGCGTAGCTTGGGCGGTTTGGTCAAGTCGTCAAGGGGGAGATTATTTCCCTTTTTGCTCCTTCCCGTAGGAATTTCCGAAAATCCCATCAATACGGATATCTACTCGTAATAAGTTACCCACACACCAACTTTCAAGATCATCCCTTTAGTTGTTTGGCCACCACACAAAAAGGAAACATTTCCTATTACTGCGCCTCACCGTAAGAATTTCTGGGCAAGATTCCGAGAAGTACCACACCAGGGAATTGGGTCATATCCGAAAGAACACATATTGAAAATTTCAGCTTTCTATCCCTAGGGTTTGGTCAGGCCGGCAAGTGGGAGGCTTTTCCCGTTATTGCTCCTCCGGATAGGAACTTGCAAGAAATCCTGTCATAGCGACAGGATACTGGATCACCATGCAACATTTTCTGGCTCCATGTTGAGGAAGTTGAGTCAGTCAGTGAGTGAGTGAGTAACGTTATATCTACACTTAGAATACTATGTAGGTAAAGACCACTGCAAATGTAGTTGAAAACATGTGAAATTTCATTTAAAGAATGGACGACTTACATTACAGTAAATTCAACTAACATTGTCATTTGTTTTTTAATGTTCAAAAAATGACTAACAATTGTAGTAAAAATGAACCACATGGTAGTAAAAAATAAACAAACATATATTTATTTTTTATTTTTTAAATAACAAAAAACAACTGTAAAAAATGAATGTAAAATCATAAGACAGTCATTTGATGTGAGTTGTTTTTTTTAATGAACTACAAGGGTAGTATAAAACTTAATTTATTCTGCAAATGACTGACATTTACATTAAAAATAAACAAACTGTATTACAAACCCAAACAACTACATATTTTTAAAGCAGAAGTTCCCTGAGTGTATATTAGGTTGTCCCAAAAAAAATAAAAATTTGGATTTTCTCGGAAGATCTTTCCTAATTTGGATACTCATAAGGTAAAGTATTTTTGAGAATTTTATCAGATTTTTCGGAAGTGGTTTAGAGGTCGCGCAAACCGATTTTGTACCAAAAATCGAGCTTTTTGGGCTTTTATTGAATTATTCTTGAAAATTGCTAAAAAATCGGTAATTTTACGGCTTCTGAGTAAATATTCTTAAAGAAAATTTTCCAATCTTTAATTTTATGTGCATAAGTAATAAGTTTCGTCAGGGATTATGCACATTTTGATACATTATATAACAGTTTTTGTAAATTTTCAACAAATATGAAAAAGAATGCTTTATAACTTTTAAAATTTGTATGAAGACTAAAAAAACTAATGATGCAGTTTAAAAGATTATGAAGTTTTAAATAAATTAGCAGAAAAAATAATATAATTTTCTCTTACCGTTCTCGAGTTATACCCTTTTAAAGCTTTACACCCATTGTATGAAATTTTTAGTACTATAAGATTTGGGTATCCGATTTGTTGTAAACTTTAGATTATGAGATTTGAAAATGTATTTATTGTATGTCAAAGCTTAGTTTTAAGTGTTGTCAAGTTGTGGACAGCAAAAAAAGTAGCCAAAAAGCCGTTATCACTAGGTGGCACTGATATGGCTCGAACTAAAATACATGATTTATTGGATTTGGGGGAACTACAACCCTATTTTTGGCAGATAGTCTATAGGTTTAGAGATAACAAGTCACAATACAATTAAAATAATATAATAATAATATAAAAAATAAGTTAGTACAAAAGTTAGTAAAACGTCTTGTAAATCAGGTATACTATTTCTTAGCAAATTTTTTGCTAAAATCGTGTTTTCAGCTAAAATTTTTGTTATTTTTTGCGTGATATTTAAAATTTTATTGCAAATTGCGACACCCAGAATAAATTCGAATTTTCATATTCGGTTGTGTAAACTTTTTCCAATATTACAGCCTGAAAAAAAAACATATGTTTTGTACTTAATATAAAGAGAAAATATACATAATTATTGAATTGTACCCTCAGATGAACTTACCTTTTTCATCCATTACTTCTAAAACTTCTGTTATTTCCTGCATAGATTCGAAAAATAGATCAACTTAATCGTGGCGTTCAACGCAATTAATAATATTTCACATTTTCAAAAATAGAGGGTGTTGTATTCAAAAACAAGGTTTATATAACATAATACACCCAACGCTATTATTTTTTTTATACATTATGTAAACTCAAAAAAATATTATAAATTCATTTATTACATACTAACCAAAACAAAAATAAAATAAAAAATCGAAAATATTTCGGGGTGGCTTTGGCCCCCAGGCCCCTCCCCCCTGGGTACGCCAGTGGAACCAAGTAATAACAACGAATTAGTGAAAGAAAATTTAACAGAAGACATGATTGAAAATAAACAAATTCTGTGTTTTATTACAAAAGCTAGCCTAACTTTTTTTGAAGCCTGCAACATTTCTACTGATTTTTTACAAACGGATCCAGAAAAATGGGAAAACAACAAATCATTTCAGGAAGCAAAACACAAAGTTCAACAATTGCAAGTTGTAAATGATGTCGCAGAACGTGGTGTGGCCTTGGCTATTAGTTATATCAATATCACAACTTCTGAAACAGACTTTCAGAGTTTACTGCAGGGGGTAGAGCAGAATCGCAAGAACTCTAATAAATGATTTATAACAAATCTATTTTTCTTTGTTTTTAATATAATTGTTATGTATGAGTGGTAAGTAACTATTATTTTATTTGTAAAAACATTTTCTAAATCCAATTATTTAAAGTTTAAACCAATGCAAACCTAGTTCACACCTTATAGTATTATACATTTCATACAATGTGTACAAAGCTTTAAAACGGTATAACTCGAGAACGGTGAGAGAAAATTCATTTTTTTTCTGCTAATTAATTTAAAACTTAATAATCTATTAAACTGCATCATTAGTTTTTATAGTCTTTATACAAATTTTAAAAGCTATAAAGCATTCTTTTCCATATTTGTTGAAAATTTACGAAAAACCGTTATTAAATTGTCAAAATGTGCAAAATCATTGCCGAAACTTATTATTTATGCACATAAAATTAAAGATCGGAAAATTTTCTTTAAGAATATTGACTCAGAAGCTGAAGAAATATCGATTTTTTACCAATTTTCAAGCAAAATTCAAAAAAAGCCCAAAAAACTCGATTTTTGGTAAAAAATCGATTTGCGCGACCTCTAAACCACCTCCGAAAAATCTGAAAAAATTCTCAAAATTCTTAGCCTTATGAGTATTCAAATTAAGAATGATCCCCAAAATTTTTTTTTGAATGGGACACCCTAGTGTATATATATCGCACACCTAGTACAAAAGTGACTCAACTCAAAATTTTTAATTTTTCAGAAATCGAAAAAAAAACATTTGCAACTTTATACCAATTGAAACATAAAGAAAGACATAACTGCTTTTTAGCAACAGTTAACAACAACAAAATACACTGATATTTTTTTATAGATAAACAAGTATATTGTGCATAGATTAAGCATATAAAACCGATAAATTAAAATTTTGAGTTGAGTCACTTTTGAACTGGGTGTGCGATATATTGTCTGAAACTAAATATAAATTGATACTACTAGATATACTAATTTTTCGGATCAAATTTTGAGATCCCATGGGACCTCATGAGATAAGGTTATGTATGCCATTTTTTGGATCAGCTGATATATGATGTTACATGGAATGACTTTACATAGCATATACCTATATCTGAAATTTTTTACAATTTTTTTTATAAAAAAGAAAACAATTATTAATATTATTAATAAAATAAATAGTTTTTAATTTCCTTAACGCTTCGACGTCTCTGCCTTTTTTTTGGAACTGTTAGTAATATTTGCTTAAAATACTTTACTTTACAAAATACCAATTGTTGTAGTTGTTATTTGGTGATCCATTGAAAAACGGTTACTGACCGCTATTGATACTCCTATGCTAACTTCTATTTTTCTATTTTTTTGTCCAAATGAACAAAAAGGTGCAGCTGTGTAACAAACTATTTGTTTTTTCGATTGTGTTCAACTTTACAAGAGTGCGCTTACTTAGTTTAAATAAAAGCACATAAAACAGAAACAAAATCATGTACTAAACAAAAAAAAAAAACTAAAATAAAATTTCAAACTCTCTTACTACTCGTAATGAAAACAACAGCAACAAAAAAAAACTAATACCAAAAGTAAGGAATTGTTGAACAATCACTTATTTCCAATTGAATGCACTGTTAACGTACTGCATCACAACAACAACAACAACTGCAGCAGAGGTAAAAAAAACATCAGCGATGTTACAAACAGCCACTCCAACAACGACAACAAATTCAACAAAATCAGTATTCAACTAAACTCTATTTTCAATTTAACAACTTATAGTTTAAGGGAAAGCAGCAGTCGTTCACTTTTGTTTTTTTTTTTTTTATTTAATAAAATGCCCTTAAAATCCTTAATCCTTTTCAAAAAAGGCTTAAATGTGCGCAAGTCCTTATTTTTGTATTCAATTCCTTTTCATAACAAACTTATTTAATGTTGTTGTAATAAATATTCTATAAATACAATATTTTACATTGTGGTTAAAAACATTAGTTTAAATGGTTAACAATGAGTTAATTTATTTAAAAAAAAAACACAATGTTAGTGATTTTTGTATAACATACATAAGTACTGGTACACTACCCTATGGAGAATGAGGAGTCAATTGTACTAAAAGTGACTGGTTAAAGAAGAACTTATCACAGGACTGGTATAATTTAATACTGAAGTGGGTTAAGCATTGTCAATTGTCCTAAACTTACCAATCCTGTGACTGGTAAAGGGAGGACATACCATTTAACCAGAATGCTTATTAACAAGAAAAAGCCAGTTGACCAGAATTTTACCCATTGCATGCTGTTTAGTTTTCGTTTATTTTATACGACATGGCCCTTTTGCGACAGTCTTGTGGTATGCACATCTTTGGTTAGTCCTGTGGCATGCCACTATGTGGTTTAAAGCAGGACAAATGACCCCCTCCTATGACAAGACAATGTTAAAGTTGCCAGTTGTTTACATAGGGTAGGGTTTAGCAGAGGACTGGTCTCTGGCACGAAAGGACCAATCCTGTGGCGCACGCAGAACCGGTTTCATTCCTCATAGGGAACACACAAACCAGCACCCTGAAAAAATACACACAGAGAAAAATTTAGCCATTTGCCAACTAAAATTCGGTAACAACAACTAAAATCCATTGGTACAACTGAAACTGAATTTTGATACAACTGAATTTTTGTTGCAACACCCACAATATTCTTGAAATCGCATTTAAATATGGCAGTCCGAAAAGAATTTATTGGTTGCAGTCACCAAAATACACTTTTTAATTCGGTTGGCAAATTATTTTTCTGTGTGTATAAAAATAAAACTTACGGTAGCACCAGCAACATCCAGAGTTTTTTTTTACCGTTTTTTTTTTTTAAAAGTATTGCAGTTTTTATAAACCACCCAGCAAAACCGTACTTTACCAAATCATGGGTAAAGTAATGTATCGCCATAGGTCTTCACGCATTACATTACACCTTACTTCACTGATGAATTTTACAGGCGATAAGCCTAAAAGTAATGAGTTGGGGTAAAGCAACTGGTTACTTATATGGTTACATGGTGGGAAAAAGTAATGTGTCTATAAATAGATTTTCATAAAAAAATGCATACATTTTTTTTACAGATATTTTTTTTAATTAAATAAACAACTTTTTTTTATTAAACAAATTACGTGGTCATGCTGTGATTCGAGCCTGGGGTCACTGGTATTTAACAATTAGTTAGGCGAGAACTCTACCAACTGAGCTATCGATACATATAATATTTGATTGCTTAAAATATAAATGCTTACAAAAATGTAAATGCTTACAAAAAATCACAAAGTAATGTGTCTATAAATAGATTTTCAAAAATATTTATTAATAATTACTTTACGTTTATAATTCATGCATTATTTAATTGATGATCGGTAAGTCATTACTTTATGTTTTGAAGTAATGTATAGTATAATAAGGCATCATTACAAGGTAATCCATGAGTGTTCAATTATCGGTAACTTCTTGTTGGACAGGTAAGAAGTACACATTACAAGGTAATGCATTACTTTATCGCACCCATTACCAAAGTTTTGCTGGGCATTTGAAAACACAAAGCAATGTTTTTAAAATTTTTCTAGTTAAATGTTTGTAAATTGCTTATTTTAATACGTTCATTGAAAAGTTTTGCACAAATAAGTTTATAACTAAGACAAGGTAGAACAGATCAACATTTTTAAATTTTTCGCTTGTTTGGAATTCGGCTATGTCTGCCGGTTTCATCTCATTTTGTGATTTATAAGCCGAGCAAGCGCAGTCTTCATCTTTTTCGTGTGATCAGATACGCATACGGAATATTAATATGTACAAAATATCGGTTGATGTCCATACAAAACAATTATTATTGTTAAATATACTTCCTAACAATATATGGCTTTATTTTACTTTTCACACAAAAAAATAAAAACCCATTTCAATTACGAAAACAAACCACCGATTCTATAACTGTAATTGCTGAAATTCCGCCAACAACAAAAAATTGCTAATTCAATTAGAAATTGATAGCTCTTTAATTGAATTATTTTTCAATTAAATAACAACTCCTTTGATTAAAAAGTTTGTTACCCAGAAACCAAAAAAAAAAAAAAATGTTTGTTGCCGGTACCGTGAAATAACTCCCAAATGAAATAACTCCCAAAAAAAAAAAATTAAATAACTCCCAAAAATTTTCCATATAAATTGGGATTTATTTCACTATGAAATAACTCCCAATGCGTTAGGCCTTATTTCACAATTTTAAGTTAGGAATTATTTCGTTATGAAATAACTCCCAAATGAAATAATTCCCAACCATATTTTGTTGGGAGTTATTTCACTTATTTTTGTCATTGGGAGTTATTTCACATTTGTTAGGACTTATTTCATTTTCATTTTTTATGTGATTTTATTGTTGGGAATTATTTCATTTTTGTTGGGAGTTATTTCATTTTTATTAAAATTATATTTTGGTAAATTTTATGCATTTGTAACGGTTCTTAAAATTGTCGTAAAGTAAATAATAGCAATACAATGAGTTATTTTACCAAAAGGAACGCAGTTCTTGCTAGAATTTTGGTAATTTTCGTGGCATGTCATAACGTAATGACATAATGTCCATGGACGTTACGTTACTCGAAAAGAGTCATAATGTCCATGGACTTTATGACAATTTGGAAATTGACAATTTTGGACATTATGTCACTTTCTTTGTTGCGAGTTATTTTATTACTATGAAATAACTCCCAAATGTTGGGGCTTACTTCATTTTTTCTTTGGAGGTTATTTCATTTATTAAAATTGGGACTAATTTCATTTTTTGGGACTTATTTCATTGGGAGTTATTTCATTGGGACTTATTGCATTTGGGAGTTATTTCGCGGTACCTTCGTTGCCATACCAAATGTTTTATTATAGTTGTTGCTATAAAGCTTAAATATAACAGCATTGAATTTATAAAATTCTCATTTAGTTAGCAAATTTATTTATACTTATGTGAACAAATTCACACAGTAATTAGTTTTTTTTTTTCAATTGAAGCGTAGAGTTTATGGCAAAATTTTTGAAATGTTTGTCTAAAATAATGTTCAGCACTGACGTTAACTATAGTTAAAGAATTAATAAATGTATTTCTCTTTTATTTTTGTTTTCTTGATGAAAAAAAAATATGCATCAAAAAATATTTAAAATTTCAATTGAAGCGTAGAGTTTATGGCAAAATTTTTGAAATGTTTGTCTAAAATAATGTTCAGCACTGACGTTAACTATAGTTAAAGAATTAATAAATGTATTTCTCTTTTATTTTTGTTTTCTTGATGAAAAAAAAATATGCATCAAAAAATATTTAAAAATTAAAAAAAGCCGTTTATAAAATTTATAAATTTCAAGTTTGTTATAATTTTTATTAAAAATAAAAATTATGTTTTTTCGACCTTTAATTGTGCAATGAAAATGAAAATTATTCAAGTTCGAGGCCATACTCTATATTTCTTCATTAGGATATTGTCCTAACAAATAATCTATAGAGTTTTTTTGTTTTCAAATTTATTATTTGACCCTTTCAGGAATGTGTTGATAGATCTATTTCGGGAATTTTCTAGGTTCCCATCATCAGAACACGTTTTGAAAGCGGTAACAATCCCATGTCAAACATCAAACATACATATGAACTAGTTTACTCACTACATGAGAACTAATATACATATGAGTTTGAAGTTAAAGATTATAACCATTGATCAAAAAATAAATTGAAAACTTGTTTGATGTGCAAGATCCACCTCTGGTGGATATTCAATACACGTTTTTTTGTTTCTCTCTTCTTTTTATATTTTGTTTACATTGTAAGCAAAACAGGGGAAGTAAACTTGGCGGTACTCTGCCTTTTTTACAAGTTTGTTATAATTTTTATTAAAAATAAAAATTATGTTTTTTCGACCTTTAATTGTGCAATGAAAATGAAAATTATTCAAGTTCGAGGCCATACTCTATATTTCTTCATTAGGATATTGTCCTAACAAATAATCTATAGAGTTTTTTTGTTTTCAAATTTATTATTTGACCCTTTCAGGAATGTGTTGATAGATCTATTTCGGGAATTTTCTAGGTTCCCATCATCAGAACACGTTTTGAAAGCGGTAACAATCCCATGTCAAACATCAAACATACATATGAACTAGTTTACTCACTACATGAGAACTAATATACATATGAGTTTGAAGTTAAAGATTATAACCATTGATCAAAAAATAAATTGAAAACTTGTTTGATGTGCAAGATCCACCTCTGGTGGATATTCAATATACGTTTTTTTGTTTCTCTCTTCTTTTTATATATTTTATATCCTAATGAAGAAATATAGAGTATGGCCTCGAACTTGAATAATTTTCATTTTCATTGCACAATTAAAGGTCGAAAAAACATAATTTTTATTTTTAATAAAAATTATAACAAACTTGTAAAAAAGGCAGAGTACCGCCAAGTTTACTTCCCCTGTTTTGCTTACAATGTAAACAAAATATAAAAAGAAGAGAGAAACAAAAAAACGTGTATTGAATATCCACCAGAGGTGGATCTTGCACATCAAACAAGTTTTCAATTGTATCAATTGTATGTTTGATGTTTGACATGGGATTGTTACCGCTTTCAAAACGTGTTCTGATGATGGGAACCTAGAAAATTCCCGAAATAGATCTATCAACACATTCCTGAAAGGGTCAAATAATAAATTTGAAAACAAAAAAACTCTATAGATTATTTGTTAGGACAATATCCTAATGAAGAAATATAGAGTATGGCCTCGAACTTGAATAATTTTCATTTTCATTTATAAATTTCGCAAAAACTCAGTTTTTAGTAAAATATTAAAAAATGCCCCTAAAAACATGCATTTTTATACAAAATATGCAAATACCCAGCAAAACTTTCTATTACCCGGTAATAAGTTTGGGAGTGTGCGCCCGTTAGGCTAGTTGGTAGCGTGCTGGCTTACCAGTACGGGGGTTGTGGGTTCGATTCCTGTTTTCGCTACAACGCGCCTAATGCCATAATAGCTAGTGCTCGGTTAGGGCCATATTATATAATTTGTAATTATATTATTATTAATTAATAAAAAACAAAATATATAATTTGGATTTTTTCTTTGCAGAAATAAGCATTTTTGTTGAAATCAGGGTATTTTTTTTTTAAATAATTTTTTATTAATTTTTTGCCTTTTCTTTCTGTTTAAAAAAATTTTAGTTTTTATTAAACGAAATTAAACTGTAAATATTTCATTATCAATTTTATGATAATGTTTTAGAATAAATAAATATTCAGATTTCAAGAATTGAAATCCTAATAAGAATTAATATCTAATCTAATTAAAATTTATTTAAAATATTTATTACTAATACCACTAAACATAAACATTTATAATAAACAAGTACATAAATATTGTTTGCTTTTGAGCGATAATATAAAAAAATGGCAAGCAATTTCCGAATTTGAGCAAATATTTAATTGATTCAAATAATTTTTAATTGATAGCTTTTAAAATTTTTAACAAACCGATTAAATTGAAAAAAGTAAGCAAATATTTTTTCTGTGTACAAGATATAAATGGATTAGTTTTCTTACAAATATATTTCCCAAACTTTAATTACACTGCGCACCTCGAAAAATTAAACAAGAGTAGATTAGATTAGATTATAGTGGCACTATGCACTGCGACCAGAAATTGGTATTTTGTGCTGCCAGCGATTACACCCTCTAGGTTCAGGCTCCCTACGAAGCCAATTATCCTATCAGGTGAACAGTTCCAAACGTCCGATGGCGTCACTATTCGATCACCAAAATAACGCACCCTCCTGTCGGAGAGCCTCGGACATTTGCAGAGAACATGCTCAGAGGTCTCGGGTTCCAATTCACAAAACCTGCACGTATCCGTAGAGGATCGTCCAATCTTGTACAATTGATACCTAAGGCCACAGTGTCCTGTGAGGTAACCCGTTACGGTCCTTAGTTCGCCCCTCGTCATAGACAAGAGTTTCCGCGACCTCTCCCCAGAGGGAGATATAAACAGCCTCGCCTGTCGCTGCCTAGGCGATCTGACCCAATAGGCCCCAAACTCCGACTCCCTCCATCTTCTGAGCTTCTCTCTGACATACCCATTGGGTACGCCACAAGAGTAAAGACAGATCTAACTAGATCTTAATGCCACGACTGCGCTGATTTTAATGGCGTACCCAATTTTTTCACTTATGGGTTAGGTCGCAAACCTGCATTACAGTTTTGCATGTTTTACACAGATTTTTATACATACAATTTTAAAAATCAAATATTTTATCTTAGTTTTTTATGATAAATAAATAACATCCATTAACATTCGGGTATCAATTTTGGTTAATAATGTCTTAGTTTTTACTATATTTTACTGTTTTTGCAGAATTTATCATCCCATTTCGTAATCGATCGAAACCCCCAGCAAAATTTTGGTAATGCATAACATAAAGTAATGCCTTGAAATGTGTACTCCTTACCTGTATCATTATTTTCAAACAAGAAGTATTGAGTTACCGACAATTGAACACTCATGGATTACCTTGTAATGATATCTTATTACATTTAACATTACTTCGAAACATAAAATAATGACTTACCGATCATCAATTACATAATGCATGAATTATAAACGTAAAGTAATTATTAATATATATTCTTGAAAATCTATTTATAGACACATTCTTTGTGATTTTTTTGTAAGAATGAGGATAAGGTGTATATTTTTGATATCACGAACGAAAACACGTAGCACAACAACTCATTTACATTTAAAACAATAAAATATTATATGTATCGATAGCTCAGTTGGTAGAGTTCTCGCCTAACTTATTGTTAAATACCAGAGGCCCCAGGTTCGAAGCTCAGCATGACCACGTAATTTATTTAATAAAAAAAGGTTTTTTATTTAATTAAAAAAAAAATCTATTTATAGACACATTACTTTTTTCCACCATATAACCATATAAGAAACCAGTTACTTTACCCACTGCAAGGAAATGAGTCCACCCATTACTTTTAGGCTCATCGCCAGTAAAATTCATCAGTGAAGTAATGTGTAAAGTAATTCAAGGAGCCATATGGCCCTACATTACTTTACCCATGACTTTGTAATGTGTGGTTTTGCTGGGCACTTTTGTCTATAAGCAAAAGAACAAATCTGACCAATTATTTCGTGTTAAAATCAAAAAAAAAAAAAAAAATCGGACCATTTGACAAATGAAAAATGTACCTAAAATTTGTTTGACATCATAGCGAAAAAGGGCGACATATGAGTTCATCCTTAGTATAATATGCAAATAGCTTAACAAATAATTTGTATCAAAATTCAGCAAAAAAAATTTATATTTGCGAAACGTATTTTAACAAACACCCTCGTTACCAAGAATCTCCACAATATAATTTCAAATTTTATTTTAGAATTCGTACAGATTTGTGCACATTTTAAAAATAAAATTTGAAATTATTTTCTAAACATTCAATGAGAGTGTTTGTTAAAATAACTGTCGCAAATATTAATTTTTTGTCTGAATTTTGGTACACATAATTTTGTAAGCTGTTTACTAAATGATATTATAGTATGATGGAACTTTCAGTTTAAAAGTTAAAACACTTTTAATATATTCTGTTCGTGACCATCAAAAAATTTAACAATTAAATATTTGATTAGATGTTACAAAAAAGTTCGATAATTTCATACAAATATGTACTACGTATTTTTAAATTTTACTAACCGTTGTTGTTTTTAGTAGCTTTATGGATAGACTAGATTATGTATTTATAAACTTTTCTAAAAATAAAAACTCTTCTTTTTTTTAGTTCAAAACCTATCGATAATAATAATTCAGCATTATGTCGTTTTCCTCATGAATCAATAATGAGTTCCTAATTTTTTGCTAAAAAAGTTTGACATTAAGGACGTATTTCTTAAATGAACTATTTCCAGGGTTCATTTCAGTTTAAAAACTTTCAAAATTGTATGAAAAATGGCTAACTTTTTTAAAAGTTTGTATCAAATAATGGAAAAATGTATGAAATTTAGTTTCATCTCAAGCGAGTTCGTATTAACAGATGTTAATTAGTTCAAATTTATAGATGCACAGTGGGATATATCACAAAATTTATTGAAATATTTCTGCCATTTCTTATTTACTAGTCCGGTTGCAATGAAATTTGGAACAGGCGTAAGTAACGTAATATCGAGTATAAGTTTTGATCATTTTGCGTATACAATTTTGAGTGTTTAGCATTTTTTGTTTCTAATTCGATTTTTAAAAAATTAACATATTTGTGTGGGTTATCTTTAATACGAGAGCCGATTAATAAGTCCGTGACTTTTCGAACTTCACTCGCAGTTATATGAAATGCAACACTGCTCCCATCAAGTACCGCCTGTTGATAGACTACTATCAAATTTTGAGCAAGTTCCGTCATTTACTTTGCGTTTAACAGCTGTTCAAAACATACAATCTCTTTGATTTTTTAAAAATGGAAAAAAGTGAATTTCGACTGCTCATGAAACATTATTTTTTGCGAAAACAAACCGTCAATCAAACCAAGGAAAAGCCTGATAAATACTATGGGGACTCTGCACCATCGATTTCAATGGTAAAAAAGTGGTTTACTGACTTTCGTTCAGGTCGCACAAGTACAAATGACGCTGAATGTTCTGGACGGCCAATTGAGGTCAATACACTCGAAAGTGTTAAAAAAAATCCACGATATGGTAAAAGTGCGTGAGATTGTTGATGCCATAGGCAATTCATTTGGCAGTGTGGTTTCGATTTTAAATGATTAGTTGGGTTTAAGAAAGCTGTCTGCAAGATGGGTGCCGCGTGAGATTACAAACATTTTTTTCAAATTTTAAGGTTATTTTTATTCTGGAGTTGAAAGCAAAGAAAACTGAGAGTTTAGAGAAAATAAATAATTTTGTTAATATGAGGAGTTTTCCTTTGGAAAAAGTTTTATGAATTCGACTTTTTTTTTATATAATAAAAAAAAATCAAAATCTAAGGCGTTATTTCTTTTTAAAAGTTTTTAAAATTATAAGGCCTTATTGTAGAAGGAGGTCCTCAAAATATTGCAAGGGATATATTCCAAAGTCAAGCACTCCGATTTTAATAAAACACCTGTGTCGGCTTGTAGGCCATCTCAGCAGTGATTCTTTTTGACATTTTGTTTAACACTTTGACGACGAAAGGTTGATATACATATATACCATTTTTGGCTTTTTGTCATTTTAGGGAAACTAATAGTCTCAGAGGCTCACAAGTCAACCCAAAAATTAGTTTTTTGATTTTTTTTTTGTGATTTTTTACATTTTTTTAATTTTTATAATGTTAAAAATTCAGTTTTAAGTTTATACAAAAATGGTTATTATTTTTGGATTAGGTATAACTGAAAGCAAAACAAAAATTTTAAGTTAGACAAAATCTTAAGCCATTAAGGAGCGAGAGCCCATTAATTAGTTAGCTTCAGTACAAAGGTGTGCGTTCCCTTATAACTTTCATTATAAGCTTTCTTTAATTTTTTTTTTTTTTTGATCATATCACCTTTTAAAAATTTGTCAGTAAATAATGACAATCAAGAATTTGTCTTTTCAAATTTTCACAAAATGAGTGATAAAAAAAATGTTCGTTTGAAAATAATGAAATATTTTCAACAAATTATATAAAAAATTGGCCACTGAATCAAAAGTTAGTCGTCAAGCTAATTTAACGATTTAATGAAGACTTAACGATTGAGAGAACGTCTGGCTCAGGAAAAATAATAGGTCGTCATGATAAAAACATTTCATTAAAAGTTCCTGATGTAACAATTGTTCCTGATATTTCAATTGTTCAATTCCAATATGCAGTTGTGGAAAAAGAAGGGAGTCATTTGTAACAACAGGAACAATTAAAACCGAAATTTTTATAAAATACTGTTTGCATTTATACGCCAACAGAATATGTCCACATACTTCTGGTCTGACTTTGCATCTTGCTACTACAGCAAAGAGAGGCCCTTGAGTGTTATGAAGTAAATAAAATTGCTTTTATACCAAATGAGGCAAAGCCCCCAAACTGCCGGAGCTAGGACTAGTTGAAAGTTATTGGGCTCTTGCCAAAAGAGAATTAAAGACCACAAAAAGGGGTGTCCCATGTCATGGATGATTTTAAGCAGTCATGGAAAACCTGCACCGAAGAGGTTATAGAAAATAAATTAAAGTCCTTAATGGGATGGTTTCCCCATAGGGTGAATGAATTTATAAATTGAGAATAAAACTTTTTTACTTGTGAATTAGACTTTATTTCTTATTAATAAAAAAAGGTTTTAAGGCACATACAAGGTGGCGCAAAAATAACCTTCCGATGTTTTTTGGCTGTAATTTAAAAATAAAAATGAAAAACTTTGATTCTTCTTGTGGATTGTTTTTATTTGGTATTTTAATTTTTTTTACATCAAGTCGAGAATATGATGTCATGTAAATGGCCGCCGCCACAGTTGATTGTCATTTGAGCCCTTTTTATGGCATTTTCCATCACTTTGGCCAAAACTTCCGGCGATAGGTCATCACATTCTTGACGGATATTGTCTTTAAGAGCTGCAAGAGTCTGAGGCTTGTTGACATAAACCCGCGACTTCAAAAAGCCCCACAAAAAGAAGTCTGGAGCGGCCAAATCAGGCGATCTTGCTGGCCAGTGCAAATCGCCAAAACGGGAGATTAGGCGCCCGGGAAATGCATCCTTCAGCATATCGGTTGTGGCACGTACAGTGTGTGCCGTTGCACCGTCCTGTTGGAACCACATGTTTTCCAATCCCAATTCATCAAGTTGCGGCAAAAAGAACTCGTTGATCATTGCTCTGTAGCGCTCACCATTCACAGTAACCGTTTGGCCCGCGACGTCTTCGAAGAAAAAAGGTCCGATGACTCCTCCAGCGAAAACAGCACACCATACAGTAACTTTGAGCGGGTGTAATGACTCTTCGTGGGTTACACGCGGATTTTCAGTGCCCCAGAAGTGTAAATTTTGCTTATTTACGTACCCGCTAAGATGGAAATGGGCCTCATCACTCATGATTATTTTTGATGAAAAATAATAGTCAAATAAATAGTCACCAATATTCCGCGTTCTGGAGCAGTATATCGTAACATTGTTTATTAACGTGTATTTCGCATGTGTTTACTACACAAATGTCAAAACAGAACTGACATTAGGTGCCAATCGCACAATTTATAGCATTTTCTGATAGGAGGATTACTTTTGCGCCACCTTGTACATACATTTTGTGTTTAACTTTTTATGCCATTTTTTGTGTGTCAACATTTTTTCAAACGCACGCCTTATATTTCTCCGCTATGGGAAGCAGTAAAGCGCCAAAAACAACATAAAATTAATTTTTAGTCATAAACAAAAGTCTCCATTTTTGTTTTGCACTTTCTAAGTTGTTGAAAAAATATATAAATTTTGGCGTACTTTATGTAAATATACATATATATACTTATGTGCTTATAGAATTTCAGTAAACACTTACTTTTTTTCGCATTTTAACTCATAAACATCCTCCTTAGACTTTTTCTGTTTATGCAATTTTTATTTTTGATATTCTCCCAAACAAAAAAAAAATTTAATTTATTACGAGCTTTTAACCTCCGTATATTTACAAAAATAAAGCAGAGCCTCCATAATAGGCAGAACTTTAACAAAAAAACCTTTTAATCATCAATTTTTTCTCCATTCTTGTCTTCTTAGTAAACTTTGAAGACCAAAAATGTTCTATTTATATAAAAAAAATTTTAGTTTTTACTCTGGCTCAAGTAATACAGTTTTTACAGTTTTAATTAGTTTTTTGTTTTTATATACATCGAGATTATTTTTATGTTATTTTCAATTTATAACGAGCTTTCAACCTCCGTATATAAAATTTTATGTGGTAGACTTTTTCGGGTTTTCGTCCTCTAAATTCGCGAGATGTTCCACAAATCGAAGCAATTTGAAATTAGATTTCTTGCCCCTATTTAGTCATTTCGTTGTAAAAGTTTTTCTATAGGGAAAAGTAAAGCTTTTTTTTATTGGAATTATTTTAATTTTGGTTTTCTACCTAAGGAGTGAGATAAAAATAAAAGCACTTACAACTGCTTTTGTATACGACACTGATTTTTTCTCTTTTCAATCTTTTAAAAGGCTACAAATTTTCCAAGGAAGCAATTAAGCTCACAAGTGTGGCCGTATGTTTGATATTATTAATGATATTGACAAATTTCACAAGTAAACGATTTTGTAATGGCTTTGCCAAAGTCTGACATCCCTAAACCCAACTTAGTATTATTAAACCGCCAAATGATTCGTGTTTCCAACATAATTGCGGTTTTCTTTTTAAGTCCTAATGTATGACAAAACAATTTTTTGATCTTTTATATTTTTCTGGTGTAATATATATTTTAAAATATGATAAATGTAATGAGAAATATAAATTAATGTAGCTTTTATTTAATCTAACCGATAATTGCAATTTCATTATGTATAAGTTGTATACAACTTACAAAATATTATCAATATTGGAGACCATCGAAAAATTTGTCGTTGAAATAGAAAAACTTGGTATATTGCAAATATTTTTTTTCAATTTTCGACTTCTTGATTGGTATTATTTCCATAGGTTCATCGTTTTTCTAAATTCAAAAAACTTAAGACCTAAAAGTCATATAAATTCCGTTTCAACAGATGTCGAAAATTTATGAAATTGCTGAAATAAACTATTCTTTTAACTTTTAAATTGAGTTTTTATTATAGTTGGTAAACAAATAACAATAACAATAACTATTAAAAGCCATTCTACATAATCATCGTTAACCTTCAAATATCTTAAAAGAGAACTTTCATATATCGAAATAACTTGACATACACTTAACCTTAAATTATTCTAACGAAATAACTTAAAATACCGTTATTCTCAAAATATCGTAAATAAAGAGCATTCATTTTTTTTTATTTATTAAAAATATTTAATTTTTTTATTACTGTCAGACTATTGTTGTTGGTACTCTAACACATGATCATAAAGGACAGCTTAAAAATATCAGTAACAAAATAGCTTTAAATACCATTACCGTTGAAATAGCCTAACCAGGTAATTTGAAAATATCGTTATTCAATATCATTAACTGCCTAAATCGGTAAGCAACCCTGAATTCCATTAACGTTTTGATATTAACCCACATAGCGTATGAGTTATATATAAATTCGTAATAATATGAAGTATACGCCATCGACATTGCCAATTTAGAAAAATAGATAATTCAAGGTTCGCATACACTTCGCAACATTATTTTTGCTTAGATTAAATAAAAGCTATAGCAATTTATAGATCTCATTCCATTTGTCACATTTTAAAATATATATTACACCAGCAAAAATATAAAAAGCACTCAAAAAATAGTTATGTCATTAAAAGGTGTTTTTTTATGCAGGTATAAAACTTAATTTTTTTTAACTGGCGGCCATTTTGTCAGCTGTCAAGTGATTTATGTTTAGTTTGGTTTGGAATTTAAACATGAATAGACTGACGCCTGAACAACGCTTCCAAATTGTGCATATTTTTTTTTGAAAATCATGGTTCTGTTCGAAATACGTATCGCGCATGAATTTTTCGAATGTTGTTTAGCTATAAAGCTCACTTTTGGGTAAATGGATACGTCAATAAACAACACTGCCGTATTTGTAGTGATGATAATCCTAAAGTGTATGTTGAGATACCGTTACATCCAGAAAAACTGACTGTTTGGTGTGCTTTGTGGGTTGGTGGAATCATTTTTCCGTACTTCTTTAAAAACGATGCTGGACAGAACGTTACAGTCAATGGTGACCGCTATAGAGCCATGACTACTGATGTGCAGGACCTGTGGTTTCAGCAAGATGGCGCAACATATCACGCAGCTCGTGCCACAATTGATTTATTTTAGAAAACTTTTGGTAACCTCATAGTTTCACGATTCGGACCTGTGTTTTGGCCTCCAAGATCATGCGATTTAACGTCGCTGGACTATTTTCTGTGGGGAATTGTGAGGTTAGCTTTTCTAGATGTAACGTAGTCTCAACATACACTTGAGAATTATTATCACTCCAAATACTTCAGTTTTGTTATTGACGTATCCATTTAATCAAAAATGAGCTTCATCGCTAAACAAAATTCGCAAAATTCATGCGCGATACGTATTTCGAACAGAACCATTATTTTCAAAAAAAAAAAATATGCACAATTTCATGTTGAAATGCCAAACCAAAATAAACATAAATCAATTGACAGCTGACAAAATGGCCGCCAATTAAAACAATGTTGCCAACTTAAAGTTCTATACCTGTATAGAAAACATACTTTATTATAAAGAACATCAAATACTGTGAAGTAACATACAGTGCCGGACAAAAGCATTCACACAGCAGCAAACTTTATTTTAAATCTTTTATATTTTTAAAATAAAAGCTGTTAGCCGTATAAGGTATTCAACAAAATTGTTTATTAACTTGTTAATAATTTAAATATCACAAGTAAGGCTCAACTGAAGGAAGTTCTGTTGCAAGAATGGCAAAATATTGGAGCTGATATTACGAAGAAATTGGTCCATTATATGCCAAGAAGATTAAAATAAGTCATAGCAAAGAAAGGCTACTCCACCAAGTGTGAATACTTTTGTCCGCCTAAAATAATACTTTGAATTACATATTTAGTTTTTTCTTATAATATAACATACTAAGAATAAGTTTTTTGTTGTATTTTAATAATTTATAAGTTAATAAACAATTTTGTTGAATACCATATCCGGCTAGTGGGTTTCATTTTTGAAATATAAATAATTAAAAATAAAGTTTGCTGCTGTGTGACTACTTTTGTCCGCCACTGTATGTGCACATTTAGTTTTTTAATATTTTCAGAAATTCTGAAATGAAATGGTAGAGTTATTTTTTATATAATTGGATAAGTGGTTGAATAAACGGTTGAAAAAAATTTTCATGCATTAAAAATTTTAAATCTCGGTCGTTTTAAATTTTTATTCTTTACAGCCAAGTGTTCAATAACGATACATTTTTTTAACATTAATCACAATTTATAGGGATCCATTTTTGAAGTCCTCCAAACCTTATTTTCAGGAATTTACTAATATTTTGACCATATTTGATATTCCAAATTAATAAAATGCAATAGTATGATAATTCTGTCTTCTAAATAAAAGGCCACGTGTTAAACTTAAGCCTTAATATTTAAATACAAAATCTATGCTTCTCGCCAGTTGCATAGAGGAATAGTACATTGTAGCCAATAACTATTATTCATATTCAACCAAAATCAGAACAACTATTATAAGCCAACCCTTGAATACAATATTTATTAATAGGGCAACCAAAACTAAGCCAGAGCTTGTTTTTAATTTGAAGCTATAGAAATATTTAGATATACTACAAATTCTGATCTTAAAAAAATTATTTATAATAACTATTTTAATAATACAAAAAAAAATCACCGGTTTGCTTTATTTAACGGCTTTTTTAAATGCTAACGCCTTTAGAGCTTTTTTAAAAGCTTAAAATATTGACTGTTTTTGGATTGCCCTAGTTATAAACAAAAAGTGGTACTACACAAAAAAGACTATATTTGCCAGTAGCTATGGATAAACATGTTGGAATCGTGTAAAACACAAAAAAAAGCTAAACAACTCTGTTGTAGAGAGTAAAGCGGGTTTGCATCTTTCCAATGCAATGATTCAACTTTAAATATTTATGGATAATAGTAACTTGTATGGCTTTCGGGTTTTAATTTTTCGTTAACAATTGTTGCTTAGGCTAGACCAACCTAAGCGCCAAAATGAATGCGTCAAAATCAGAGCGCTATATGGTAGTATTCATTCAAATTGTGTTATACAGGACTTTAAAAATCATTAAATCGTTAAAATCACTTAACGTTTTCGAAAATCGAGAGAAACGCTTGAATTGTAAAAACTTAATATTTTTGGAAAAATTGCTTAAATAAAAAAATCGCACAAATTTTACATGTAAAAAATCTACAAAAAGGGCCGCAATTGGAAAAAATCGTAAAAAACTGATTAAAAGCGATAATATCGGCAAAAATCATTGAAACGAAAGGAATATATTCAAATTAAAAAATCGTTATTTCAAGAAAATCTGCAGCGATAAAAGAAAAAAGGGCAAAGTTTATTTATTATCAAAGTCTTAATTCATAATAAAAAGCACAATGGCTGGTAGGCAATACCAATATATTACTGTTATCGATTCAAAACCTTTTCAAAAGACTATCGTTATCCTCAAAATTCCGTTACCTATATAACTGAAATATCCATATCAATAAAATAGCGTTACCGAAATAAATGAAATAGCAGTAACCTTAAAAACAGTTACCATAATAATCTAAAATAGCGTTTCCCTTGTAAATAGTTTTAACTTTATTTTTTATTCATTTATGTTGTAGTATTGTTAACTTTACCTAACCTTAAAATATCGTTACCGCTAACATATAGTTACCGAAATAACTTAAACATCGTTACCGCTAAAATACCGGTATTGACAACAAAATTCATTTAATAAAACAGAACTTTAGTTTCTCAACTAAAATATTCTCAAATCGCATTTGAATATGATTGTAACAACCGAAATTAATGGTTGTATCCACCAAAATACATTTTTATCAATTCTGTTGGTACTTTATTTTTCTGTGTGTATATTAAAAAGGATGTGTAATAATTCATTATTTTCAGAGAATGGAATGGTCTAAAAACATTTCGCTTGAAAACTATCAAAAAATTTTACAAAAATTGTTTATTATTTTTTTATCAATAAAAGCGCACATATAGGCGCCCCGGTAGGCTAGTTGGTAGCGTACTGGCATATCAGTGTGGGGGTCGTGGGTTCGATTCCCACCAGAGGCACTGGTCTGTTTTCGCTACAACGCGCCGAAGGCCATAGTAGCTAGTGTTCGGTTAAGGTAATAGTATATAATTTGTAATTATATGATTATTAATTAATAAAACAAAAAAAATATATTTTGGTACTAAATAATACATAAGCTTTCGAGCTTGCGAATAATGTGTCATATGTTACAATTCACATCTTTATATAAAAAATATGCCATAAAACAAAATCTTTCATACAAAGAAAAAAAAAGAAAAAAAATTTGAATAAATATTTTACAACACATCAAATAAATACCACAATTTAACTTAGCGTGAATTATGGAATCATTTCGGTTAAATTTATTTATAGAAAAACTACATTAAATGTAGGGCTCGGAAGTTCACGTAAATTCATGTTTGTTGTCGTTTTTTAAGGACAAAGTTAACTAAATATCATTGCGAATTAACAAGTTTACAACAAAACCGCATCGATTTGCTAATATATATTTTTTTTTGCATATTTTGCTATAAATATTATTTTTAAATATTTTGCTATAACTGCATATTTTATTAAATATTTTGTATTTCATTTTCTGCATATTCAGCTATAAATGTATATATTTGCATGTTTTTAATTAAAATGCATGTTTTTATGCGTTTTTGATAAATTCTATTTATATATTTTTTATTTTTTTTATTTCAAATTTATATATATAACAGACAAATTTAGTTACTAACCTTCTGACGAAAATTAACTTTAATTTTCAAATAAGTAACCACTTTTTAAGACAAAAACTACTAGAATTATGTTAAAATATTGAAAACGTTGCAAAAATCAATAATACATGCATATTTTTACAATTTAAAGTGCATATTTTATATTTTTAGATGCATGTTTTACGTACATAATACGCGATTATAAATGCATTAACTTCCGAGCCCTAGTTATGAGATAATAGATAAGTTTGGTAAAATGAGAGTTAACAAAATATACTATACACTCAGGGGATGCCCATTAGGGTGATAACTTTTTGCATTTTTTGCAAATATCAAATCTCCCCAGACAAAATCATGTAGGGCATGGACAAATATTAAGAACTGCGTTTTTAGTTTTTCGCTATCGTTAAAAAGGTTCCGCACCAAACGCGTTAAAGTTTTGAATCAAACAAAGTTAAAAAAAAAACTTTTTTTGATGCCTCAACGTCTGACCATCACATCTATATAATTAAGGCATGCTGATATCAATAGTAAAGTCCGTTTTCGAGTCAATGGAATTGATTTCTTCCAAATTTGCTTACTAACATATGTATAAACCATATTTAAAAAAAATTGTTATTAAAAAAAATTTAAAATAAATATATTAAAGGCATTTTAGAAATCGCTATCGGTGCGCAAGGTTTTTTTTTACCAAATTGAACTGAAATAGTTTTTTTTATCATTAATACAATATTTGCCATTAGAAAACCCCTGGGGAGAATGTTGTCCAAAAAAAGTTATCACCCTAACGCCCATACTAATACAGTGCATTGTGTTGATATTAGGAAAATGGATTATGTTAAGGAGGAAATAGAGACTAGTGTCTGTGAATATTTCTCAACATTGTAAGTGACGGAAAATAAATCTGCTGGGAGTTTATTAGAACAAATGAACAAATGAACAAAATTTCGATTCAAACGGATGTGCTCTACCAGATAATCGAATATTCCGAATGAAAACACCGACCATGGGTATAAGTTCATTTATCTCATCAGCACACCTCCCCTGGTAATATCAATAGAACAGTGTTACACAACCCAGATTGCGACGAAGCTCCAATGAGTCAATAGAGCGGATATCCTGCTATCATTGATGAGCGACGACGCCCTCCCTTGCACACGGTCCAAAAGCAATACAATATACATCGAAGCGCCTGCCCATAGTGAGTGAAGTACTTCTTACACCGCCTGAGAAAACCGATACACTTGATTGCTTCTTTCGACACTTAAAAAACGTGCTTATTCCAATGAACGTCACACTGGATTTTCATGTCCAGAATAACAAGAGTGTCTGACTCCTTAATATCGATACCACCCAAATTAGCAGATGACAATGCTGACCCTACGTCCCTATGTGTTAACATACAGCATTTGGGTCTTATGTGCATTAACGTCGAATATATTTGCATGTCCCCCCTCAGATTGTATAAAGGTCACAATTGAGTGTATCATTCATAATCTGCCTTTTGCCCCCCCAACCTCCTCAAGGCTTGGCCTACGATTGAAGGAAAATTAATGCTAAATGTTGCTGTCATCTACGAAAGATTAAATAGGGTAAAAAGTTTGGCCAAGAAGAAAAGAAATAGTGAAGGAGTAAGAACAGAACCTTGTGGTAGCCCTAATTTCAGCTGAAAGTCGTCGGATGAGACAACATTTATAACAACACGTATAGTGCGTTCTCTGGGATAGCTCGAATTGCGATTGGAAGGAAATTTTCAGGGTTATTATCCGCACCGTTTTTATGGATTGGCTGGACATTGGCAAGCTTTCATAATGAAGTAAAAATTCACACACGGTACGAAGTGCCAAAGAGGTTAGCCAATGGACGAGCAAGTGTCAGAAAGCACTGTTTCAGCACCAGTGCTGGTATACCTTCCGGCCCCGGTGACTTATTTAAGTTGAGGTTTGCAAGAATCCTTTTAATTTTGGCCTTGAATCGTTTTTTCGATTAGAAAATTTTAATTTTTTCAAATACAAAGTATATTCTTTACAAAAACTGCTCGATTGAAGACTTCGATTTTTATATCAAAATTATTCTGAGCCATCCTAAATACACGAACATCATATTTGGTGTTCGCATTTTTAGGTTAGAGCTTCTTGCGACGAAGTGTGTTTAAGGATTTATCATGAAAAGTTTGATGAAAATGTATTGTACAATTTTTTCTTGTTAAAATTTGCAGATTTGAGAAAATTTATTAAAGAAATAATTCATTTAAAGTAGTCGTAGTATATATCCATACATAAATGTATGCATTCATTGTATTGTACGATGTTATGATGAGTTTTTGGTTTAACATCGTGATGATGATTGCAAGTTAAGCGCGTGCTTATAGTCTGCTTGCTTGTTTATTGCCTTCTGCCTGTCGTGCTCTCATTGAACTCTTAGGCGCATTTGCCATGAAAAAAAAAAATAGTTGTTCTTGAAATATTTTTTAGTTGTCTAAGTCATTTAACCGCCCAGAAGGTGAATTATTCTAATCTATTTTTTTTTGTTTTATTTCTTTTTTGCACTTTTGTTGCGGATTTTCATTTCTAGCTGGCAGCTGCAAATTTAACCAACATAAGTTAAAATGATTTAGTTTGAAGTTTTCTTTTTTTAATAAGTTTGCCCATTTGGATACAGAATATATGATTTTTTTTTTCTGCAAATCATTGGTATTTTTTTATGTCTTCCTGTCGTTATATATTTTTTAAATTAAAATGGAGTAATTTCAAATACTAAAAGATGTAGATGATGCAAAACATAAAAAATTAACTGGTTTTACACTTGATTACCATACCACAGCCATGCCATCATCATATCAACATTATACAGCAGCTGAGCTTGCGCACTTGCATACGAATCGTTCGTTATTCTTTTTATGGATTTTATGATGATGATTATACTCGAGCTCAATGGGTTGAGTGTCTTGTCTAATCCTCTACATTAGTATTGTTTATTGTACTGTTTTGGGTTGAATTTATTTTTTTTTTGTATTTTGTATTGCGTCTTTTAGATTGATGTATAAAATGCACTTACTTGACATTAAGCAGCTCTAGATTTATATCTGTAATCACTCAAACCAATAGTGCCAGGTAAATGTGTAGTTGTTAGTCTGTCTTAATATCTTTTCTGCTGTTTATTTTATACTGATGTTGCAGTTGATGGTTTATGTTCACTTTTATGATGGACATTTGTTTAAAGGAAATTAAATAAAAACAAATATAATAATATGGAGATCACAGAAATCACTTGAACGAATGTTAAGTCTTTCCCGGAAATCAGTTTTCTTATGAAAATATCGTAATATATAAATGATGAATTTTATCAAGTACTTTACATAATAGAGTTACGATATAAAATTAAGTTTTTCAGATTAGAACAAGAAACAAATCCCATTTGTAACATAATAAAAATTATCAGATGTATTTGTATAATAATGGTTTAAACTGTAATGTTCAAAGTTAGTTACACTCAAAATGTTTTGTAGTTTAAATTACCTGAAAATGTAATTTAAGATAAATGATAAATCACTTAAAATCCGGCCTTCATTCTTTTCATTCAAATCAAATGCTTATTGTAAACTAACTAACAAAGCCATAAGAACGAATATATATGAAGGGCTTAGTGCAAAAACTTGATAAGCCACAAAATTAAAATAATGAAATTATCGCCTTTAAAGTTTAAAAACAATGTAGAAAATAAGGCTTTAACTAAACCAGACTGTAAGCATACATAATAGGTGCTTAAGGAAGGCTCCCATCATATACCCGTTCATGAATGATAGAAATCCATCGGAAACTGCTTTTTTACAGAAAAAAAAAGTGTAGCTTATCAAGTTATTGCACAAATTTAAGTAAAGAAGTTCATAGCCTTAAAAATGGTAGCAAATTAGACTTATAAAAAGTACCGAAATGTGTCTTCCATTACATGACCTTCTTCGGAAGACTATAAGATAGTAAAAACCATTTTATTAAGCCAATGTGGCTTATCAAGTTTTTGCAGAAATTTTATTTAGAATTTTTTAATTTTGAGGAAATGATATCTGTATTTCAGGCATTTAGTGCTGTAGAAACTTGTAATAAATGCCAAGATATTTTGGCACTTATTACAAGTATCTGTTGCTCGAAAATCCTGCAAAATAGCAACTATTTCCTCAAAATAAAAAAATCTTAAAGAGAATTTCTGTAATAACTTGATAAGCCACATGGATTTGAAAAAATTGATTTCACTGCCTTATAGTCTTAAGGCGATGGACATGTAATAGAAGACACCTCTTGGCACTTATTACTAGTATCTGGAATATAAAAGTCCAGAAAAACAGTGACTTTTTCTTAAAAATAAGAAAGTCTTAAATAAAATTTCTGCAAAAACATGATAAGCCACATTGATTTTAAAGAAATGGTTTTCAATGACTTCTGGACAGCTGTTAAGCAAGATGTTCGAGCTTATAATACGTGACAGTATGTGTCTTCTATTACATATCCGTCGGTGGAAGTCTAGAAGAGTGTAAAAACCATTTTATTACGTCAATGTGGCTTATCAAGTTTTTGCACAAATTTTCTTTGGAATTATTTAATTTTAAAGACTAGGTAGCTTTTTTGAAGGATTTTCATGATGTATATACTTGCTTTAAGTGCAAAGATGTGTCTTCTATTTCATGTCCATCGCTGGGAGACTAATATACAGTAAAACCCATTTTGTTAAATTAATGTGGCTTATCAAGTTGTTGCAGGAATTTTATTTAGAATATTTTTATTTTAATGAATAGATAGCCGATTTGACAGATTTTTGTGATAAATATACTTGCTGCAAGTGCAAAGATGTGGCTTCTTTTACATATTCCTCGCTGGGAGACTAGAAGACAGTTAAAAACATTTTATCAAATTAATGTGGCTTATCAAGTTTTTACAGAAAATTTATTTAGCATTTATAATAACTTGATTAACCACAAAAGTTAAAATAAATCATAAATCGATGATCTCTTAAATGATTAGATCATCTGTTGGAAAATAATCTTTATCGACGATACTTCAATCAATATATTTACAAAAAAAATTCAAGATTGCGTTTATTTTCTTCAGAGTTAATCTTTTTGTTCAGAAGTGTATCTTATTGGTGTGGCATATCATGTTCTTGCGTAAAAAAATATTGAAATATAGTCGAATTGTAAAAAGGAGCATTTGCTCTAGATCTGAAAGTATTTGGAATACAGCTTAAATCATTTAAGTGGATATTGATACCACGTTAGGTAATGCAATGAACAGATAAAATCATTTTTTTAAAACGTGTGGCTTATCATGTTTTTGCACTAAGCCCTTCATATTAAATTTTCAAATTTTAACTACAGATCACTAAAAATAAATAAATCAGTTATTTGATGTTATTTCAGTTTTTTTTTTTTGGTTTGTGATTGTTTTTTTAAATTTACAGCATGTTTATATATGAAGAATGTAATTCGACACTAACGAATCCTCTCTAGACGAATACGTTAGAAAATGGGGTTTCCTAATTCACACGAATTCATTCTTTTGGGGACTTACGTTTTTCCTCTAAAAATATCTGCTTTTTGTTTACATCAAAATAAATTCTGTCTAAAAAAAAAAAAAATTACAGAAGCACAAAGAACAAAAATGTTCGGAACTATAGCTCTTGGCTTCGATATGGACAGTGATAATGACTACGAGGAGACCCAAATAAGCCACAAAATGTGTTGCGTGATGCTTCTAATGTCCTTAATAATCCATAGGAAAAGTAAGTTCATACTAGTTATTTTGATAAATTATGTTTACTTATTTTTTATTTAGATTTGTTTCTCAATGAGTACTTACAACAATAAATAAACTAGCAGCATTCCTTACCTTTTTCAAATTTAACTTAAACGAATGATAATTTTCATTCGTCTGATTTTGATGTTTATGACATTTGCGTTCATGTTGTGAAAACTAAATAACCCAACGAAACATTCCGTTTTTATTGATTATTGTTGATACTCGTATTCGCTCTACAAAGATGAAAATGACTGTTCGTTCTTTACTTTGACGAAAGGAATAAGGCATTCTCTTATAAAAACATGCTTTTAGATACAATTTTTTTAAATCAGGAATTTTTTCGAAAAATCTGTGGAAGTTTAAAAATTGGAACATTTTGGTTGTGCTTGTGAGCCACTTTACAACTTCTCACCAAGCAGTGATATGCAAGTTTTTTTTCAGTGAATGTGTCTCCCAAGTCCAGTGAGTCTTTTCTTGTGTTGGTTTAGATCTGAAATTTAAAAACTATAAACAAAAAAACAAAACGAATAAAAAATCTCTTGAAAGTTACAAGTATTTTTTTTTTTATTTTTCGACATTTAAATAGCCATCAATTATTTTGGTAAAGATGTTTCAACGTGAAACGTCTTTTAAGTATACCCAGCAAAAAATAACATGGATTTGGTAAGCAGTAACTACATTTTATGCTTCCAAAATAGCGCTTCACCGCCTTGCATACTGTAAAGCAATTAAGGAAGCAGTGAATAATTCATACAATGAAGCAATAAAGAATGCATACCATGAAGCGTTAATATTATCAACATACAAAAAAGCGCTTCTTATTGCCTAAGAAGGCATGAATTTATTGCTTCTAAGAGCACATGAAAGAATCGCTTTTCACCTGCTTAAAAGAGACATACCAAGTGGGACATCGCGAACAAAAATTATGCCTTCAGGATATGTTTTGGAAGCGCTTCGTAATTAAATAATGCCTTACGGAAGCGCTTCTGGGTAAGCACTATTTTTTGCTGGGTAGTCAAAATAATCCTTTTCCATCGTTGCTCTCTAAATCTTGAGAAATAACATTTTTAAAGAAGGTCATGTATTCAAAATATATTTATAAATTATGTTGCCACTAAATCTGTTACTAAATCGCTTGTTTTTCGTACCTAATCCTTTCAAAATACTTTCTGTACACCTATCCCTCGGTTTACTTTTGTACTAACTTATTTTTTGAGTGTAGTAAACCACTTAAAACATGGACTAACGTTTGCGACTTATTTCGAAATAATAATATTTCGCAATCCAGAAATGTCGGCATAAATGACATAAAAGTACACTACACGACTGAAATTATTTCATCATATTTTAAATCCTTAGAACCGCAATGACATGAAATATGAATCTTTGAACTAAACTAAACTAAACTAAAATTAAATTAAATATTTATCAATAACAAAATAAAATATTAACAAATTTAAATATATATTAAAACTTTAAAAAATTAGTGTGAATTTGAGTCGTATAAGCCGAAAAAAATGTTCTTATTCACTTTTGTATGTTGGTAAATATTACTGTAGTGAAAGTTGTTATGTCGACCAAGTACCCTTCATCGGCTAGTCTTTATAATTAATTCGTGGATTGCTTAGTTTTCTTAATTTTTAAGGTTTAAGCGAATTTTATTGCTAAACTAGCAATTGACCTCAACAAATGGTTAAACAAAAGTAGAAAGAGCATATTAAGAAGAGATGTTTAAGCAAAAAAAAAAAAATATTATATTATAGTGCAACATGCAAAAATGCAGCAAAAATTTGGTGTGATGACGTGGCCTCCACAATTTCCGGATATGAAACCGATCGAGAATTTGTGGAGTCACGTCAAATCGCAGCTTGCAAAATGTGCCAGTCCTCCAAAAGGCGTAAATGAGTTGTCGGAGCAGACGAAGGAAGTGTGGGAGGCGACTCCTCCAGAATTTGTGCAGAGGTACACACAAAGTCTACCTAATCGCATTCAGGAGCTTAAGAAGGCAAAGGGTTACTGGACCAGTTATTAAATATATATTATTGTTTTGAAATATAAAAATAAATAGTGAGTGCAAAACTGTATAATTTTGATTTATTTGCATTATGCCTTCGTGTATTTGTTGCTGTGATCAGATCTTAATAAAACCTTTTTGAAAGAGAGAAGACACTTGTACAAACACAATATGAAAAATTGTGAAAGGCGTGGTAGAGAAGAATGAGTGTATTTTCTAAAAATCATAACTACATTGCAATTTTCGATTTTTTCTGAATCAGACTGCGCAGTTTCTGGTATTGAACCTTCGTCAGTGACCCTGTTTTTTGATTTTTTTGAATAATGTAATATTTGTTATGTTTTTTTATTTGTTCGATTGCGTCTATATGAAATTTTCTGTGCAATCACTGACCGTGGTATAGATAAACTGATTTCTAATGCCACATGCACTCGCACTACACGTTAGACAGAGCGCTTTAGCCCTCTGTGCTATCGTCAGGTCGAGTTTTTGTTGTGATTAAAACTAGTTTTATTCAATACACGGTGTTTTTGTTCTTGCATACATAATCTCAGAAGTACAACTCCAACAACACAACAGTTCTATTTTTAGAAACTTACCTCATTTTAATGTCCACTGTTTTCCCATATGTTGTAAGTGATGCCATATCTATGATATATTCTTTGTATATTCGATAGATGGCGCTTACGTAGTTAGGGTAGAATTGCTAGGGAGCAAAGTTTGATTTTTGTTTGAGTTTGAAAATTTTATTGCATTTGAGTAAAATTTATAGAAATTGTAGGTTGTTAAATTGATAGTTGTTGGTTTGTGATACACTTATGCTCCTCAGTGTAGGTATATTTATTTGGTATTAATTTTTCACACAAGTCTTGAGCTCTTGAACTCTTTTGTATGTAGAATTTGTTTAGGCACGAATATGCAGCTGATTTTTATACATTAGTTTAGCAATAAATCAGGCTTTAAAATATGTATATATGAGCGTGTAGCTAAGTGTAGCTCATATTTAAAATCCTTGCCAAAATTTAGACATGCTTATTAAAATCATTTTATGTTTCAGATGAACATATATAAAATATCCTAACAGAAACTCAAAAAAGAATAAGAATCTGCATAAAATTGTCTTTTCAAAAACATATAACTCTTCTATATTGTAAAGTAAAACATATTAAATATATTCCTTTGAATATGTTGTATTTTTATTTCCCTAAATCTTTGTAGTCAAAAGAAGTGAATTCGATCGCAATTTTCGATAATTTCTATTAACAAAATATCAAAAAAAAAGTTTCAGTTTTAATATTTTGGGATCTTCGCTTTAAAATAATACAAGTTTTTGCCGAAATTCAAACATTTGTAAAAACTAATTATGAGGCGGTCTTACACTACGATATACCATAGTGCAAATCGAGGTAATTTTTATATCCCTCGATTTACACGTAAAACAAAATAATTTTGTTATAGTGAAATCGTGTACAAAAGTATCGTGTAAATTGAGGGATATGTGTAGTAATCCCCTATTTAAAGCTAATATTTGCAACAACATTTTTGCAACAGAAGATTCCTAAAGTAATTAATACTTAATTGATGTCGCTGCAAAAAGTATGGATGAAAAAATACTTTTGTCGATTGTACTAATGAATGATTCATTTTTCAACAATTCAGACATCTGATTTCCTCTTGTTTTATATGCTAAATTTAACTGTTTTGAAACGTTTTTATTTGTAGTCATTAACATTAATTTAAGTTTGTTTGGTTGCTCTTAAACAGTTTATACGAGGGGTATTAAAATACATTTTTTTTTCCTTTTCGTTGAGCAAACGAGTGGTTAATAAATGCGACAAAAAAAAATTAAAAACTTAAGAAGAAAAAACTGGAAAGTGCTAAAAGCAAATTAATCAACTGTTAAAAAAAAACAAGAAAGATTTTTTTATTTAACACCACAAACAAACAATGAATAACACACCAGAAATGTGGAACGTTTTTGCGCTGATACAGGAGTTTCTTTCATTGTTACAATATTCAGCGTTGTGTTGCCATATTTAATTTTTTTTTTGTATTAAAGAGGCATCGGGTAATCGAACAATGGACTCAAATAAACAAGTGACTAGAAAAATTATTTGAGTAAAATGTTTTACAGCCCAACTTAAAGTTTTTTGTGCTAATTTTTAGTACAAAACTAATTTAACGTACAATGTTTTCTTATTTTCGTTGATGATTTTAGCAAAATATTTCACGTATTTTTTAAATCCGAGTTGCAAGAATTTGCAAATATTGTTACTTATTTACTTTATGCATAGTTAATATCAAAGTTTTTTTTTTTTCAAGTTTAACTTTTTTGTAAGCTAAAATATATAGAAATCGACAAAGGATACTAAAAAGAAATTTAAATTATAAAAATTAAAAACTTATCAAATTTTTATTAGTCAGTCGTTGATTGACTGCGATCGCTGAAAGACGTATTGTTCTTTATAAAACAACTTCTAGTGTATTTAAAATTATTAAAGCAAACAAAAATAAAAAAAACAAAAAAAAAAACTACCAACAAAGTTTACTAAACTCCACTTAGTTGTAAACAAACGGATTAAGATTAAGTTAATCCCCAATATTAGCGTACATTCTATGTACGTACAATTGTACACATATTTGTTGGCAACAACAAGTGTACGTTGTATTAAAACATAATAGAATGTCAACTAAAAACGTGAACGATGAGCAGCAACCACCTAACATTACCTTAATGCAAACTGATAATGTTGATCTTAGTGATGAATCCAGTAGTGAAGATGATTGCAACTGGCAGCATGTTCCTGTAAACTCTCTGAAACGACCAAGTATAAAATCACCACAAAAAAATGTTCCAAAGCGCCAACATTTGGATGAAGGTCCATCTACGTCTAATCGGTATGCTGCTCTTGCAGGTGACGATGTCGAAGAAGAAGAAAAAGTTGACGAAGACAACAGGCAATCTCAGCCCACGGGTCCAAAACCACCGCCAATCTTCATCCCAAACGTAGATAATATTAGTAAAATGGTAATTAGTTTTAGTAAAGTTATTCCTAGTGCTGATTATCACTACAAATCACTTCGAGACGGCCAGATCCGTTTAAGCGTTAAAACGGTTGAATCTTATCGCAAATTAGTTAAATATCTTGATAGTAAGAGTATTAAATTCCACACGTATCAGATTAAGCAGGAACGAGCTTTTAGTGTTGTAATTAAGGGTATTCACCACACTACTCCAATTGAGGACATCAAAGCCAAACTTTTGTACTTAGGTCATGATGTAAGAAGTGTAAGAAACATAATTAGTCGAACTACAAAGCAGCCACTCCCAATGTTTTTTGTGGATCTAGATCCCAAACCAAACAATAAAGATATTTACAGTATACGCTCTTTTGATAACGCTATAATTGAAATTGACGCTCCCAAAAAATTTAACGATATTGTTCAATGTTTTAGATGCCAACAATTTGGACATACAAAGTCTTATTGTAGAAACCCCTTTAGATGCGTAAAATGTGGTATGGGACATTCTACTGCGGAATGTACTAAGTCTCCTAATACTCCTGCACAGTGTGTACACTGTTTAAGCAACCATAACGGCTAACTACAAGGGATGTGATGTTTACCAAAAACTTGTAAATAAGAGAACTAACTTGAGAAACAATAGGAATACTAATGAGCCAGTAAATTACAAATACTCTCTCAATAATAACGTCGTTCAACCAACTCAACTAGATAATACAATATCATACGCCCAAGCTGTCAGAGGTTCCGAACCTGTTGTCAACAATGTGTTAGAAAAAATTGAAGCAATGCTTGCTAAGCAAATAGAATTAACTAATACACTAATGAATATGATGTCTATGTTAATGACTAAACTATGCAATTAAATTTAAATATAGCAGAATGGAATGCCAATGGCATATTAAATCATTTAAATGAATTAGAAATATTTTTGAAAAACAACTACATTGATATTTTACTAGTATCTGAAACGCATCTTACCAGTAAATCTTATGTAAATATAAGGGGCTATGATATTATCCCAGCTAATCAACCTGATGACAATGCGCATGCTGGTGCAGCTATAGTTATTAAATCGCATTTAAAATATGAAATTGAAAATCCTATAAAAGAGTCATATATTCAAGCAGCTGGAGTTAAAATCACATGTAATAATTATGATATTTTGATATATTCTGTTTACTTTCCACCTAGATTTACGGTCGTTCTAAATCAGTATGAATTTTTTTTTAAAAAGCTTGGTAACAAATTTATTGTTGGGGGCGACTTTAACGCTAAACATCCTTGGTGGGGTTCTCGTTTGTCAAACCCTAAGGGTAAGGAATTATTTAAGTGCGTTTCAAATAATCAATACAGCGTACTTTCATCAGGTAATCCTACGTATTGGCCAAGTGACCCTACAAAAATACCTGACTTGTTGGATTTTTTTGTTTATAAGGGTATTCCTAGAAGCCGACTGGATATTAAATCTAGCGATGAACTAAGTTCTGACCACAGCCCAATCATTGTTAATTTTAAAACCACTCCGATGATTAAGCAAACCAGGACTCAACTTGTGTCTTTTAAAACTAACATAAACTATTATCAATATTTTATTGAAAACAAAATAAATCTAAACATTCCAATTAAAACAAGTTGTGAACTGGACGATGCGGTAGAAAATTTTACTAAAATAATTCATGAAGCTGCGTTAATATCCACTCCAAAGGCAAACAATTACAATTCAAGTTTCTATCTAACTGCCGAAATAAGAAAAGAAGACTACGAATGAGAGAAAAGAAGACTACGAAAAGAGTGGAAAAGAACAAGAAACCCTACGGATAAATGTAACTTCAACCGAGCTGCTAGTTATTTAAAAAAGCGTCTCAGTGAATTAAAGAATGACTATGGTAATTTCTTAAGTAATCTAAGTCCCGAAAACAACAATGAATATAATTTGTGGAAAGCGACAAAATACCTTAAAAGAGCCCAAAAGCGGAATATTCCAATTAGAAATTTAAATAATACATGGTGTTGGTCGGACAAAAACAAAGCTGATGCATTCAAAACATTTCTTGAGGAAACTTTTACACCTTTTTCTTTTTGCAATCCAACGGCCGAAACTGAAATAAGAAACTTTCTTGATATCCCATGTCAAATGAATTTACCCATAAAATGCTTTACCGTCCGCGAAGTTAAATGTGAAATATTAAATCTTAATACAAAGAAGTCTCCTGGGTACGATAATATAAATCCTAGAGCAATAACATCATTGCCACAAAAAGGATTTATTCTTTTAACTACATTATTTAACTCTGTCCTACTGCTAACACACTATCCTACTCAATGGAAGCTTGCAAAAATAATAATGGTACCTAAGCCGAATAAGCCTGAAAACTCTATTAGCTCATATATACCAATTAGTTTATTACCAATATTATCAAAACTGTTTGAGCGACTTCTTCAGAGAAGGCTACTTCCTATTCTGGAGTCAGTTAAAGTAATACCCGATCACCAATTCGGTTTTCGCCATCATCACGGTACCCCAGAGCAATGCCATAGGGTTGTTAAAACCATAAGAGAGGCTTTGGAAAACAAACATTATTGCTCTTCGGTGTTCCTGGATGTGAAACAAGCATTTGATAGGGTCTGGCATACAGGACTACTTTTCAAATTAAAAAACATTTTACCTGCTCCATTTTATATTCTGCTTAAATCATATTTGGTCGATCTTAGTTTTTATGTTAATATTAATGAAGAGGATTCTGAAATCGGTACTATTAAGTCAGGTGTTCCTCAAGGTAGCGTATTGGGCCCTCTTTTATATACGATATTTACATCGGATATGCCAACTAATAATGACGTAATAATTGCTACTTATGCAGATGACACTGCAATATTAGCTTCTAAACAGACTGCTTCTGAAGCTTCTATGGCTGTTCAAGGGCAGATTGATTTAATTCGTGATTGGCTAAATAAATGGAACATAAAAGTTAATGCTGAAAAATCGACTCAAGTAACATTCTCCCTTAGAGAAGGCAACTGTCCACCTGTGTCTTTGGATGGAGTCGAAATTCCTGTAACCGAATGTGTAAAATATCTGGGCTTACATATAGATAAACGATTAACTTGGAAAAATCATATAAAATTGAAAAAGATCAACTTGATAAAAAGACAAAAAAATGTACTGGTTATTAGGTCCTAAATCGCAACTAAGTTTAAGAAATAATATAATTTTATATAAAGCTATTTTAAAACCCATATGGACTTATGGGATCCAATTATGGGGAACCGCTTCCTATTCCAATATTGACATTTTACAAAGATATCAATCCAAAACTTTGAGATTTATCGCAGATGCTCCCTGGTTTGTTAGAAATGATGTAATCCACAATGACCTTAACGTTCCAAAAATTAGAGACGAAATTAGAAAATACAGCACTAACTACCTTAAAAGGTTAAGTAATCATCCAAATATTTTGGCAATAACTTTATTAGATGAAAGTGATGAATTAAGAAGATTGAAAAGACAGCATATATTAGATCTTCCTTTCCTACAGTAGACTTACATATATCAAACGTCCATAGTTATTATTTGGCACCTCGCAACTTCCAAGCAGTTACTTGGGATTTGCGTTCCTATCTCACGACCATCGATATATATTATTATGCATTTATTTTATTAATAATGTGTAAAAAAAATGTAGATATATATATTTGCTAAGTTTAATGGAACTTAGTTACTCTGTTATTTTTAATTTTATTTTAGACTCATAAGATTTGCTTATTATTTTTATTGTAAATAGATTGCAAATAAAAAAAAAAAAAAAAAAATAAAAAAAAAATAAAAAATAAAAAATTTTTAGTAAAAAGTATTGGCTAAGTTTAGTTAATCGATTTCCGATATGCATTTACTAAAAATGTTACAAAATTTTACTAAAATATTCTAATAATTTCTACTTCTTTAATTTTACTAAAAATTACAGACATGTTTTTCTAAACTGAGCTAAACGGTCAGCTGCAGAGATGCCAGATTGATGCTTTTGACACCAAGTTATTATTATTAAAAATTTTTATCAACGATATAAGAAACATAAATTTTAATGGAAAATTGTTATGTCTGCTGACGATGTTTGTATTTTTTACCGATAGAACTACCAACAAGTTTTGCAAACTCAAATTTAATATGATGCGGCTATTGTAAGTTAATTTTCTCGATGTAATCGACTTGTTTTGAATCCAAATAAAACTAAATTTGTTAGATTAAACCATACCGATCAAGAAATGATGAAGAGATGGTGGTTCATATTGATGGAACTCCAATAACTGAATCGGAGATGGTTAACTATTTAGGCATTCAATTAAAACATAATTTATTATGGGATGAGCACATAAACTTGTTAAAAGCGAAAATTTCATCTGGAATTGGTATTTTGTACAAATTCAAAAATAAACTTAATTCTGCTGTTAAAATGTTTATATAACAAGTACTTATACATTCACATTTAACTTTTCTTTCTATTATCTATGGCTTCAAAGTAAACAGTTCACTAAAGTACCTTGAATCTGCTCAAAATAAAGCTCTAAAGCTGGTTTTTAATCTTCCGCTAAGATTTTGAACGTTTAACGTTTTTATTTAAAAAATATGCTAAAAAGGTTCTTCCAGTAAGAGAGTTTTAGCATACGTTTTCAAAACAATTCGAGGAGGATAAGTTCGTGGTTCCACACAGTTTACTCAAAATAGTTTACACACTCGAAGAAATACTAGACAGGCTCTAAATTTGAATACTGTAAGATGTCGTTTAGATTTAACAAAACAACGCATTGCTTACGTTGGACCAAGTGAGTATAATAAATTGTCAATCAATATTAAAGCTTTGTCTACATTTAAAAAATCCATTAAAGATCTTTTACTTAGTAAGGCTCTATGAACTAACCCCCCAGGAAATAACGCCCCAAAACAAAAATGAAAAAACTCCCCAAAAATGGGGATTTATTTGATTATGAAATAATACCCCAATTTTAAAAATGAAATAAAACCCCAACGAAACGAAATAAATCGCCAATCGGGAATGAAATAACCCCCCATTTTTGGGGCTTTATTTCATAATGAAATAAATCTCCAAATTTGAAACGAAATAAGTAACCATTTTTAAACTCAAAATTGTACATATAGATTTAAGTTCATATATTTTTAATTCTCATAATTTTTGTACTTCCAAAACAGATATTTTTAAATATAAACCTGAATATATTGCGACAATAATGGCTTACAGCCTGGCAGAAATAAAATCTAAAAATATAGGGATTCGAAATTTTTTTATTACTCAACCATAACAATAATTTCACAAATTAATTTTCTACTCCAACAATATATAGAGAAAATTTTTTTCCACATCAATAATCTTTTTTAGTTCCTATAGATTTTTTCTTTGAAAATAACGCAAATGTCTTTAAGTCCACCCAAAAATATTTGTGGTGTAGAAAAAAATTTTTCTCAGTGTAGATCGGTTGACAACGAGAAAAATTTTTTTTCTACACCAAAAATATTGTTGGGTGCCTATAGGATTGTTGGACTTAAATAAATACTTGAGAAATAAAAAATTATAAATATATTTCTATTAGTTTACACTCACCAGCATCCCACAGTTTTTGCTCTAAGGAAAACCAAATTAATTGCTTTCTCATTGCTTGTTCGTAGTCGGTTACAAACACAGCTGAGTCCAAATCGAAAATATATTTTTATTTTTTATCCATCGAAATGAAAAACATCCGAAAGATTTTTTTTTTTATTATTAATTAATAATCATATAATTACAAATTATATACTATTACCCAAACCGAGCACTAGCTACTATGGCCTTCGGCGCGTTGTTGCGAAAACAGACCAGTGCCTCTGGTGGGAATCGAACCCACGACCCCCGCACTAATAATCCAGCACGCTACCAACTATCCTACCGGGGCGCACTCCGAAAAATCTAAACAAATAAATTATCGAACATATTAATTTTATTTTCAAAATAATTATTTATTTTACCTCTTCAAAGTATTCAACATAAATTACAAATAGCTGTTTAAAACATCCTTGCAATTTTAAATCTTGCATCCATTAAATATTGTCTTTGCGGTTAAAGAATATTTTCTTTCACAAAGTCAATTGTTTTAATTTTATAGAAAACGAAATGACTCCGCAAAAATAATTACTGGGGATTTATTTCATTTTGAAATTTTGGGGACTTATTTCATTACGAAATAAATCCCCAAATAAAAAATGGAAATAAATCCCCAAAAGTGGAAATAACTCCCCAAAATGTCGTTGTTGTTGTCTTCTATATACATTTTTATGGATTTATTACATTTCTGTTTTGGGGAGTTATTTCCTGGGGGGTTATTTCATGGAGCCCTTCGTAATGTTGAAACACTTCTAGCATAAAATATTATTATATTATATGATATATGATGACGAGTTATAAACAACGTTAATTTTAGAATTTTGTGTTTTTATTTAAAATCCATTATACTCCTTGAGGATGAAACTCGAAGAGTTTTGAAATATTGGAAAATAACAAAGAAGAATTTTAATTAAAGAAAAATCCAGGCCTCGAGCTCAAACATTTTATTTTTATAATTATTTTTATATTATTATTTTATTACTATTTTTTTTCTCTCTTATTGTAAATAATGTAAATTATAAAAATTTGAAATTTGAAATTGTCTGTATTGAAGTAGTAAAAAAATATTTGGTAGATCGCTCAATTAACAGAAAGGGTATACCTTAATTCCAAAACATTATAATTACACAGAGTGGAAATAATTTATGTGAATAATAAATTTTATTTTACGAAGGAAAATTCTACTATTAAAAACCTTCGAATTTATAAGAAATCAAAAAAGGAAATACATATATATAAATACATATGTACGATATATACTTTTACGGTATATAATAGAAAAGACATTTAACATTTATATAAATAAATTAATAATAATTAAATTTTCAATGGAAAAAAAAAAATTGTAATATTTACTCTATTAACATTGTAATTAACGGATTTTCCGAAAAACTACAGCGAGTGTTGAAATTGTTGTTGATGTCGTGGATTTTAGCTGACAATAGTTTAATGTTTGACTGACTATGTAATCTATTTGTGGAGTAGTCCCATGGTAACTTTAACATCAATCTAAAAAGTTTGTTTTGACATATTTGTAAAGTTTTAATATGTGATATTGCACAATTTACCCATACCGGGCATGTAAATTATAGAAATAGATTTTAAAAATCTTCTATGGGCCATTATTACAACTTGCCTTTAAAGTAAATGTTAGTAAAAAGTAACTTTAGATAAAGTGAGGAATAAAGTGAGCTATAATGTTTTTCGTTATTACAACTTCCCAATAAAATAAAATTAATATTTTTGATAATGTGGCAGCACCAAACTAAAAACCGATTATTGGTTTATGAATTGGTTTATAAAAATACGTAGTGGCAACGTACTTTTATTTATTTGTTTACAAACAAACAATAATTTGTGAAATTCGGTTGTGAAATTCGGTATTTTCTTCTTTTTCTTTATAGAGCAGAAAATGTGGTAACTTTAAACACATAAACCTTACGTTTAAAGTTAAAGGCAACAATGTCTTCCCTTTAGCTTATCGGTCACTTTTAGCTTAAAGTATACTTATAATAACGAAAAACTAATAATCTGTCAGATAACGTCCGAACTTTAGCTATTGGCAATTTGTAATAATGGCCCTATATGTAATAAAGACAGAGTTGCCTTTTAGCCTCTACAATGCCTTTATGGTGCTGAGGCGTTAAAATTATTATTGTATAAATATTAAATTAAATGTAAGAAAAATGTTGTTTTTTAATGTGACAAAACGCCAAAATTTTACTCATGGTGCCAAAATATAAAAAAGCACTAATTTTGTGAAAATTTATCGTCAGTACTTAACGAATTTTGTTTTAGAGAATAGTACTTTGATTAAAAAGCCATAAAAATCCAACTGTCTACAGTCTTAAAGAAATTACCATCAAATGTCACTTTTTCGGTATTTTTTAAACGGTTTTGTCTGTGAAATTTATGCGCAAAACCTTTTTTTTTATGAAGTTTGGTAGATATTTTTTCCAAAGTACAAACAAAATACTGTAATAACCACCAAAATTGTCTATGAAGAAATATGAATACTCAAATTTTTGACAGTCTTAAAGAAATTACAATTAAATGCCACTTTTTTTGATCTCTTTTTGTATGAAGTTTGTCAAATACTTTAGCTAAAAAAAAAAAAAAAACAAATTACTTGACTAAAAACCGAAGTTGTCGGTGAATAAATGTGGTTACTTTATTTTACACAGATAGAATTTCTTGGACGAGTTTTAATGAAATTTTTTCACTAAACTTTTAAAGTTTTTCTCACAATATTAAAAATACAAATAAATGAATACATAAATTAAATAAACTAATGAAAAAATTTACTAATAAACAATATTTTGATAAATTTGAAAATTAAAGCATTTTTTGTGAAGTCAGAATTCAGATTTAGGCAGAAAGAAAATACATATAAAATACGCCGTGGTGTACTGTACGCAACAGGTAGTAAGAAATGAAAACTATTGCTTTTAAAGATAAGTAGTTTTTATGATATTTATATTTCTTTTTTGTATTTTAGAATTATCATTTGAAAAATGTAGAATTGTGTCATACATTCAGTCATATAAGTAATTGGGGATTATTATGTTTTGTTATTTAATAAATCAAATATTTTGTTTATTTAAAATTTTTTTTTATTTGTATTATGTTAACGATGTGAAAGTCCATACATTTTTGTGTTCAGTTGTATCTATGAAAGGAAATCTAATAATTCTTTTTAGTTTTTTTTTTTTTATTAGTGTGTCCTTATTCAAAATCAAAAATAAATTTTAAATTATTTGATATAACGAAGAAAATAATGGAATTTTTCTATTTGAAGACAAATGTTATACTTTTGCACCCTGTTTTGTTGTTTTTGTACTTATGTAATTGGACAAATTGTTGCAAATTATAGCATTTATCTGGTAAAAAGAAAATCCGGTTCCAAATAAATTTTGCCCCATTGCACTGGTCGTAAGCCATTTTTGGAGGTTGGTCATATTAATCAAGCGGAATATTAAGTAAATCCAAAATTAATTTATTGGATTCGTCATATATGATAACACGGACCATTAATGATTAGAAAATGTTTTGATTGGGTTTCTATTCCTATTAAAAAAATTTATATGACTATTGAATTTGCGGATTTGGTCTAAATGGTATAATTTTGACAAAAAATGTTTTAGTTTTCTATGCTGGTAGGTAAGTTTTGTCCTTAAATATAAAGACATTAATTTTTATTTAATATACACCACACTTCTTTTATACGATTTCGCTTTATCACGATTTTTTTTCATTTCTCGTGTAAATTGAGGAATATGGAAATTACCTAGATTTGCACGATTTTTTTTTTTTAAATTTTTTATCGATAATGCGCTATGGAATCCTCAAATTTAGAACAAGAAAATGTCCGAATATTCCTGCCAAAGAATAACACTTCTTTAATCCAGCTAACGTTCAAAGCATTGCACATTAAGCGTGCTTTTACATATATTTCAGATCAAATTGACAATGTTGAATCTTTGGGAGTAATGACAGCAAGGAAAAAATATACAATCTTAGATTGTATAAAAAAGCATGTTGCACTGTCATATACAAAAATCAGAAAATCAACACTCAGGGGATGCTGGAAAAATTATGGCCAGGAGTATGTATGGAAAATATGTTTTGTCCACTTTTGGAGCACGAATTAGCTCGTACACTTGAAGGGTAAAGTTTTGCTGACTTTTCTGAGGAAGAAAGTTTGAAGATAAAAATAATTGAATTACGATGATATGGTGATCGAAAACGATGAAGATGATAATAATGCCTCAGGTGAAGACGAGTTATAAATGGTTGCATTTACACCTAAAATTATTTGTTAAGGCCTTGAATTAGGACGAAAATTAGGAAATCACTTTGTCCAACATGACCAAAATGTTGAAAGAGCTCTAAAGTTCTAGAGATACATTTCTCAAGGCCTCGCATTTTATCGGGAGGTATATAAAAAATTAAACAATAATTTGTCACAAGTTCTTATAACAAAATGTATCAACAAATCTCCGCGGACTGAAGTTATCGCTAACATCGAAACAGAAACTTTGGAAATACTATCGAGTGATGAAAGGGATTCGCCACCAACCAGAAATATAAGATTAGTTGTAGGGGAAACTGCTGACGAATTAATAGACAGCGAAAATGATTGTAAATAAAGGGTCCGCCATCTAACGTTTTTTTTTTCAACTAGTGCTTATTTCGTGAATGGTAACACTTAGCTCATGTCTGATTTGACAGATAATTAGTTTTATCCTTATCTTGTGAAAAAAAAGTGAAAGAAACTGGCATCCTCATCGATAAACCAAAGCGTGAAAAGCCAAAAACAGTGCGTACACCCGAGAATATTGGTGCTGTGGCGAAAAGTGTGCGTGAAGCGCCATCAACATCAATTCACCGTCGTGAATTGATCGCTTGTCGGAAAGCGATCAACCACTGCCCGTTCTCGAAAGGGTATCCTATACTATGCCTTCGATTTTCTTTCGGGCCCGGGCAGTTAAAAGGGTTTCTTGCGGATCTCAACGTAAATAAGTCACCGGGGCCGGATGGCATATCAGCACTGGCGCTGAAACAGTGCTCTTTAACGTTGGCACGTCCATTGGCAAAACTTTTCAGCTCTTCGTACCGTGCGGGAATTTTCCCCTCATGCTGGAAGGTGGCCAATGCCCAGCCTATCCCTAAAAAGGGTGCGGCTAACAACCCTGAAAATTACCGCCCAATCGAAATTTGCTCTGCGCTCTCCAAAGTGCTGGAGACCATGGTTACCCACCATCTTGTGAAATATTTAGAGACCAATTCACTTTTAAATGATCGACAGTATGGCTTCCGTAGTGGTCGATCTACGGGAGACCTGTTGGCGTTTCTATCTGAACGTTGGAGCCGGTCAATCCACCGCTTTGGTGAGAGTAAAGTGGTTGCTCTAGATATTTCTAAGGCGTTCGATCGTGTGTGGCACGGGGCACTCGTGACTAAGCTAGTTGCTTTTGGTGTCGGTAATGTCTTCTCTCGATTTATAACGAGTTTTCTCAGAGACCGCACTATACGTGTTGTTTTAGATGGGGTCTCATCAAACGAGTTTCAGCTAAATTCAGGGGTACCGCAAGGTTCTGTTCTTTCTCCTACCCTTTTTCTTATTTTATTAATGACCTTCTTGGTCAGACCATCAACCCTATCTACTCTTTTGCAGATGACAGCAACATTTGTCATTCATTTTCATTCGATCACAGGCCAAACTCTTTGGAGATAGAGGGCATGCGGCAGAACATGAATGACACACTCAATCAAGACCTTTCTACAATTTCCGAGTGGGGTCGCGCGAATAAGGTCGATTTTAATGCACGCAAGACCCAATGTTGTATGTTAACCCACAGACTGGCTGTGGAATTGACATTGTCATCTGTAACTATGGATGGTATATGTATTGAGGAATCGGATACTCTTGATGTTCTGGGCATGAGAATACAGTGTGATGTCCGTTGGAATAAGCACGTATTTCAAGTGTCGAAAGAGGCATTCAAGTGTCTCGGTTTTCTAAAACGGTGCAAGACTTACTTCACTCCATCCGATCTCCTTACTATTTATACCAGCTATATCCGGCCAAAAATGGAATACAACTCTCATATATGGGCAGGGGCTCCATTGTCTATTCTGAAGCTTCTGGACCGTGTTCAGGGGAGGGCGGTGTATCCAACTCTATTGATTCATTGGAGCATCGTCGGAATGTGGGTTGTGTGACACTTTTCTATCGATATTACCATGGGAGATCCTCATCTGAGATAAGTGAACTTATTCCACGAGCCCGAGTTTTTATTCGTAATACTCGCTTATCTAGTAGAGTACATCCGTTTGTAGTTGATTGTCCTGTGTTTCGCACAACGCATTACAGAGCAAATTCGTTTTTTAGTCGAACGATTCGTATGTGTAACAAACTTCCCGCAGAAGTCTTCCCTGTTACTTACAATTTAGAAAAATTCCTTCCCATACCTTATTTTCCTGATCAATACAATGCACTGCATGAGTAGGGGGCATCCCCTGAGTATTGGTTAAATTATGAAAAAAAAAAACAGCATTTGTCTTTTTTCGATTTACACGATTTCCCATACAAACTTTTTAGAATTCGATTTACACGATTTTTTCTGGAACGTATCTATCTTACAAATCAAGGGATAGGCGTACCTTAAATTTTAAACATCAGTTCTTTAAAAAAGTCGATTCTTTTTTTATTTATGGAATTACATCCTTACAGACTATAATATTAAATAATAATAATAAATTTAATTCTGAGTAGTCAAAAACAAAATTATATTACGCTTCATAAGACTAATGTTGGCAGAATAATCAAAAAAATCGTACATATCAATAAACTGCAGACATAGTCTTCTATAAGGATCGGCATTAGCGTAGTTCGTTTGTACAGCTTGAAGGTATATTGGGGTATAATTACGAGTCGGTCGTTGGGGAAAGTTAAAGTTAATATTGGCCAGCAGAAAGTCAGAGGTAGTATTTCCCTTAAGCAGATTATTGTACTGAAAACGTGTCAATTTGCGGTGCATATATTGTGTACATAATTTGTTTTGTGATTTGAGTGTATTCAGGGGCTTATAGTAAAATTTCACCGGCGAATATTTTTGCGATCATTTTAACCCCTTAAATCCCTGTTTTAAAGGTGTATTTTGCTATTTTTTAAAAAAGGACAAAAGAAGACCCTTACCTTGAGGAGTTATAACTCTCTAACATACTCTCTAACATATTCCAAAAAAATGTTTGATTTTGGTGTATTCAGGGACTATAGTAAAATTTTAACCCCTTAAATCCCTGTTTTAAAGGTGTTTTTTTTAGCTTTTTTAAAAGAAGGACAAAAAAGACCCTTACCTTGAAGAGTTAGAGGGTTAACATATTCTACAAAAATGTTCTCCGTAACATTTTACATAAATTTGCTGAACACACCATATACTTTAAACGTTAGCTTTACTTGATTTTCTATGCCGATTTACAATACAAAAATTTGCATTTAGGGGAAACTTTACCTCCCCCTAAAATGAAACCCAGATGTAAACTTTCAAAACGCCGATACACGTGTCTTTTTTTTATTGTCTCTTCTATCAAAATTTATTGGTTGGACCTTGTATTTTTTTTTTGTGTTGTACAGTGTAACTAGAGATGAATATAATTGTTTTGTTATATTTGGAACAACAAACTCTTTCGCCCATAGTTTAATAAAAGAAAGCACGCCACGAGCTTTATTTGTCATCAAAGTAATATGTTTTATAAAGTTTAGTTTAGGATCAACTACAATACCAAGATCTAAGAATCCATTTACTGATTCCAAAATATAGCCACCTAAGGAATACAAGCAGGGCGAGTAACATTTCCTTGCGAAATGCATATGATTACATTTTTTTAGATTTAAATCCATCAGGTTATGATTACACCACATGTAGAAACTATCCAAGTACCGCTGTAACAAGGTTCTTGTCGAAGGTGATTTAAATGTAAGAAAGATTTTAACATCATCAGCATACATCAAAATGCTGCAATATTTTGTTGCCAGAGGAAGATCATTTATGAAAATAGTGAATAATATCGGACGCAAGTAGCTAACTTGTGGTACACCTGAGGTCACAGTAATGATTTTAGAGGTACTGTTATAGAAACAAACTCGTTGTTTACGGACTGTAAGATATGATTCAATCCAATTTAGAGTATTACGTGTGAAGCCCATTAAATATAATTTTCTTATAAGTAGATCGTGGTTTACTTTGTTAAAGGCTTTTCTGAAGTCAGTGTTAATAACATCAGTTAGTTGACGGTTAGAAAATCCACGATTAACCAAAGTAGTAAGTTGAAGAAGATTTGTAATTGCCGAGCAGCCTTTGCTGAAACCATGCTGATGAGGTGATAAAATAGATGAAACTTGGTGACTGAGAAAATCAGTTAGAAAATGTGGGCGTTGTGGTGTAATGGTTAGCGCGTTGGACTTTTACACAGAAGGTGCCGGGTTCGATCCCCGGTGCCGGCAACATCAAATTAATATGTATGAGTTTTTTCTATCCCTCATACGTATCGCAATGTCCACCTTCGGTGTTCCCTAAGCAATTGACCCCACCGAAGTAAAATAATGAATCAGGGCTATGAACCAAAAAGCTTCAATAAGTTCGAGATGATAAAGAACAGTTGGCGTGCAACAACTGTTCTTTATCATCTCGCGCAATTACAGTGTTGCCATGTCTGAAGACCTTCATCTTTCCCCACCTTTCATCTCTATACTATGTCTTTCCAAAGAAAGCAACACACTAAATATAGGAAGTATTTCCCGGGTGTTGCCTCTCTTTTTTTTAAAAAAAAAAAAAGATTTAAAAAGCGGTATTAAAAATGATTCCTTCCAAAATTGAAGAAAGTATCTATGCTTTATCGATGCATTAAACATAATCGTTAATGGAGAAGCTAATGCATGAAAACAATTCTTTAAGATGCAGCTTGGAACACCATCTGGACCATCATATAATTTTTAACTTGAGAGGTATTTAATAAAGGAAACAATATGGGTTGGTTTTCCACAATAGGGAGCGGGTATATTTCGGATTTGTCATAGTAAACGTCAGCATATGTTGTGGTAAAAAAATCAGCAAATATATTACTTATCAACGAGTCGTACGGTTGGCAATTTCTACCTGTGTATATAAAGCACTACATCTGTTTCTTTTAATCGGGACAAAAAAATTAGAGATTAACTAGGATAAGAATAAATATCAATAAATAAAATATCAATATATATAAAATGGGTATGATTTTAAATTCGAGATATATTTTTTTTTTTTATCGGGTAGTCAAAAATTATGTAGCAAAACTGTTAAAACTAGCAGAATTGTAACAAAAATTTTTAAAAAAATCTGTTTGAATAATTTATTTTATCACTTTTTTTTAAGAGCATTTTAAATTTCCCCTCGTACTGTGATATACAATAGGATGTCCTTAAAATAACTATTTGTTGATTTTCTTTTATTACACCCCCAGTTTTATTGAAAATTGTTCTAAATGAAAGAAATCCATTTTTTTTTTTGGAAAACTTGTCGAGTTTTGGCCGAAACCCGTATAGAATCTAAGATTAATTCGAATAGAAGTGCTTAGAATCCAAAAGCTTTAATATTTTAAAATCTTAGTTGTTTTAAGAAAAGCAAATATTTAGGAAAGATTTGCCAGTCTGTATGTTTTTCAAATAATAAAATATTTCAAAATCTTAAGGTTTTTGTTTTTGAAAAACTTCTGGGGATATGAGTATTCTGTAAAATGAAACAGTTATTTAAATTAGTTATTAGTCATAAGAATTTGCCGATTCGGACATTTTTTTTATAAATTTTGATATACTTTATAATCTGAAAAATTCCACAGTGTGTTTTATAGTTCGTCAAAAAATTTTACTTTTTTTAAAAATTTGTACTGATTTCATGTCAGAAAAAAAGTGCTAAATAGAAAGGGTCCAACAGAAAATGAAAGTTGACCATTAGTATATCAAAACGCTTAATGTGGTTTGCGAAGTTAGCTCTTATTTATTTTTTGTAGTCTCTGGCTTATTTTTGACCATTTTTTTCATTATGGTGGAAATATTTTGTTAAAAGACAACTTAATTTTCCTGCCAAATTTGATATTAAAACAAAAGAAAATAATTTATTTTTCTAGAAGTGGACCTTATAACTTTGGTCAAAATTTAGAATTAGTCATTTTGGGTTGGTTTTTTTCAAATTTGCAGAAAATTTTTAAAAATTTGCCATTATATATATCTGAAAGACTTTTTATATGGAATTGAATAATTTACTTTAAAAATTTTTACCAATTAAGTCTAAATTTTTTTTATATATTTCATATAAGAAAAAACTACGCTATATAGGTTGAAGTCTTCTCTCGTCTGGATGCTGTAGGGAATTCTAGATACCGAAGCCCTTATATTTGGAGTCCCAATCATACAAAAAAAAGCACGTTTAATGGTAAAAAGGGGAGTTAAATATTACAATATTTTTATATGAAAACATGGTAAAATTTAAGAAACTCGGATTTTGTTTATACCCATATTGCATATACCCTATGCTGTGGGTTCAGGCTTGCCACTTGTTTTCATTAATTAAAATATTGGTTTTATAATTATTTAAAATATTGGTTATAAGGAAAAGTCGTGTTAGAGTCAAACATTTCCGAAATTGCAAAAAAACCAAACACCCCCCTCTATAAAAATAACCCCTAAACTTGCGATTGCGCACCTAAACAACGTATCTGATATTTTTCTGTTCTCTACAATATATATACATATATGTATGTACACCGCATACTCCAGAGACATTTATTCATTCCCCCGCATAGTTTAGGGACATTTGCTTACTTTGGGGACTGTCCCCAAAATTTTCGCGCCTTTTCATACATCTAGCGTTTAAGATGAGGACAATTTTTTCTATACACCGCATATTTCGGCGACAATTTTGGCCATGTCCCTAAAGTATGCGCTACGCATACATATATATATATATATATATATATACACCCATCTCAAAAGTTACTCAACTCAAAATTTTAATTTTTCGTTTTTATATGTTTAAACTACACTCAAAAAAATAAGTTAGTAGAAAAGTTAGTAAAACTTCTTGTAAATCAGATATAATATTTTTCAGCAAATATTTTGCTAAAATTATGTTTTCAGCTAAAATTTTTGTTATACTTATTCAGCACTTAACTGTTTTTAACTAATGTTTTACTAATATTATACTAATGTTTTACTAATTTATTTTGCAAAAAAAAAAAATAGTGCTGATTAGCACATTAATGAACGAATTAGATGTCGCGGCATGTCAAGATGTAGTATTGACTATGAAAATGATACTAAAAATTACAGCTCTAGTAAGACATATAAAATAATCAAACATGGAAGACCTTTGTATCAATTTTCAGACATAAAACAAAATTGTGGATTGAAACAACTTAAATTTTGCGTTATCACCGGCTTGTGAAAGTAATTGTCTATTTATTAAATAAAAGACAAAATAAAAAAATTAAATGTAATAAAGATTAAATGTGTATTTGTAAACCAAATATTTATAGAGATTAATAATCTAGTGCGGTCAAATTGCAAACAAATATACAGACAGACTAAAGCGAAAGACAAAGACACACATCTTAGTTAGATTTTTATGTTTCGTTTTTCTTAATGCAAAAAAAAGGTTGTACAGTGGACTCGCAGAAACGTGAACATACAGTAACATAAACTTCTCAGAAATATGAACACTTTTTTTACATTGACTATTCCAAAACGTGAACAAAGTTCAACATCTCTAAAACATTAACACATTTTTTTTTTTAAAAATGTTTCTATTTCTTCAATATTTTAGTAATTTTGGTAATTCCCGAATAATAATTTCACCACGTTATTATAGTAAACACCTTTTCTAACATGAACAAAAAAACTCATTAAATCTTTTCCTGTATCTTCGAATTTAAGAATTTTTTGTATAAAAATTGTTTTAAAACGTATAGAATTAAATTTAAATGGAATTAGCAGCTGTTTTTATAGCAAATGTATTATAAATTAAGAGCTGTTAAATATCAAAAACGTATTAAACTCAATAATTTGGGTATGCAAAAATTGTCTTAGATTCTGAATTTGGTCTATTTAAAAAAGTCCCAGAATTAGAAAGTTTTCTAATACGAAAAATTTCTTATATTATTAATATTTTTATATAGGCAAGTGTCTGAATATTTAAAAATTTTTTCTAAAAATGTATGTTTGAATTTCAGAATTTTTCAGGAGAAAAATATTCAAAATCTTTGCATATTTTATTTTTTAGTTAAATAATCAACATAATGATTGGTTCTGAAGTACTTGGAATATAATTTATTCTAAGTGGATAAATTCCGTAGTAAAATCAGAAACGCGAACACCCCTTGCAAAAATTAGTTCACGTTTTTGAGAGTTCACTGTATGTATATGTTATATTCTGTTATTTTTTCGTTTCGTTTCTATAATTATCTGCAACATTTGCGTTCCTTTAAAATATAGCATCATTTAGACAACCATTGATGTAAGTAGTTGAAACATAATTTTGTTTATATTATATATAATTATTTATATTTTTTAGATATTACATTAATTCATGTCGTTAATTCGGTAGTATGAACATTTTTCTATTTTGTAACGAATTGCAAATTATTTTTAAAAGAATCACTAAAATATGTTTTTACGATTTTTAGCAAATAAATTAACTAAAGTATAATTTTTCTACAATTTTTTTGAGTTTTTTCAATCTACTAATATTCAGCAAAAATTTAATTAATTTTTAGCATGCTTGCAAAAAATTAGGATGCTTGCAAAAAAGTTGCTAATGTCTGCAAAAGAGTTTGCTGACATTAGCATCTTTTTTGCAAGCATCCTCCTGACTAAAATTTTGCTGACTCAGCAAAATATTTTACTGACTTTACTAACTATTTTTTTTGAGTGTATTTTAATCTATAAAAAAAAATATCAGTGTATTTTGTTGTTGTTAACTGTTGCTAAAAAACAGTTATGTCTTTCTTTATGTTTCAATTGGTATAAAGTTGCAAATATTTTTTTTCGATTTCTGAAAATTAAAAATTTTGAGTTGAGTCACTTTTGAACTAGGTGTGCGATATACAAGTTTCATTAAAATCTGCTGATTCCCCACTGTGTAGTTTCCTTGTAGTGCCACATTAGGGAATATATAAAAAGAATAAATGAAGAAAAATTAAGTTTTTCCAGATTTAAAATTTTGTGAATTTTTGATAAAAATACACTTTTTTCTAAAATGGACCATTTTCGGCCAATATCGGCCAGGCGTAAAGATTTTCAAAAATAAAACTGGGAGGTGTACCGACAAACATATTTTTAAGGGACACCTTAACATACATAATTATAACATCTGGTAACACTTATATTGCGAAAGTATTTGTAAAATGTTTTTGTTGCCTTTGTAATCATGCTAATTTATATTGCTTTTACTGGCAAAGCAAATGCAAGCAATTAATTTATGTAAATATGTATTTTATAACATTTGTATGTAGTACTGAAATTTGTTTGCAGTGGATAAACGAACGAGCAAATGAATGAATGACCGCTTAAACGCCAATAACTACTTTAGCCTGGAGTAGAGTAGCAAACTGGAAAATAACATATTTAAGAAAGTTTAAAGGGATGTAAAACAATTTAAAAGTAATTAATTGTAATGAAAATTATTAAATGCGATTATGAATTATGAACAAAAAGACTTGTTTAAGCAAACATATATAAAAAATAATTAAAGGAAACTATTTTTGCTAAATAAAATTTAAAAGATTAAAGTATACTCACTATTATAAAATATGTACGAATGTATATTTTAAGTCTTCTTTACATTTTTCAAGAAAACAAAACTTAATATTTCTTTATACGCCTCATTTAAGAGACAAATCCGATTAAGTATGAAATTTCGTATTTAATTTGGTTAAGGTTTGATTCTTTTTTTTTAATTTTTTTTTTGTTATACTTTATTTGGTGTTTTTTTTTACGTTGTCTTCGGCTTTGTGCGGTTCAGTTCAAAGATTATATAAAAGGACCCTTTTAAAAGAGTTTATTTTTTATGAAAAAAAAAAAAAAAAAAACATAAGCATTAAACCACATGTATCAGCAAACAAACATGTATCAGCAAGACCGTCTACAGACGGTCTTCACTATGTTTTACCTAGCGTTCGTTCAAAATATTGTTTTTACCTGAAAATTAAAACTTTAGTTTCTTTTGACTATATCTACTTGAAAAAAAAATATTGGCTTGATCCGATCATTTTTACGGTCTGGCCGGTTAGAGGGTTAAATCCCATGTTAAATTGATGAATAGGAGGTGATCACTATGCAACCAACAAAAACTGTCCAACATTTTAACAAATTGTTTAGTCAGGCGCGAATCCAGGGAGGGGAGGATGAGGTTGATATCCCCCCACCAAAACAGCTGAAATAAATAAAAAGTATAACACGACACAAAATAACATTAAAATAACAGAGTTTGTAATTTTAAATCATGATTAAATTAAATGCGTATACCATATAAATTTCATCATAAAAACAACTGTTTTTTTTTTTAAATTTTCAAAAAAAAAATATATGTTAACTTTAATTTGTTCCAAAATTAAGTTTTGCCAAATTAATATGTGTAGCTCATACGGGATTCAAGGTTATGAATAAACTCTAAAAAAAGGTAATAAGTATAATAGAATAAAAGGTTTACATAAAAATAATATTATTTTCTGAAAAACATATAAATAATAGTTTTGCAAAAGTAGTTGCACATAATTGCCCGTATCTTTTAAACGCTTTAAGCTACAATAGTTATTGATACCTCATTTTAAGGGCACTTCAATCGTGGTTTTCCTGGTTCACAAAAATAACTAATTTCTTGACCTAAAATGCAATTTTTTTTTAAATCCGTGGTTCAAACCGCTGTATTTCAAGAACCTATTTCTCTAAATTTTTTAAAAAAAAATGTATGTTAATTATAATTTATTCTACTAGACCGTCACCAAATCCCTATGTGGTATTCCTGCATGTTTCTGAGTTAGCGGCTTTTCAGTTATTTTTTTAACATTATTATTTATAACTCAGGATACCGTAAGAACTCCACATAGGGATTTGGACACTGCATAGGGAAGTAATTTCTATTTAATACATATTATGTAAAAAGTTTTAAAATACCAGTTTTTCTAAATATAGCTTTTTGAACCGCGGTTTTTGAAAACAGTGAATTTTGCCGTGGAGAAGTAAATAATTTGTTTGCTCTAGTAAAACCACAATTTAAGTAGCTTTAAATTGGGGAATCAATGACTCTCGTAGCTTAAGCCATTAAAAAGATAAAGAATATTAAGTACGACGTCATTTTAAAAATTTTCGAATATTTTTCATATTTTGAAACGCGATATTTCAAGATATTCTGGGATTAGATATCCTACCTTTCGAAGAGGTTATAGTTATTTGATGTGCATCTTCTACACCAAGTTTGGTTGAAATCAGAAGCGGTAGAGGAATTCAAGTGGTTGATTTTATATGTTTTCAGTCATTTCTTTACCTTTTGTAATTTTAGAAATTAAATTTTTTAATAATATACGTCTTTAGTTAGTAGAGTAAGTGCGAGTAATGTGGAGTAGGCGGGTAATGTGGAACACCCCTTTTATTCGGAAACTAAGAATTATTTGAGAAATGTCATAAAAATTAATGTCACGTCTACATTTTTGAGACTAACCATAACCCTTACATATTATGTAGGTAAAACTTGATATACTTGCCTTTTTTTTACATGTGCTCAAAGATTTATTTGAAACACAAAATTTTTGCGTATGTTGAAATTTTGCAGTTGTGACTGAAAGAATATGAATTATTGAATTGTTTAATGTCATTAACATGTGTTAAAATTACTTTTACAATTTTTAATAACTTTTTCAAAAATTTAGTTGCAGATCGGCTAATATTGAATATCTTATGGCGGGTAATGTGGAATGCTATTCCACATTACCAGCTCAGTATTTTTTTAAAATCTAATATAACAATTTTAAATTATATTTACTTTTAATAAATACTTTTATTTATTTGCCATTAATACAATATGCAATAGGCCTATGAGGCATTCTAAAATAATGTATATGTCTTTTCCGTGTGACTTAAACCTTTCCGTACATGTTTTATTCGCACATTTTTATTCACTTGTGAAATAGTGTTAAATTTTACAAGCATGCAGATTTCTCTTCTTAAAAAGTTTTTACTTTTATGAAACTATTTTCTCCTCTAAAGTGGGGATACTCGCGTTTTTTTACAGATTTTGAAATTCAACCATTCTGAACAAAATATTTAAAAATGAAATATTCAGATTTTGTAGACTTCTGATAGATTAATAAATGTTATCTAGCCTTAATAAATAACTACGAAATCTAATTAGAAATGAAATTTCTTTTTGTTCAGAAAAAATTTTTTTTTAATAAATCGAGTCACAATTATTTTTGAAAGCAAAGCTAGTTCATATCTAATAGAGAGTAAGTTCTATTTTGAGAAATAAGAAACAGTTAATGTCTATATTTTTCTACACACAGAGACCCTTTTCTACATGATATTAATGAAGTTTTCCATAAAAGCAATGAAGTTGTACTTGAAATTGTTCATTGAAACTTTTCATTAAACTAATGCAAGTTTTCATAAAATTTAATGAAAATTATTATTTAAGCTTTTGTATGTTTTCTGAAAGTTTTCATTACTTTTCGTCCACTGAAATTATCTTTGCAAGAATATTGAAAGTGAAAAATATTCTGTAATTATTTTACATTAAAATTGTTCAAAAAACTATTTAGATTTAATTTCGAGTAATGTGGAATAATATTCTGCATTACCCTTCATGTGTCCAACTTTTTTCTCAATAAAGATAATGCATCTTGGTTATGAGTACCGTTCCTTAACAAGTCAGGCTATATTTCAATATCGACTTTTTCAATTTATCGTCAATACTGTGGCTGAAAACTAAAAAAATAAAATAGGTATTCCACATAACCCGAACATACTCTATATTAAAAAAATAAGAAATTGAAGGGCTTATTGTAAAAGCATGATAAGCTACATATGTTGTTTTATGAATTTTCGCTGTTTTCTAGACATCCGTTGATCATTATTTGATAGAAGTCTTGCTTAATCAATTACTTTAAAAGGCGAAAACAAACTAAAAATCAAATGTGGCTTATCAAGTTTTTACAAAAAGCCCTTCTATAAAAAAATAATAAAAAAAATATATATATAAAACTTCTTTAAATTAACATATTTTAATCAAATTAACTCTACTACTGCCTTTTTATAAATTTTTTCTGGTATTAACAATGGAATTTTGTTATTTAAGCATCAACAATTTGTAAAGCGACAATTGCTTCGTGAAGTGATAAAATTTGTATGTTTTACAAAAATTTACATCAATTTGAATAAAATCATTGTTGTTTAACCATAAAATTTGTTAAAAGTTAACAAAAATTGTATGTTGATTTAGCTAACGATTTTTAGTTCAATGTAACGGAAACGAAAAACTAAGAAACCAATCTCAATTACATTACTCAACAATTTTTGAAGTACACGTTTTTTAATTGACGCTGAATACAAATCTGTTTAAGCTCTGCATATTCTGGAGGCTCTAGCCTTTCTAAAACTTCGGGTTCTGTTGAGATCTTTAGCCAGATCGAAATACTAGTATCAACCTAGCTAAAATTTTTAAATAAAATTGCGGTTTTCGTGATAATGTGGATTAAAATTATTATTACATTTTTTTTTGCAGTAATTATAGAATCTCGAAATTTAGCACGTAGCTTCACTTAATGACCAGAACAAAAAAAACATTTTTGTGTATTCGAATGTTTGTAAGTGGGGAAAATGATTTAAAAAGTTTAAAAAATTCGATTTTCGGGAACATTTTTTGTAGGGTAGAAGGGGGCGGGGTCATATATGTAAACCTTTTCTTTCTTATTTAAGAACGCATAAAAAAAATCTGAATTGTTAATTTAAACGTATACGATACTTATACTTTAGGTCCATTATTTAGTCTGATGAATTTCAGAAAGCTCTACTTTTCTTAATGACCAAAACTATACAAATGTTCCCACCTATTGATAAGATATGTATGTCCCACTTTTATTCAGACCTTCAAAATTTTATAATTGATTTTAAATATATATCATTTTGAATTGGAAAATAAATTAGTTTGAAGATATGGAAATATTAAAATGACAAAAAACATTAAAAAAAATAGATATTTTGCTACCAAAGTAATAAGTATTGAGGAATCGGATACTCTTGATGTTCTGGGCATGAGATTACAGTGTGATGTTCGCTGGAATAAGCACGCATTTCAAGTGTCGAAAGAGGCATTCAAGTGTCTTGGTTTTCTGAAATGGTGCAAGACTTACTTTACTCCATTCGATCTCCTTACTATTTATACCAGCTATATCCGGCCGAAAATGGAATACAAATCTCATATATGGGCAGGGGCTTCAGTGTCTATTCTGAATCTTTTGGACCGTGTTCAGGGGAGAGCGGTGAAGCTTATCAATAACAGAAGTGTATCTAGCTCTATTGTTTCATTGGAGCATCGTCGGAATGTGGGTTTTGTGACACTTTTTTATCGATATTACCATGGGAGATGGTCATCTGAGATAAGTGAACTTATTCTTCGAGCCCAAATTTTTATTCGTAATACTCGCTTATCTAGTAGAGGACATCCGCTTGTAGTTGATTGTCCTGTGTTTCGCACAACGCATTTTTTAGTCGAACGATTCGTATGTGGAACAAACTTTCCACAGAAGTCTTCCCTGTTACTTACAATTTAGAAAAATTTAAATCAAATATCCACAAACACTACTCCCTCTTTTCTACTTCCCATACCCTATTTTCCTGATCGATAAATTGCACTGCATGAGTAGGGGGCATCCAATGAGGGCCAAACAAGACCCCAATAAAATAAGTCCCCAAACCTAAATGAAATAACGCCTCATTTTTTTGGGGCTTTATTTCATTATGAAGCAATACCCCAAAAAAAATGAAATAACCCCCCAACCAAATGAAACGAAACCCCAAAATAAAATGAAATAACACCGCAATTTTGAGGCTTTATTTCATAATGCAGTAAAGACCCATTTTCGAAAATGAAATAAGGCCCCAATTAAAAAAAAAAAACAAAATTATATATTACTATAAAATATTTCTTTATTCCTAATTAATACATAGTAAAAAGGCTGAAAATCGTATAATCGCACGCAGAAAAAACTTTATTTCGCGAAGCCGCCTGCCGCGTTATACGGAGGAAAAAAACCCCTAATAGCGGCAGAAGGCCGCCACACAGAAAAACTTGTTTTTACAAATTACTTGATGTCTTAAAAATATAAGATTTCAACGGATTCGACATCTGATTTGAAAAACAAGTTCTTCTGGGTGGCGGCCTTCGGCCGGTCTTAGGGGTATTTTCCTCCGTAGAACGCGGCAGGCGGCTTCGCGAAATAAAGTTTTTTTCTGCATGCGACATAAAAGAAACTTCAAAATTACTACACGGTATAATCTCACTTACTAATAGCAAATAACTATTTACATTAATAACTTGATAATTCATGCAGTAATTATAACGGTTATTTGCTTATATTACTTAAAAATTTTCATTTTTAAAAATATGAAATAACATCCCAAAAATATTATTTGGGGACTTATTTCATTTCTCATATTGGGGCCTTATTTCATTATGAAATAAAGTCCCAAAAACAAATACGAAATAAAGCCCCAAAAAATGAAATAAGACCCCAATTTCTTCTATTAGAAATTTGTGGGGCCTTATTTCATTTTTGGTTTGGGGACTTATTTCATTGGGGTCTTGTTTCATAGAGCCTCCAATGAGTATTGGTTAAATTAAAAAAAAAAAAAAATTTAAAACTTTACCATCATTCATTGACCTTTTATAAGGTCAATGATGACCTTACCATTAAAAACTCATTTTGCTGTAAATTCGAGATACATCATATTGAATATCTCTCGAAATACTCTATATTTTGATGTGTTACAAACGGAATGAGAAACTAATCATCGCAGTGTATGCAGGTTACAAAAATTAGTATTCTTTACTAATATTTAATAACATTTTAGTAAATCGTACATAAAAATCGATATGCTAAAATCAATTAAGTTTCTCACTAAAAATTAGTAAAATTTATTTTTGTTACCCTTTGCCATTTTTTATATTTTAGAATATAAAAATATTTAAAATAAAAAAACTTCGCTCTCAACAATGAAAAAGTTGTATTTTTTTTTTTTGTCAACTTGCAAACCTCGGGTTTAAAAATTACTAAAGTATTTTGATGAAATCAGCAACGAATTTTAGTCAAAAAATTAAAATTTTTAAATAGAGAATAGAAAACACTTTTACTAAAAAAAATATTTGGTACTAAAAATTAACAAAAACAATTTCAAACAAAGTGTGTATGCTATTTGAAATAATTAAGTTTTCTGCTTTGCAAAAATATTAAAAAAAAAAATATTAAGTTTGTAATAATTAAAAAACATTAATTAACACCATTCAAAGTTAAATAATAATAATAATAAAATTTATCTTATGCATTCGCGTACAATATTTAAAAATTCAATACTTGTGTGATTGTGGTTGCAAACTGTCTGGATTTTTTTTTATGCAAACATTCATCCATTCATTGCATTACTGTTAATCATTTGTACATAAAGGTGACACTTAATTGTCATCTAAAAAATGTTAAAGTGTAAGGTATGTTAAAGGTTAAAATATAAGCAGAAAAAAGATTCATTGAGGATACCGAATTTTTCGCAAATTGAATAACCCAGGAAAACGTTGGTAATGGGTGCGCTAAAGTAATGCATTACATTGTAATGCATATTGCTCACTTTCAGCATTATTTTGAAAGCATAAAGTAATGAGTTAAAAATATTAGGCCACTCATGGGTTACCCTGTAATGATCCATCATTGCCTTTTACATTATTTTAAAACATTAAATAATGACTTGCCAATCAGCAATTACATAATACATGAAATATAAAAGTAAAGTAATAAATAAAATATCTTTTAGAAAATCTATTTATAGACACATTACTTTAAGATTTTTTTGTAAGCATGAGGGGTACGGTATATATTTTAAACATCACAAACGAAAACTCGAAGCACAACAATTCATTTACATTTTAAGCAGCGCGTTATTATATGTGACGATAGCTCAGTTGGTAGATTTCTCGCTTATCAAGCAGACACCCCAGTTTCGAATCTCAGCGCTACCACCTTATTTATTCAATTAAAAAAAGTATTATTTTTTTTATAATTTTTGTTAACGAGAATTTACTTATAGACAAAATACTTATCCGAAATCGGTAACCATATAAGTAACCGTTACTTTAAACCTTCCTAGGTAATGAGTACACTAGGCCTGGTCGATTTGTATGGAGGCAAAAAAATAGCTCAACGTTCAAGGCAAATCGTATTCTAGGGATCAAAATAAGAAACTTTGCCGAAGGAACCATACCTCTAAAACGAATTCTGATGTCCCGACTTTTGACCCGTAGGGTCAACACATTACTTTTCCTAACCCTGTAACCTTATAAGTCACTAGTTACTTTACCCAATAATGAGTTCACCCATTAATTTTACGCTCATCGCCTGTAAAATTCGTCAACGAACTAAGGTACATTGTAATGCGTGGCGCACTATGGCGATACATTGCCTTACCCATTCTTGGATAATGTGTGATTTTGCTGGGTAACAAAGAATTGTCAAAATAAACAAATAATTATTTTCAAGTATTTTAATCCTTTTTTTCTAATATTGTCATTTCTTCTTCGCGGTTTACGAATACCCACCCGGGTGTGCCTGTTCAGCTTCTCTCATATTTATATTATTGAATCTTAGCAAATGAAACAAACACGTTAAGAATTGTTTTTTGTTTCAATTACTATATGTTCTACATATTTTTATTAATATTTTTTATTATTTATTATTTCTGTAATGATGTAGATGGACCGAAGTAACAGTTTTTATATTTTGTTTGGCAGATGCTATGTTCTGCGCATATTGGCTTTTTACACTTTATGCAAAGTTGACGCGTGTTTCTTCTTTGCTGATCCATATAGCACATATAGCATCTACCCTTTTGTTTTATGCGGCCAGATGTATCCCGTTCTAGGATGGGATCCGCTTCAAAATCGTCATCCGCGCAAGTTCTGTCAAAAGGCTTTCCTACAGTAGAACAAAACATTATAAGTTTTTATAATGAAATGTCATAGAATAAATACATACCTAAAATGCATTCAATAGCAGATCTAATTCTAAATCTACCAATAATATTTGGGTTTTTGGATCTCTCCAACATTAGTGGCATACAAAGCTCTTCGCCCAGGCTCTCGAGGAATCTCTTTCTTTGCGACCGCTTTTTTGACATTTCTGCATTGTTCTCCTGGTATATTATAAATGCTGCAAGGGCGGCCGTATCCAAAATATTAAAAACATAGCCAAAGGCCAACGCAATGTTGCGCGTTTGGTTTGTGTATTGTGAAAGCATTTTATCCATTGTATCCATACCTCCTTTAGTGTGGTTGTAGTAGTGAATAATATCTGGTTTACTTTGTGGGCCTGAAACGGCGTTGTTGTTGTGCATTGTAGACAACAACACAACTGACCAATTTTTGGCTGGCACATACGAGCAGAGTGTCACATTTTCAGCAAAGCCAAACAAACTTGATCCCACTTCACGGGATGGTGATGGCTTGAATTCACAAGGAACATACCTTTTCTTTGGCCAATGGCAGCGTTGTGAAAAAGTTGTCCATTGTAACGTTTCTTCCTGTGTTTTTGTACTCACAAACTAATTCTTTGACCACACGCTCGCCTTGGTTGACATCACGTACATTACCAACTTTTTCAGTATAAATTTGGCCTTGCAGTGGGTAGAAAGTAGCCGAATCACAAGCCCACTAGATTTTTATACCATACTTGGATGGCATATATTGAGTGAATCGTGTACGGCCCCTGTATCCAAACAACTGCTCATCTACTGTAATGGACTCGTGTGGCCGATAATTATCTCGCAAATTTGAATTCACCATGTCGAAAAGTCTCTTATTGGTGCTGCCTTATCTTGTGCTTGTCGGACGATTCTGGTAGCGTGCCAGTCAAATCGGAGAAATTTTAAAATTTCCATAAACCTGTCACGTGACATGGTTGCACGATAAAGTGGGTATGCATTTTTTTGCCAAAGTTCATATAGTTGCTCTTGGTTTGACTTTTGGCAGAACATTATCAGAGAAATTCCTAAAAATGCAGACAATTCTACGTCTGTAATTGGCTTTTTGTTTACAATAGTTTGCAATTCTGTCTCCCCAAACCTGTTTTTTCTTATCACTACACTCAATAAAATATGTTTGCAGTTTTTTTTGCTACTGATCAGCAGGAAAATTGACTGTTGTACAAGAAAATTTTCTGCCATAATGACTAATTGTTTGCATTCGATCGTTAAAACTTTACCGATAGCGAGAAATATTTGCTGAATAAACAAATTTTTTTGCTTTCCCCTTTTCAGCAGACTTTTCTGCTGTGTCTACTAACAAATTTTTTTGAGTGTATTTGAAATTGGCAAACACAAATCAAATATGTTTATATGTAAACGAATGTATGTATATTTATGTTTATATGTGAATATATATATATATGCATTTGTATAAAGAATCATATGGGCCACCCGGGTGGGTTTCAGTAAACGATGCACACAAAATTGTTCCGTAAGGCGAAGGTTAAACCGCTGTATTTGCACAAACTGGGTTTGTTTAAATTAAAAAAATTATATAAAATAATATACGGAGATATAAGATGATAAATAAAGTAAGAAAAAGTTGTTGCTCATAATTGCCCATTTATTTTTAACGGTTTAAGCTACAAGAGTCATTGACTCATAATTTTAAATGTGCTTAAATCGAGTTAAGCGGTTTAACTGGTTCATAAAAATAATTTACTAATTGACGGTAAAATTTATTTTTTTCAAAATCCGTTGTTCAAAACGCTCTATTTCAAAAAACTTTTGTTTAAAAAAAATATATGAATAATTTTTGTGTACTAATAAAACCACATTTTAAGTAGCTATAAAATGTGATATCAATGGCTCTCGCAGCTTAGGCCGTTAAAAAGATATGGAATATTATGTACGGCTACTTTTTTTAAATATTCGAATATTTTTCATATTTTGAAACGCGAAATTTCAAAATCCGCTCGGATTAGCTGTCCTACATTTGTACGAGGTTATAGTTATATGATGTACATCTTCCATACCAATTTGTGTTGAAATCAGAAGGAGTGGAGGTAATCGAGAGGTTGATTTTATATGTTTTCGGTCATATTGAAATTTGCAAAAAATTACTTTTTTTTCTAAATTACGTAAAAATTTAAGCAACATTATTGATATAGTATAGTGTATATAGTATAGTGATAAGTATCTTCTAAGGCAATAATCGGATAGAAAAATTTTGTATAGAGAATAAATATAGCATTTAATTATCTTTAAGCTAAAAATAAATCCATCGTTTTGGTCCGGAGATACTTGAGTTTAAATAAAACTACTTTCTTTAAAAATGAAAAATTAAGCAATTGGACTTCATTTTCGGATTCAGCGAGCGATTTTAACATGAAATATAAATTCCAAATGTCGTGGATAGAAAAATTGTTCAAAGTAGAGATAATAAATATCGGGGGGAAAATAGCTGTCTAGTGTTGACAAGTGCTAACTTGTTAAATATGGACATTTCTATAGTCACATACGTTACTGTCGTTCGGTTCAATGAGGAGAAAATCAAGGAAAACTATAATATTTATAATATTATATTTTTATGAAAATGAAAATTATTCAAGTTTGAGGCCATACTCTATATTTCTTTATAAGGATATTATCCTAACAAAAAAAAAAAAAAAAAAAAAAAAAAAAAAACAAATAAAAAATAAAAAATAACAAATAAAAAATAACAAATAATCTATAGAGTTTATTTGTTTTCAAATTTATTATTTGACCCTTTATTATTTGACCCTTTCATTGCACAATTAAAGGTCGAAAAAAACATAATTTTTATTTTAATAAAAATTATATCAAACTTGTATAAAAGGCAAAGTACAGTCCAGTTTACTCCCCCTGTGTTGTTTATAAACTAAACAAAATATAAAAAGGAGGAACGCAGAACTTCGAGGCAATTTATTTTCTTTTGATTGTATAAATCTAGCAGATGTTATATTAAGCTGTCGATCTATAAAGTCAAATGCATCCGGGTTTGATAGCATTCATCCGAATTTTTTGAAAATTATTTTACCATACATGCTGCCTTTTATAATATATATTTTCAATAATATATTACGAAGAGTATTTATCAAAAAACTGGAAATATGCCAAAATTATACCAACTCTAAAATCAAACAAAGATTATCGCCCGATTGCCATATTACCATACTTATCTAAAGTTTTTGAGCGTATACTACGTCAACAGATAACTGAATTCATAAAGAATAATGGTCTTCTTACAAATCGACAATCAGGTTTCCGGCCTAAACACAGCTGCATAACTGCGCTCGTGGATGTGTCGGAAGAAATACGTAGAAGTATTGATGGGGGTGAAGTATCATTATTGGTGTTATTAGACCATTCAAAAGCATTTGATATGGTGGATCACAACGTTCTTTGTCTAAAGTTGAGTACAATCTTCAATTTCTCTCCAATGTCTGTTCATTTGATATCTTCATACTTGTCGGATCGTTGCCAGTCTGTCTTTGCAGATAATAAAACTTCACGTGCCCTAACAGTTTTAAAGGGTGTACCGCAAGGGTCGATACTTGGGCCTTTACTATTCACAATTTATGTTAATGACCTTACACAACAATTATCGCATTGTAAAATCCACATGTATGCTGATGATGTACAACTTTATATAAATAGCAACAAAAGTAAAATAAATGATTGTATTGATAAACTTAATGCTGACCTGGATCACATTTACACATGGGCTAATGCAAATGGTTTATGTCTTAATCCATTGAAGTCTAAATGTTTAGTTATTAAAAAAAATCCCTAAAATTGTCTTTTGAACCGACGATATTACTAAACAATCAGAAAATTGAAATAGTATCCACTGCCAAAAACCTTGGTGTTATTTTTAATGATACACTCACCTGGTCTAACCATATAAACGTTGCTGCTGGAAAAGTATACTCAATGCTACGTACTCTATGGCACACCCAGTATATAACTCCATTAAATGTTCGCATATTGTTGGCGAAAACTTACCTATTGCCTACTCTACTGTACGGATGTGAAATATTTTCAAGCTGTGACACTAAATGCAGTAAGAAACTTGCATCTACTAACAATGCTATTCTTAGATATGTTTTTAATTTAAGGAAGTTTGACTCCATCTCTTTATATTCAAAAAAAACTTTATGGAGTTACTTTCAAAGATCTTTTGAAAATAAGAACACTGATTCTTTTGCATAAAATTATATATACCCGGGAACCATCGTATTTGTTTGATAGACTTTCAAACTCCCAAAGGAATAAGGACATTACCCACATATTGTGTCAAAACTCTTTATCAAAGTGGCAATTTTTTGTCAACTCAATACGTCTTTGGAACTCATTACCATCATCCATTCAGTTCTTAAGCAACGCATTACATTTTAAAAAACAAATATTTGAACTTTATTGATAAACGAGCCTAAAAATGTGTTTGATTCTGAAATTTAAATAAAAATTGTACTTATTTATTGTCATCATTTGTTTGGTTATATTTATTTTTTATAATATTTATTTATTGTAAAAATTTTTATTTTATTATTTTTTTTTAATTTTACATACCTGCCCACATTTTTTTTTTATATTTTAATAATAATAATCATTTTTTCCTATTATTGTTCCTTAAAAATAATGTTACAATATAAAAAACCATTACTTTAATTATAAGATTTTAATCTTGTTGTTTTGGAAATCAATAAACTAAAAAAAAAAAAAAAAAAAAAAAAAAAAAAAAGAAAAAAAAAACGTGTATTGAATATCCCCCAGAGGTTTACCTTGCACATAACAAACAAGTTTTCAATTTATTTTTTGATCAATGGTTATAATCTTTAACTTCAAGCTCATATATTAACTAGTTCTCATGTAGTGAGTAAACTAGTTTATATGAATGTTTGATGTTTGGCATGGGATTGTTACCGCTTTCAAAACGTGTTCTGATGATCGGAACCTCGAAAATTTTCGAAATAGATCTATCAACACATTCCTGAAAGGGTCAAATAATAAATTTGAAAACAAATAAACTCTATAGATTATTTGTTAGGACAATATCCTAATAAAGAAATATAGAGTATGGCCTCGAACTTGAATAATTTTCATTTTCATTGCACAATTGAGGCGCTCAGCGCCAAAGCGGCCTAACCCACATTGTAAAAAAAAATCAAACTGGCTGTGCTGGTCTGGCCGGAACCGTTTGAAATAAATTCTAAAAAACTCCCTATTGCATAATATAACACTAGGTTATACTACCTGTTGAAAACTGTTTTTCGAGTTTTTTTTTGTATTTGTTTCAGGGTGTTCCGGTTGGATCGGCATGGTCGGTTTGATTTTTTGACAATGTGGGTTAGGCCGTTTTGGCGCTGAGCGCCTCAATTAAAGGTCGAAAAAACATAATTTTTATTTTTAATAAAAATTATATCAAACTTATTATATTTTATTTCTTCAAATTTTTGCATAGTTCGTAAGAAGCTCTATATTCAGTAAAAATAAGAAGACAGGTTACGTGATGTGACAAAAGTGGAAGATTTTTTCGTCTTTTAAAAAAACGCAAAACTCTGCGAATTGCGCTGGACCCTTTTGATTAAACTTTTTTAATATGACTTGGAATATTTTATGTCTTGCAATTTTCTGAATTAATAAAACTTTTTTGATTTTCTTTAACAACCCAGTAGTTAAATGTAACCAATTATTAAAAAAAAAAATAAAACTAAAGAATACTATTACTTTAACGTGCTGCATTTATTTTTAAGAATTAAAATGGAAAGAAAATACATTTTAAATATCAATATTATTAGTGACAAAGTTCGAGAGTTTATAAAAAAATTTTTTCTCAAGGAGTAGCAGCACTCCTGAAATTCTTCGTTTTTTAATATGTAGCTTTCTTTGGAAATCGGATAGTGGAGAGATGAAAGTTGGGGCAAGAGGAAGGGCTTCAAATATTTACAGATCTTTATTTACTTCGTTTGTGTTTTTGGAGTTAATTGTTGTTGTAGCAAATACTTAGAGAAAGGAGTAGGGGAATGTGGGGTACCATGAAACGAGTATAGCTTGAAACATTTCATTTTGTGAGCCCATTTGGCGCATTTTGTAAAAACTATATTCAAGATACTGTTTTATATTTTCTTGCTTCCATTTTTATCATAGATTAAGGTCGATGAACAAATAGACGCAAAGAAAAAAGGAGTGCTGTACCTTGAAACTACAAAAGTAAATTTTCACAACAATTTTGAGTTCAATTAAAACTGTACAGGTGCTATATTTGTATTCACAGCTACAAAAACATGAACTATACTTTGCAGTCCGTTTTGTCATCATGGCAACTAAGATATGCCTTGGACTTTTTAATTTAATAAAATTTAAGTATTTTTCTTTAATAATACAAGTCAGTACGAATTATGTGTCCACTTTTAATTATTATGCTACTGTTGACCTTTCTATGGAAATGCCCAAATGTCATACAAGTTTCTAAAATTTCTACCACACTCACATAAAAAAGTTTAGCCATTTGACAACTGAATTTGGTTATTACGATTGAATTTATTGGTACAACTTAATATTGGTTTTCACCACAAAATTCGGTTAATACAACTGAATTTTAGCTGCAACAACCAAAGTATTCAGAAATTTTTGGTTGTAGCCACCAAAATACACTTTCGAAACGGTTGGCACTTAGTTTTCTTTGTGTGTCACCCACTTGATTCCGTTGCTGCAACCTAGTAAAATCGGTTGTCACAGCCGAATTCGGTTGGTGTAACTAATTTGGAGGTTGTGGCCACCAAATCATTTCGGTTGGATGAAATCATGAGAACTGTTATGTGAGCTCAGTCCTCTTTAAAATTGTTCTAATCAAAAATCTCCATTTCAATAAATATCACTCTAATCTACATACTCGTATGTGTACTCCATATTGTATCTTTTCATAATCGTATCTCATAAATATTGTATTTGCATTAATTTTCATCTGTACGCTGTGGTCGACTGATAAAAAATAAATAAAATATTTATATGTATGAAAAAAGAAACTGTGCCAATACTTAAATTATTTTTTATGAGTATTTTCAATTAATGAAAATCATAAAAGCATATTTTGCGCATACTTTATTATCATGCCAGCAATTGGACATATAAAACAGACTAGCAATTGAAGGAAATTGCAATATTGCATGTGACAATAATTAAGTGAATTGAGAGCAATCAACAAGACTTTGTCAAGTGAAAGCATGCAAGCACGAATGTTGCTTTAAATGCAAATCAAAAAAAAAAAAAATATACGAATTCTTTAAAAAATCGTTAACGAATCTATTGTCAGTCATAATGTTAAAAGTAAATTTGAGCACACCGCAATAAAATATTTAAAATTTTGAACTTAAAGAGATTTTTAAATAAAATTTATTCAAATTTTCTATTAAAAATTCTAATATACGTGTACTCAAAACCCACTTCCCGATTAAAGCAAATAGTGCATGGCACGTATGAGTAATATTAATAATTTTTTTATTTTTTTTTAAATTAAGGACGAAAATTAGGATTTTTTGCCATTTTAAATTTTAAGCAAGTGCCGTTTTTTAAACAATCCAGATTTTGCAAAAACTAACGCTTAAGGTAAGCCAAAAAAAAAAAGAATTATTTTCAAAATTAAACAAATTTTATTTTGGACCAGTTGCCAGGGTATTGCGTCCCAGAATGGGACTGCGACAGGATTTCAGAGAGGTCGGTCACGACGCTCTGTGACACGTTAATCCCCGACAGGGAACCATGGTTAAATGGGACTGTCTTGGGGTACCACCCGGGGATCCACTTTTACACGGATGGATTGAAACTGGATGGGAAAACTGGTCTGGGCTTCTGTGACGCTGACTTCAATGTACGCAAATGTTTCCGTTTTTCTGACCATAATACCGTACTACAGGCGGAGGTCACCGTGGTTACGGAATGCATTCAGCAGATGAATATCTACGGACTCTGTGGGATTAATGACGATACTCAGGTGTAAAGGGGAAATTAACGATTTCTCTGCACGGGGCCGTATTGAGATTGTATGGGTGCCGGGACACTGTGGTATAGCGGGGAACGGAATGGCTAATGAATTGGCTAGGGGAGGATCTTCCCTGGAGTTAGTCACTTTGGGGAACGCCTGACCTTTTCGAGCTCTCAAGGCGGAGCTGGTGGATTGTGCTGACACCATGCATAGGACCATCTGGGAGAATGCGGGTGTTGGCAGGACAACGGGGATTCTCTGGGGCAACCCGGACAGGGACAGGACGTGGGAAATTCTGAATCTTAGTAGGAAGGAACTGAGTCTTTTATGGAAATCCTCACGGGACACTTGACACTGAGGACCCATCTCCACCGTATTGGTAGAGCGTACTCGGGAGTGTGTATGGCCTGTGGGAAGGACGAGGAGACCTTGGAACAATATATCTGTGAATGCCCGGCACTTTCTGGGATCCGGGTCGAAATACTATCCAGTGACCCAATATCCATATTGGGGGATCTTAGGGGCATAGCATGGAAGAGGTTGAGGAATGTCGTCAGTGCGACGGAGTTCCTGGGGTAGGAAATAGACATGGGGCCGATTTTTATAGCCCACAATAAGCCTACATTCTGGCTTAAGTGTAAGCTCTCAGGGACTTGAGTCAAATTAGGGGAGCATTTCCCTTCTCTGAATCCTCTTTTCTACCTAACCTTTACTACGTTTCCACTAATAGTGCTTTGGTCGTATTTTTAAATAAAACATGTTTTGTACATGTTCTCCCATACATATTTTTTTCACCAAAGCACATGTTTCGCTCAAAACACGTAAGTGGAAACATAGTATTAGAATGTTTTTTTGTTAATAACATAGTATTGTTAAGCTTTAAAAGTTTGCTTGTACACGAGGTACCTCATTTTGGCGCTCTATGGTGGAAGGGCCTGTGGGGCCTATCTCTCTTAAGCTCCTTACCAATTTGTTGAATACCATGCATCACAAAGATTTTAAGATTTTACACACTTTATCTTGGCGAATAATATATTATATATATTATGGATTTTGTTAAACATCTATCCATATTTTATAAAATTTTTATTTCAGATTAATAGCTTTCCATTTGCGTAAACTGCAACAAATTAATTTGTGTTTTTTTTTATTATAGTTTTACCAATAAAAGTACGATGCCATACAACGTCTGCATGTGTGCATTCGTGAAAAAACGCAAAATGGCGTAGAAAAAAATTTCCGAAAATGCGAATGTCAAACCATATATAGGTGTTTCGAGAAGTATGGATTTTCCCAACATACACGTAGATGTGTGTACCAATTATTTTCAAAGATAATTCTAGTAAACAAATCCGAAATCCTAAAATACATTTATGCCCATATTTTGTATTTCCCCTGCGTTCAACACTTCACCTACGCCAACACAAACTCTAAATAAAAAACATGTTATTTTATAAATCACTACGTCACCGCGTTGTCTCAACACTGAACTAATACGTTATCACTTCAATTGTTAAGCCATTGCGTTATTATGGTTTCCTACATACAGGACAGTTCTGACCTTAAAAACAAAAAGTTGAGAAAACCAGGTTTTTTACGATCTGGTAACTTCATCAGCTGGGATTGTGAATACAAATCTAAATAAAGCTGTTGAAAATTTTAAACCAAATTCAAATTTGTGTTTATAGCTTCTTTTCATTTGTTTTATTTAAAATTAACATATTTTTTTAAATTGTGATAATTAAAAAGCAGTGTTTTTGTTTTATTAAAAAATATTACAAGTGGAAAATTGTTAACATTATAGAAAATAAACACAGAAAACTAAAATATTTTTTTTCTATTTGTGGTTATTTAAAAATATGTAAGATAACGCTTCAAAAAATTGGTTGTTTAATTTGACAGTTCAAGTGATAAAAAGTAAACGTTGCGTTTTACACAATTGGCTTTTTCAAACATTTGAGTTTCAAATAACGTAATAATCAGCTGTTGCAACTCGAGCAGTCACTTTTTGAATGAGGTGAATTAAGAAATTCAAATAAGGCCAACGCAAGGTGAAGTGAGGCGTAGCGTTTTACAAAATAAGGGCATTAATTTTGCTGCTAAGATTTAGCGTAACTTCTTTTTTGAAAAGTGCCATTAACCACATTCCGTTTATATGCAACTTTTTTCGTTTTCATATTTTGTTTATTTCTTACAATTTTTGCAATTCCTATCCGAATGTCTCCATAATTGGGTGTAGGTTCTGAAATATTTAAAGTACAGTTAAAGATATAAAAAAAAATCAATTTCGTAATTTCATCTCGGGCGTTGTTATGTCTGTTTACTTGTGTCCAGATATTAAGTGGGCCATTCTTTGTCACATGTTTGTCACTTTGGATCAAGCAACCTTCATTTCCCGTAGGGTTTCTGAAGTTCTTATAAGTTTAATTTTTCTTTTAATTTAAGACTTACAACTCAAAGCCGTTTTTTGGGGTTTGTGATGACAAAAATTATGTAAAGTTAAAATTTTCATTTGAAATTAAAAAATAAATTGTCAAAATTGTTGTTTGTATATAATACGATGAAAGCTGAAAATAAGCTTGTTAAATTGAATACATTTGGCTTTGCTTAAAAATCAAAAAATTTTGTGCCAAACTAAAATTTTTGCTGTTTGATATTTTAAATTGGTTTGTTCATTTAATATAATTGATATGAAAATTCTCAAGTTCATATTAAAATTTTGAGTTTAATGTATTATATATATTAATTTAATTGTGCCAATCCAATTATATACTGCCCGTCTAATAACGTATGGTACAACGTTTGTAAGATACAATTAAATATGCCGTTGTCCGAAAAAATACAGTGGCAAGTAAAATTGTATTTTTATATACATGATGTCATACTTAACTATATTACATTTTACAAAACTGGATCACATTATATAAGAGTATTATTTTTACTCTGGCATATACAATTATTATTTGCCTGTACTTTTAATTCAAATTGGGCTCTTAATAATCGGACCATAATATCTAGCTTCCTGTATTCAATTCAACAAATGTATTTTCACTGGATGTACACAGAAAAAACTGAAAACGGGTTTAAATTAAAAAATTTGTTAAATCAATTAATATTTTAATTGATTTTGCATCTATCACGGCAATGATAATATCAATTAAAACTTTTATTGAAAATTAAAAAGGAAAAGAAGTTATAAATAACTTCTAAAAAAAACAAAAATATGATATTCACAAAAAATGTGTGTTAAAGATACGTTGGTATGTGTGATTTTGGTAATGCTACGCCTGTTTGTAAGTTTGTGTGTGTGCTTGTTTTGTTTGTAATAGAGTTGGGAGTAATCGTTCATTTTGGTGACTAGGTCAGTATCGTTCAATTCGAGTCAGTGAACTAGTTCGTTCAAATCGTTCAATCGTTCTTTTTCCTTTGACTTGTGACTGATATGCGTGTTGTGAACTGTGTCGTTCATTTGACAATTATTACGCACTATTCATGTTTTACGAGTTTTTTTCACAAATTTTACTGTACATAGACAAAAAGTGTTATAAAATTTGCAACTTTTCTAACAAAAATTTATTTATTTTGTGTAAAAAACATTTTATTTGTGTGACTATAATTGCTTTTCCCAATTCGAAACAATATTACTACTATTTCATAAAAAAAAGAATTGCTCTTACAAGCAGTTTTAATTGAATAGAGATACAACTGCTCTGTGAATAAAAAGAACGAAATGAACGATTGAACGACAAGATCGAATATTGGTGAACGAGTCATATCGTTCAATTGAGTGAGTCGTTCAATTGAACTAGTTCGTTCATGAACGACACAACTCTAGTTTGTAAACTTCAAATTCATTTGATATTTTATACTGAAAATTTTCTATTTAAGCATACAGTTTATGAAAAAATAATTTGAGAATTACGTCTAAAATAAATTATGTATTTATATATTTAAAAGTCAATTAAAATATTAATTGATTCAATCAAGTATTTGTTTAGAAACAAATTAAATTCAAATCAAAGCTTTAATTAGATATTTTAGGTTGATAATTTTTTCTGTGTATGTATTTTCTGAATTTATTTTCAAACTCAGTTCAATATTATTCATTTATATACAATATGAATCACCATTTTCCAGATCAAATTGTTTTTCAATTATATATAAGTATTTATCAAATTTGATGCATTTATTTGCTGCATTATATTAATATTTTTAATTGGGGAGTTTTTTTTTGGCCAAAAGGGGAATAAACCCTATACGGATCAAATTACATAAAATAATTTTTTTTTTATGTCAACATTTTTTTGTTGTTAATTAACCAGCTTTACGATCTTGTAGTCATAATATCAATTAAATATTTTTGGTCTTTTGGCCCCAGACCATTAAATTAATAGTCTTACCAAATTGAACAGATATATATTTTCAAAAATTATGCAAATTTTGATGAAAACATTGATTTTTTTTAAATTTTTGACAAAATATTCAATTTTTATCAAATGTCCTGGATAGTACGAAATTACACACACGAATTATCAATTTTACAATTTACAGGCTTATTCCTGTTTGTGACTGTCATAACCAGTGTTGTCAGAACTTGATTGGCAAAAAAGGCTAAAATTCTTGGAAAAAAGGCTATAAAAAGGCTAAAAAAAAGTTAGATAAAAGTCTTCAATATATGAACAAAAAATAAGAAAAATTCATGTTTTATTTTATTTTACAATTAAATTGTAAAATTTGAGACCATTTGTTATACATTCAGTACATTTTTTGACAAGTTATAACAAAAAAAAAAATAATAAAAGAAAAATAAGTTTAAAATTTGTTAAAAAGCTATTAGAATGACCAAATATCATCAACATCCAACTCGTTATTGTTGTCATCATAACTTTCATTAGATCCTATTAACTTAAGGTAATTCTGGGGCACTTCATATTGAAAGCAGCATTTATCGCTTCTTTTTAAGCCGTATCTAAATAAATAATTAAAAAAATAAATAAAGTTATATAAACAATAGTTTTGTTAAATCAAAAATTTTACCTGATGGATAAAACTGAATTGACTGTTATCAAATGTAGTCTGTTTCTAACGTTTGTCTTTACGAGATTTATTTGGCTAAATACACGCTCTACATCAGCATTTGACCAGGGAAGGCATAAAAGCTTCAAAACAAACTCAGAAATTTCTTTAAATTTGTTATTTCCACCTGCATCTCGATAGTTGTAAACTTCTGCCCAAAATGTTACGGTATTGTTGGTATTTATCCATTTTAAATATTGAATATTAGAATACTGCTCATCTATTTTTGATATCATCTCGTCACTCAATTTAAATAAATTTAAAATTGGTAAAATTTCTTCTTTAGAAGATTTTAAAATATTTTGCACTGAAAAGTAATCAATGTTCTGTAGAGTTTTGATATTATCTGGAAGTCTAAAACAATTAAAAAAAAAATAACATTTATGTTTAAAATAATTCGAAATTTTATAGTATATACCTTTGTTTTAACTGATTTATTAGACCGACTACAAAGTTTGTACAATTGGATCTAATTTTAATCTCTTGACTTTTCTTTAACTGTCCAGATTTTTTTAACTTCTTTACGAAAGTTTCGAACTCATGTCCAAGACTACAAGTATATGATACATATTCTTCAAAATCCTCCAGCAATATGTCGACATCAGCGTCGTCTAAAACCTTTCCTCTTAAAAAAGTTTATGAGCAAGGTAATTTCTCTTAATAGACGGGTTGGATCGTTTTCATTGCTTTGGAAAACTTTGTTGACTATTTGTACTTCAGATAATATTGGTTTAAAAACAATAAATATAAATAAATTTCTTGGTCATTGTACATTTCACTTAGAATTTTGGCTTTATGACATTTCTCATCGGCCATTGCCTTGTCGAAATGCATCTGTAGTTCATCCCATTGAAATGTTATTCTTGAAACTACCACTTCTATTGACAATCAACGAGTGTCAGACGTTCGTGTAATTTTCAAAGGCTCCTAAAAATAAGAAGAAAATAGAATATAAAAAAAATTAAATATGTGAGATTATTACCTTTCCATTCAAATTTTCATATAAAACTTTATAGGAACGTTGGCGGCTTGTACTTTTTGAACCAACTGTATGTTTCGTAGACAATAAATTCTAAATTTTCGGGAATGTATTCCTTTAAAGCCTGGTTAACTGCAAGTTGGAGTGAATGACACACACACTTTATGAGTATTAAATCTGGAACTTCTTTTTTAAACGCTTTTATTTTTTCCAATCATAACGTTTGCATTGTCCGTACCAATTCCGACCAAATTTTTTATATTTAGTTTAAATTTTTCGATAGCCTTTTAATTCCACGGACAATATTCTCCGCTGATCCATTTTCCAATTCTTCTATGCAGAGAAATGTAGAAACAATTTTTCTTTTGGCTTTACTAAAGTAAATAATTACCAGTCCTAAGAAATATTAAGTTAGTAAACCAATTTTAAATGATTGAAATAAAACTTACCCAAAATTTTAGTAAATGTTACGTCAGTCGATTCATCAATTAGTATGCTAAAAAAAGTTATCTCCAATGTCATTGGAGAGCTCCTCATCAAAATGAGGAGCAAGAACATTTTTAATCACTTTGCTGCATTTTGTTCTGTGCAACTTTAGAGACGGGCAATCAAATTTTCTTTTGCAAAGCTCACCTAAATGATCCACTGGTAGAATTGAACTGTGAACAGCGATATACATTGTCAAAGTAGCCTCCTGCTGTTGTAGCTTAAAATTCACTGGCTTAAAAGGCAAAGGCTTGGTCTTAACAATATATCCAATAGCGTTAATATGTTTTTTTGTATCCGAGTGAGCAATTAAATCATATAATTTTTCTGTGATTTCGCATTTACAATATTTACAAAATGCCTTTGCAGAATTGTCGTATTCTGCAACCCATTCTTTTAATTTTGGGTGAGATAAAAATTCACTGCGAAATTTCTGAGAATATTTGGAAGTCATTTTTCACTTTTTATTTGTTTTTCTATTTTTTGTATTAAAAACTTTTTAGTTTTCTATTGCTATTGAATAAATATTAATATTGAATGGTTGTAATTTTTTAGTAGTGGAAAATGTACCGTTATTAGCGTTTTTTAGCATTTAAAAGGAAAAAAAAAAAACTGCTACATAACTTTAAAGTTAAAAAGTTAAAAAAAAAGCTAAAAAATGGCTAAAAAAAATTCTAAAAATGGCTAAAAAAAAGGCTAATGACTAAATGCAATTTTTTCCGGCTAAACGTGTTGAAAAAAAGGCTAAATCTAGCCGGAAAACGGCTGAATTGGCAACACTGGTCATAAGACAATTTTTAAGACTGAAAGTCTTAACTTTCTTTAGAAAACAGCAATAAAATTCAAACTTTATTTGTCATTTTATGATGATGCCTGTACAAGGTCTTTATTTTTTGTATTAATGAAACAAAATTTCAAAAAAACAAAATTTGTTGTGACTCTTGCAACAACAAACACAATTGGAATACAGTCTTAACTATAGTCGCAAACTTTTTCGTATGAATAGAACTCTTATTTTTTCTTCTTCTTTAATTAGAACTATTATATTACAAATACATTGGTTAAAATGATAATATATGGTAGTATATGAATATGTATTGTTTCATATATCAGCATGTATGTAGATTTGTGCCCTGTATAGAAACATATATGGGTTCATACAATCAATCAAAAAGTCATATAAGGGTATGTATGATATCATGTATTGCAGCATATGCTAAATATTGTTCCCTATATGATATTCCTCCTGATTATGTAAGGCGTAAACGTTTTTTAAGGCATTTCACAGACAAGTGGTTATAACGACTATTATTGGAATATTTGACAGTTTAAGACTTACATTTCATCAAAATTGCAGTAGATTTGCCAAAAAATATTTAGATTTTGTTAATTTTGATAAATTTGCTATAAATTTTCACTTCATTAAAGTTATATTTTTAAGCCGCAGAAGTCTAATGATCGCTATATTTCAAAATAGACGCGCTGCCTTACAAAAAGATTTCAAAAGCCCATAAAGTCATATCTAAGATTATTTATGATTATATCTGATATCTTCCACACATAATTTTACATATAGTTTTAGTACGCGTTTTTTTTACCGCGAAGATTTTGTGTTTTGTAATTAAAATCTCAATATAACAACTTCTCATTCTCAGTTTTACAATTTTCTTTTATAAAATATTTGAAATTTCTGTGAAATTTAACACATATAAAAAAGAGGTAGAAGATATTAATTTTTTTTTCTATTTTCACCGAATATTATTGCATGTTTTTTTCAAATTTATTGAAAATTAAATTACCTCACCAATTTTTGGAGTGTTAAAACCTAAAGAATCCAATAAGATGAGTAACATTTATAATTTTCTGTATGGAATAGACGGACATAAGAATATGTTTTTCTTCAAAATGTAAGTTATTGTAACTGGCTTTCAAACCTCTACCTCTGAAAATATTTTATGGTTTCCACAACAACAAGTTTTATTTAAATGTGCGGCTTTAACACAGAGTAGTTTCCTTGCAACTCCTATTTAATTATTTTTTAGTACACATCAAAGATTTTTAAGAATTTTAAAACTCAATTAAAATCAATGTTTAAATGTCAAAAATTGAAATACAACAATGACATTGAAAACCATTAATAAAATCGATCAATAAGAGTATCTGTAAAAAAATGTTCCACACATACTTAAGTAAAGGGTGGACCAATTTGTATTTGTTAAAATCAGGAAAAAAAGTTTCATTAAATTGATGGAACTGTTTCATAATTAATCATATTTATAAATTATTCAATTTATTCTTAATTTTAAATATAATTTTTTAAATATACACCCAAAGAAAAACTGGAATAAGTTACATAAATTTCCGTCCAATGTAAGAATTTCATCAATATTGATTAAACAGTTTATAAACATATGATGGTCTCTATATGATGGTCTCTATATGATGGTCTCTATATTTTTTATTAACCCAAAAATTATGAAATCGTTACTAACACAAAATTTATTTTATATACATAGTGAAGCATTTCATAAATACGATGAAATTGATTTTGTTTTTTTATGAAATGTGTCATAAATACTATGAAACGGTAAATTGAATGGAAATCTATCAAACCTTTAATAAATGTGATGAAGCTTTTCCTTTGAGTGTAATATGAAACATTTTTGAAACCTTTTATAATATTTAAGAAACGTGTCATAAAAATTTGTAAAACCTGACAATTTCATAAAAATTAATGAAATTGCTTCATTCTGTTTATGAAGTATTCAATAACATCTACAAAGCATTTCATAAAAAGTTATGAAACTTTATCATTTCTATGCAACATTTCTTAAGTACGAAGAAGCCTGCCATCAATATGCGTTTTTATGAAACAGGTTAATCATATTTATGATGTGTTGCATTGGGAGAAAATCAATTGAAGTTTTTCTTCATATTTATGAAGTTTTTCATAAATATGATGACGAATTTTCACTGCGTATTAATACATCACTCGGAAAAGAAATTTTGCATAAAATGTTCATGCGTTTTTGACCGCGATAAGTCCAATTTTGCTGTTCCCAAAAAGTACTAAATTGAAACATTGAAATGTGTTTTATACATTGCATATGAGAAAATAAAATTATTTATTTAATTATTTATTTTACCTTTTGAAATCGCAAATATTTAAAAAAATCAATAAAAAAAATATTGAAAAATCACACATTTAAATAGAAAATTCAATAACTTACAATATTTGAATAAAATTTTCTACACGGATATAACTAGATTTGTCGAAGTGTTATCAAAAACAATAAAAATGTTTCTTTAAAAGAGATTTCCACGTTTTACTATACCCAAATTCGGGTAAAGCATTCAAATAGTTTCGAATTGATGTTTTAAAATTTCAACTACGCTGTGCCAGTTTTTGAGTCTTAAAAATTCTAAAGGCTGAAACATAATTGGCTTAAGTGACTAAAGTCAGTTGTTGGTACATAAAGAAAATTATAATTTTTGTATTTCTAAATTGTATTTCCAAATTTTCGTTTTATACCTGACTTAAGTCCCTTAAGCCAATTATGTTTCTGCCTGAAATTGCAAATATTTTCTAAATTTCAAATAAAAAAAAAAAAACTACTTCAACAAACAGCAAAAGTTTATTTCCACAAAGTTACTGAAACTTTTTTATGAAATGGTGAAGGTCTATGAAATATTTGTCATCATTTCGAATGAAACTTTTCATCATAATTATGATAACTTCATAAATATAATGAATTATTTATGACAAAAAATCATCTATGACATTTGTTCCCCTGAGTGTACAGTGAGAGTATGATCTGCATTATAACAATGAATTTTTGCATTAGATCTATACGATGTCACCGGAAACTCTTCATTAATGTAATGCAGTTTTCCATAAAATTTTCATTTGAAATTAAGAAAACGTAATTTGTAATTCAATTGAAAGTCAGAATTTCTAATTAGTTGATGTGCAATAAATATTGCATGGAATTTTGTAACCATAAACGGATTTTTATAAATTTTAGTAGAAATGGAAATTCTTAACATCAATTAATGTTTTTCAATTCAAAATGAAAATTCTTAACTTCATTTATTTTTTCTGAATTTTAATTTAAGTAAATATCAAATGATAATTTCTGAGTTTGAAAATTCTGAGTTTTAATTGATATATTCTGAATTACAGATGCAAATATATTGGGTTTCAAAAATAACACAGGCCAACACTCAATTTGCTTCTTTGAATTTATCAACTGATTCTAGTTAATTTGGGTGCGCTGAATTCAAATCTGTTTCATGATATAGCTTTTTTTAAGTATTTAAAAAGTAAAACTTTTCCATAGGAATTGCCGTATTTTGTAAAAGTAACAATGTGTGGGATGGACATATCTCAGGAAGTAGGATTAGCTTATTCAAGATTATGGTGTTAATCTCTTCTTTGGAAGATTCTAGTAGATTAATGCATCAATCATATTTGTGGGTGGGGTTTAAGGGGTTAATTTTTAATTTCAAAATGGTGCTATTTTTGCCCTATAAAAAAACATGAAAACTAGAGCTGATAGAGGCAAACTGATTACAGATTTGAATTCAGTGCACCCAAATTAACTAGAATCAGTTGATAAATTCAAAGAAGCAAAGATCTTTTTTAATTTTGTCGGGCTGTGTAATGTATTAAATATAACTTTTCGTCTTTGGCTGTAGCATTTATTGTGTTTAAACGCTACCAAAGAAAATTTTTCATTTCATAAAAGTTTATGAATTTGCATCATGAATCGTCTTATAACATTTATTAAACATTTCATGAAAAGCTATGAAACTTCTTCATATTTATGAAACATTGCATAACTATGATGAAGATTGTCTTAATTTGAATTTTATGAAACAGCTTCATTGTGTTACATTGAACGAAAAGTAATTACTAAGAAGACAAGGATGGAGCAAAATTGATAATTAATATGTTTTTTGTTAAAGCTCTGCCTATCCTGGAGGCCCTAACTTTTCGAAAACTTAGGTTTCTGATGTTATCATTAGCCAGATCGAAATACTAGTATCAACCTAGCTAATATTGCACACCCAGTTCAAAAGTGACTCAACTCCAAATTTTAATTTTTTGGATTTATATTCTTAAACTATGCACAATATACTTGTTTATCTATTAAAAAAATATCAGTGTATTTTGTTGTTGTTAACTGTTGCTAAAACACAGTTATGTCTTTCTTAATGCTTCAATTGGTATAAAGTTCCAAATGTTTTTTGTCTATTTCTGAAAAATGAAAAATTTTGAGTTGAGTCACTTTTGTACTAGGTGTGCGATATATTAGATTTGCTTTATTTTTGGAAATATACGGAGGTTGGAAGCAAGTTATAAAGTAAAAATAACATAAAAATAACCTCGATGTATATAAAAACAAAAAACTAATAAAACTGTGAAAATCAATGATGTTTTTCATCATATTTATGACATTTTTCATAATTATGATGAAGATTTTGCTTTGAGTGTCTATCACTTTATTGTTACTTATATCCGGGAAAAATTCATGTTATTATTAAAAGGCTTCCAAAATTAAGTGTTAGAATTACAATTTCTTTTAGAAATATTAAAAATAATAATAAAAAAATAATAAAAAATCATCGACCGAAGTTATTTCTACAAAATTGTATTAAATTAGCACACACAAGTATCAGTAATATGATAAAATTAACGGTGGAGATTTATAAGCATTTTAAAATAGATACCCTTAAATGGTTTACCCTGTATTTTAAAAACATTCAAATAACATACTCCTTAATTAAGATGATTAATTAAACTCTTAACAAAAAAAAAAAAAAAAACCATAAAAACTATACCATTGAAAAGGTGCGGTTATGTTTTGTTGTCAAGAACCAAAAAATTAAAACACAAACATAACAAAAACATGATTAATTTTTTTTATAGACCAAATCTAACAAGAATTATGTCGCGCACAGTAGGATTTATGTTTTTAAACACTAAACATTTTATGCTTTAATTTACAAAATTTATGATGGTCTATGAAAACGATAGAGTGGATATTTTACAAATGCTAATTTTGAAAATGATTGATGGAGTATGTCCAGAAACAGAAAAATATAAAAAATTGGAGTCAAATAGTTAATAGTAAATGATGTTTTTCAAATTAGTGTGAACATGGAGTTTTTTCCGTTTTTTAATTAAAAAAATAAAAAAAATTTAGTTAACAAGGTTTAAAATAAATGATGTTAAAAATAAAATAATGAAAATTTTAGAAACATTGTTTTTTTTCTATGGTACATTTACACATTTACAAGTTTTAACAACACCATTTCAATTCCAAGGAAAAACATTATCGTAACGATGTTATATTCATGAAATTAAAAAAAAAAAAAAATAAATTATAAAATGAGTGACCACTTTTTAGGAAACAAAAATCAACAGTTTCATTAAATATATTAAAAAAAAAAATCACTTTTTTCTATCTATTTTTTAGTTTGAGGCCTTCAACTTTTGATTCCATTTAGTATTGCACACTCTCCGAACACTTGAAAGATAAATTCAACACGTACTTAATTGGCGTGCCAGCAACTATCAAATAAATACATGTTGGTCGAAAATTTAAACCAATTTTTTTTTTTAGTTTTAAAATTGTTGGTGTGTTTTGTACCGGAAACGGACGCCAATTCATGCAAACTTTTTTTGAAAACTATGTTTCGTTGATGTTCTAATCATGCATAGTGAAGGCACGAGGGCGTCGTTTTAGTTAAATCTCTTTCCACAGAGCCATTTCTTTAAGTTTGGAAGTAGGAAATAGTCACTGGGGGCTAAATCCGGAGAATATGGCGGATGAGGTACCAATTCATAGCCCAATTCATCAAATTTTGCCATTGAGACTGCACACTTGTGCACCCGTGCATTATCTTGATGAAAAAGAACTTGTTTCTTGGCCATATGGGGTCGTTTTTTTTAATCCTCTTTGAATCGGGCCAATAAGTTGGCATAATATTCACCGTTTGTTGTTTTTTTCCTTTTGAAGGCAAACGATGTGGATTATCCCGCGTGCATCCCAAAAAACTGTTGGCATCACCTTATTGGCCGAAAAACTTACCTTGGCCTTCTTCGGAGCCGGTTCACCCGGAGAAACCCATTGCTTAGACTGCTGCTTTGTCTCCGGAGTGTTGTAATGGATCCATGTTTCATTCACAGTTACAAATCGCCGCAAAAACTCATTCGAATTGCGGTAAAAAAAACTCCAAACAATCCTTTGAAGTTGTCACACGATTACGTTTATGCTCAATTGAGAGCAAACGCGGCACCCATCTTGCAGACAGCTTTCTTAAACCCAACTGATCATTTAAAATCGAAACCACACAGCCATATGAAATGCCTATGGCATCAACCATCTCACGCACTTTTATTCTTCGATCGGTTTTCGGGTGTATTGACCTCAATTGGCCTTCCAGAACGTTCAGCGTCATTTCTACTTGTGCGACCACAACGAAAGTCAATAAACCACTTTTTTACCACTGAAATCAAGGTTTTCCTTGGTTTGATTGGCAGTTTTTTTTTCGCAAAAAATAATGTTTAATGAGCAATTGAAAATCACTTTTTTCCATTTTTAAAAAATTTTATCTTTACCTTTTCAAAATTTGAAAAGATAAAGCTTTAACAGCCACCAACGAAAATTACATTCAAGTTACTCATTTGCAATAAAAAGTGTTGCCTTCTGTTGTCCATATTAGTATGAACACTTTGAACGATACAGTTGCTGTTCCTGCTGTTGATTTTGAGCATTTGCTTTTCATACCTGTTACTCTAAGAGGCACTTGTGAGCAGATGGTTGAAATAGGAATTCGGGAAGTCGACTAATATTGGCAATGTGCAAAGATCGTACAGGACTGATCCAGTGCCATGTATTCGATTTTTAAGGGAATCATTCCTATAATTTTTGTCATCACACCATGAACTAATTTTGAAAGGTGTGTTAATATGGAAAGGTGTGCTGTGGTCTTGTCACTTAACAATTGTAAGTAGATGTGCTTCAACGAACGATTTGAATATGGTACAGCTGCTGTGTACTTTCCCAAATGCAAATGTCAAAAATGATTTCACAGTTACTAAAAAACACCTTTAATATTTGTCTAAAATAGACGTATGAATGGCTTTTTTGGATGAACGTATGCTTCATGTTGATGAGGAAAGTACGTATAAAAATCCAGAACCCAACCCGGAAAGAATGAAAAGAACCATTAGATTAGATCAGAAGGCACTATGCACCGCGACCAATGCAGGTCTTTTGTGCTGACTAAAGTTACCTAGAGATTCAAGCTACCTATAAAGTCAATTATTCTATTAGGCAAAATGTTCGTGATGTCAGAAGGCGAAATGAAGCGATCACCTATAAACCTAAGTCTCCTATCACAAAGCCTGGGACATTCCCAGAGAACATGCTCCGAGGCTCAAACACCATCTCACAAAACCTTCACATATCCGTGTCCGATTGACCCTTCCTGTGAAGATGGTATCTGAGATTACAGTGTCCAGTTAAGTACGACGCCAGGGTCTTCAAACCCCCCTTTTCAAGCGACAAGAGTCGCCTCGACCCCCTAATGGAAAAAGAGATCAATCTCTTAGCCTGGCGCTGACCAGGAGAGTTTTCCTAGTAACCAGAGAATTCAGACTCTCCATGCCCTGAGCCTTTCCCTAACATACCCCGCAGGTATTCCACAGAATGGTTTAGGGCCAATAAAGGGCCTTCGGGCCCGCGGTTGACAAGACAATCTGCCCTCTCGTTGCCCTCATGCCCCTCATGAGCAGGAATCCACTCCAAGGTTAGAGAGTTCCCCTACCGAGCCTATTGAGAGTCCGAATGCATTCCATGACCAACCCAGACGACACCTTATAAGCCATTAAGGCCCTCAGTGCAGCCTGACTGTCAGAAAGAATGTAGATGCGAGATCTGAGCGTTCCCCTTCGCAGGCATTCCCCTGCACAGACACACATGGCCCAAATCTCCGCCTGAAAAATGGACGGATATTTTCCCATAGGTAAAGCACGCTGGAAGCCTGGTCCAAAGACGCCCGCACCCGTGTTACCATTCGACTGCTTAGAGCCATCAGTGAACCACATGTGAGAACCATCTTCCGGTTCCCAGGATTGATTGGACCACATGTCTCTGTCAAAAGAACCATGCATACATCTTCAGATTTTGATAAAATTCTGACTTGTAATTTAGGGTAGGAAAATAATCCCCATTCACAATTTTATAATGATAAAAGAAACTAACTGAAAGTTTTAAATGATAATAAGGATCTATTTATTTTAAATGCTGATGAGAGGGATACCACTGTGGCAACAAATAAATTCGATTATATTTTGACACATATAAATTATCGAATAGAGATTCAACTACCAGATTACAGATGACAAATAATATTTTAATTAAAGATGTTTTAAAATTGAACATTATTACATCTTTAGAAATGAACAGATTTAAGTCAAATATATCAACTGCACCTTGATTGCAGATAGATAGAATTTAACTAAAGACTCTTTACATTTTAGAGAAAAGATAAAAAATTTAAAGATGCAAGATGATGAAAAATTAATTTCACTTGATATTACATCCTTGCTTCCGAATGTACTAATAGATATGGCACATAATACACTTAAATCGTCTGCATTAAAATGTTAAAGAAATTTGAAATTTGCAAAATAATCGCATATTTCACATTTTTTATTTATTTTTTTTTTCAAGGTACACTTTTGGGTGTACCTTTATAGTGAACATGTGCTCTTTTTAGACCATTAGAACTCGTACAAGAAAATTTTGTCTGTGTGACTCGAATATCAAATTTACTAACAAGTTTTTCCTCTAAGACTTCGGTCCCATGTCACCACGTATGTGGTCCAATTTCTTGGGTGCTCTTTTTGTAATTATGTAGGTATGAGGTTGTTGATATTCTTCTACAAGGTGATGGCAAATGGCTTTCCAGTTAGCAATTATATTTTCTCAAATTCGGAAAGAAACCCCCAATTGGTATATCCAATACCTCACTCGACTATGTTTGAGCGATTATTTGAGATTAGGCTTTCGAGAATATGGAATGATTTACGTACACACCTGAGAAGTTTTAGTTTTTAACCCCAGGTCTTTAGGCAGAAGCTGAAGGATTATGTGGCTGTTCATGATTTGCAATTTTTTGTGTTCGCTATCTTTTTTATCTCTCTCAACTTTTTATTTATTTTTTATTAAAATGTAATTTTTTAATTAAAAAGAAATGTGTTTTATTATTATTTATGATAGTTTTAAGTTATTTATTTTTATATAGAAAATGTTATTAATTAGCTTTTGTTATAAATTAGATTTTAATAATCATATATGGCCCTAAGGCCTTTGGTTGTGTAAATTAGAGAGAATAAATTCTATATTTATTATATATAAAAAAAAAAAAATTGTAATTTCCTTAAACAATGGAGTAAATGGTGTTAGTCCTGGATCTAGTTAGTAGCAGTTGTTGAAACTTATTGTAATTGAAAAAATGTAGTTACTATTTGTCGGCATGTTTTTATTTTTCACAATGCTTAATTAAGCTACCGAAACAAACAAGATACAATATTTGTGGTCTGAAAACCACTCTAAAAAATAATCCTTAATTGGATGAAAATCGTTTAAATATTTAGAATAACTTAAGTTTTTATGTTTGTTGTTGTCTGACCAAACAAATGTGTAAGAAAAAACACAAAAAAAATATACTTTTAAGATTTACGCACAACATCTTCTCGCCAAAACCCCAAATGATCATTGTGAGTGTCCTAAGTTAAGCTTAAGAATTGGCTTTGTATTTACCAACTACTACAACCACAGCAGCAACAACAGCAGCAACGACCGCATCATCATCCCCAGCTACCACAGCTCATTGTTGAAAGTTCCTGCAGACAATGGCAAACTTTGTTTGGCAAGAAAGAAACACAAATTTTTTAAAATCCAACACGTGTTTGATTCAAAGAACCTTCGATTTTTGCGTTAATCAAAATTCCAATCATCATTCCTTAAAATCATTGATTGGTGTTATACATAAAATCAATTTTTGTTAGGGTTGTAACAAGACATTGTCACAAATTTTTCTTAAAATTGTTTAAGAAATAGTTTTTAAGATACGCGTTTGTTGTATCTACAGTGCACGACAAAAGTTTTGAAACAGTTAGTTTTGTCATTTAATCCTTCTTTCTATGAAACAAAAACGCAAACTTTTTGTGATAAACAATTTACTTTACAAGTATTTTAAATAGTACGTCAATGTTTAAGAGAAGAAATCGTTAACGATTGCTACAATATTTAAGAAATAAGAAAAATACTACTACCTCACTTCCTAATTCTGGTATACATCAGGTGTGTTTTTTGTTCCATAATATAGTATACATTTCATTTCATTGAGTGTTAGTATATTTTAATAGCAATAAATAACAAGTGAAGTTACAAACAATAATACGAGGGCGGATCAATAAGTCCGTTACTTTTCAAACTTCCTTCGTAGTTATATGAAATACAACACTGTTCCCATCAAATACCACCTGTTAATAGACTGCTGTCAAATTTTGAGCAAGTTCCGTCATTTACTTTGCGTTTAACAGCTGTTCAAAACAGACAAGCTCGTGGATGTTTTTAAAAATGGAAAAAAGTGAATTTCGAGTGCGCATTAAACATTATTTTTTTGCAAAAAAAAAACCATCAATCAAAAGCTTGATAAATACTATGGGGACTCTGCTCCATCGATTTCAATGATAAAAAAGGGGTTTACTGACTTTCGTTGTGGTCGCACAAGTACAAATGACGCTGAACGTTCTGGACGGTCAATTGAGGTGAATACACCCGAAAATGTCGAAAAAATCCACGATATCGTGTAGGTCGATCGAAGAGTAAAAGTACGTGAGATTGTTGATGCCATAGGCAGTTCATATGGCAGTGTGGTTTCGATTTTAAATGATCAGTTGGGCTTAAGAAAGGTGTCTGCAAGATGGGTGCCGCGTTTGCTCTCAATTGACCATAAACGTAATCGTGTGACAACTTCAAAGAATTGTTTGGAGTTGTTTAACCGCAATTGGAATGAGGTTTTGCGGCGTTTTGTAACTGTGGATGCAACATGGATCCATAACAACATTCCGGAGACCAAGCAGCAGTCTAAACAATGGGTTTCTCCGGGTGAACCGGCTCCGAAGAAGGCCAAGTTAAGTTTGTCTGCCAATAAGGTGATGGCAACAGTTTTTTGGGATGCACGAATGATAATCCACATCGATTACCTTCAAAAGGGAAAAACAAAAAACGGCGAATATTATGCCAACTTATTGGACCGATTTGGCGAGGACCAAGAAAAAAGTTCTTTGTCATCAAGATAATGCACGGGTGCACACGTGTGCAGTCTCAATGGGGAAATTCCATGAATTGGGCTGCGAATACCTCATCCGCAATATTCTACGGATTTAGTCACCAGTGACTATTTCCTATTTCCAAACCTAAGGAAATGGCTCGGTGGTAAGAGATTTAGCTCCAACGGTGAAATTATTGATCAAACAAATGCCTATTTTATGGACCTCAAAAAATCCTATTTTTTGGAAAGGATACAGAAATTTTAGAAACTTTGGACTAAGTGTATTGAAGTAAAAGGAGATTATGTTGAAAAATTAATTTTTTATTTGCAAAAAAAACTGTGTTTCATTCAAAAAGTCACCTACTTATTTATCCGCCCTCGTATCAAGTAAAATAACAAATAATATTTGGCACGCTTGTTTAATTACATCTTTACTGCGTATTATGGAAACTGGTAAAATAACATTTCGACGAAGATTATCTTCATTTATGAGCCAAATTTTGTTATTAAAGGTTGAAATAGCCAAAATCGAACCATTTTTAATCTATGTTTTCTTCAAAACTACTTGACTAATAAAAAAATGTATGATTATATATATATTGTATATTGTCTGCTCATTTTATTTCAATAAAATATATTTTTCAAAATTTAATAAAGTTTTGTTAAAAAATTTTCAGAGCTTAATCGAAAAAAACTTATTCTGCATGAATAAAATAAAAATTAAAACGTTTACATACGTTTGATAGCAAAAAATGTTAAATTACCATATTCCACAGTAAGAAACGTTATTAAAAACTTTAATGAATGCTTGTCAATTGACAGAAGGCGGGGAAGTGGTGGTGAGCATGGCCAAAGGGATCTAATAGCAGCGGAAAACTTAATAGAAGAGTTTTAAAAGGATCCTACCATTTGGCAACTCGAGCAGTCGCGAGTAAAATCAAGAAATCACAAAATTTGTTCAGAATGTCAAAAATCGTAATGGACTCAAATATCATAAAGCTCAGATATATCCAGACAGTTATGCAAATCAAAATTTATCATCGAAAACACGCAGTCGACATCTTTACGAAAAACAATTAAAAAAATATATATTGGTCAATAATAAAAGGAACTCAAAAGAAGACAGGAATGACAGTGTCAACTGTAGAAGAGTTTACATCTAAATGGAATTTAGTATTCACAAAAGTGTATGAAAATCTCGTGCATAAACTAATGGGACGAATTCGAACAAAATTGCTATGTTTTGCTTACCAATCGACTTCTAATTAATTTTTTTTTACATTTTGGTAGTTACTATATATATATATAATAAAATATAAAAAAAATCAAAAGCTATCGTGGATATTTCGTTTATTTAGAAAACAAAGTGGTTTGATTTTGATTATTTCGACCTTTATTACCACCAGTTGCGGCCATTGTGGACTTCATGCAAGGTTGCAAAGTAAAAAAAAAAAAAAACAAAAACATCATCCAATTTCTCTCTGAACTTTATTCATTAAATGTATTTTCAACGCATTTAATCAAATCATCAATAACTTTTGATGACGCTTGATTTTGAAGATACTGAATCGAATTGAAAAATTCAAGATCTATCACATTAAAATATGGACTATTTGGCAGCTGATTTTTAAACTTGATGTTCCAATTTGTTTTTAGATACATTTGTTGCACTCATAAAAAAAATAGTACAAAAGTTAGTAAACGGGTTCAATTTAATTGAACAAATTTTTTTTGTTGCTGACATTTAAATCAGTTACTTAGCTAAAGTTATTAGTTATCTTATTTCACCACAAGAACAAATTTCATCTGCATTTTAATTAATTTTTCAATCAAATTTTAGTAATTCATGATTCTCTAATTTAAAAATTTGACAGTTAATTTAAGCCAAAATTGTTTTCAAAAAATTATTTTGCTTTTTCTCCGCTATCAGTCTCATTTGTAGATGGCGTTATTTTAAAAATGTTTTTTTATACACTGCGTTCGCAAAACTGTAATTACACATTAGTTTCACTAAATTTCGTAAGTTAAACATATTAAGAGTTGAACTGGCATAAATGTAAAACCAGTGGAAAATGAATAATATTTAACAAAAAAAAAACATAATTTATTTTTTATTTTACTATTTATAAAGGATTAACAAAATCAACTAGAAATTCTAAACTATAAATACAAATATATCAAAATTTAAATACAAATATATCAAAATTTACAAAGAAAAATAATTCAAAGTAGCAGTTTAAAAAATGCATGAGACCTGATTTTTTGAATCAACTCGAAAATTCGTTTAAATATACTGCCTACCAGATTTATTCGAAGTTCTTTCGTTATATATCTCCACGCAGCAATAATTGCTTCTTTTATATGTAAAAAGCTTTTGCATTAACGGTTTTCTGCGTAAACTCGACGGGTTAATACTCCCCAAATATTTTTAATAGATTTTTGATCCGCAGAACATGTGGGCCATTCCAATACATTCCACTCAATCATCTGTACTAAGGCTTTATCTTGTTGGAAAATTAAATATTTTTCATTGCTATTTTCAATAAATGACACAAATTTCTCTTCTAATACTAAAATGTACTCAAAAGAATTTATTTTGGGTGCTTGAAAATGCCAAATCCACCATACCGTCGAAACAAAAAAGCGCACCAAGTCATTAACGTTCCACCTCAGAAATTTTTTTTTGAGAACTGTCGTGGTTTCTTAGGTTTCGTAGGTCTCTCTAATAACTGTTAAAACCATCTGGACCATCAAGTTCGAACTTCTTCTCATCAGAAAAGGAAAGCAAACAAAAACTGTAATATCAACAAAATGTTTGCTTTATTTGTCTTTAATTTAGTATAATGCAAATAACCATATATTCTGCTAAAATCAACAGAAATGTTGCTAAAAAATTGTAGATTGATGATTTTAGAAGGGCAGTTTTTATTCACACACACAGAGAAATAAAGTGACAACCGAATTGAAATGTGTATTTTAATGGTAACAACTTATAAATTCAGTTAGTACAACAATATTAACAGTCGATTTCAGAATATTTTGGGTGTTCTAACTAAAATTCAGTTTAATTAACCGAACTTTGTTGTGGAAATTAATGTTCAGTTGTACCAACCGACTGAAATTAGTATTAACCGAATTTGAGTCATAATAACTAAATTTCAGTATTGGTAAATAGATAAATTTTTCTCTGTGTACATTAAAAAAAGAATTAAAAAAAAAAAAACTTAAAAAGTTTCATATTTTTCATGTTTTTTTTTTTGTTTGTTTACTAATATCTAGCAATTTTAGTTCCGACGAAACTAAATATTTTTACATTTAACCTATTTATTTTTCATATTATTATCTTACTAATATTTAGTAAGATAAATATATTATAAATGTTATCTGATTTTTCTGCAAACGTAATTTTTAGCAAATTTTTAGTAGTTTTAGAAAAAATGTTTACGATTTTTTTTTCTATTAGTGTACGAAAAAGCTCAGGTACGCCCTCGAATAAATTAAATAGGCATTTATATGCATAACTTTTAACTGAAACAAACTTAATTCATTACTTTTAATAACTAGAATGTTTGAATTTTTTTGGATATGTTTCATATAACAGTACATTTGGTAACACATTTGTTTAAAATTCCTCTGAAATAATACGAAATATGTCGTAAAACGAAAATCACGCTCAATTTTAACGTCATTCTTTAGCCCCTGAACATGAGATTGGGGCTGTAAAAAAATATGTGTTCCTTAAATTTCGCTGCTCAATCACATATCCGAATTTCCTTCAAATCGGGTAGTACCTATCCGGAGACTCTCCTTGTAAACGAGATAAAGTTAAAATTGTCTGCTTCCAGTTTATAGAGTATCATAAAATCATAAAAATACTTTTTGTGATTTTAAAATCTCAAATAAAGAAATCTTTATCGTGTTTAATATATTCAATCTTTAATAGCATCATAAATAACAATCATACAAATTCAACAACAACACCATCAGTTTCAAATAAAAGTCCATAATCTCAACAACAATGATTTTTAATCATCTTTTGATGTATTTATAAATGACAACACTAATTTAGAGCTTTTAGACAATAAAAATGAGAAAATTCTAGTGAATTCCAAATATTCGCATAGTCAGCGCAAAATATTTTTAAGCAAAATCGAAGTCATTTGAAATTTTTGAAATAAATTTACAAACTAATTTCAGCAAAGACTAATGGCCTGTTTCTCGATTTCGAAAGAATGCTTTCTTTCGCTTTCTAAGCGAAAGAAACTTGATTTGGGTTTCTCTAACTAAATTTCTATGCGAACGATGACTTGAAGTACAAGTCGAATGAAACGTAACAGTGTTCATACAAAATTTGGTTTCTCTATTTCGAACGAGTTGTCAACAGTGCGAACGTAAATGTCAAAAGCAGTCACTTGCTTTTTTGATTTCGAGTAACAAAATATTTTCAAAATAATATATCATTCATTCCATTAGAAAAACGCAAAAAAATTGAACACGGGTCCTCTGATTTTGTTTATTTTTTGTTCATGAATACCCTATGGTCCCATTTGTACATTTCCTTTTGCAGATCTCCAAATTTGTAAACACTCGTGATTTTATCCACGTTTTTAGTTCTCATAAAAAGAAAAAAAAATGCTAAAAGGACTTGATTTTGAAGTGCCATAGCTTTTTAATTGTGTATCGCATCCCAGCAAAAAATTTTCCAAAAAGGTAAGCGGGTTTGTAATCAAGCATTTTGGGCAGAACGCATTCCTTACTAGATTACCTACTCGATTCTTTTAACAGGGACTGAGACTAAAATAATTGATTCTTTAGAATTGATTATTTTTTTTACCGAAGAACCATTTACTTTATATTTTAAAGAACTACATACATTTTTAATAAAGAAATAGTTCCATTGTAAAACTACGAAGTACTTACATAAAAAAATAAATAAATAGTTCCCTAGAAAAAATAAGAAGTACTTACATTTAAAAAAAAGAAATAGTTCCATAACTAAATTCAACTTTTACTCACACGTGATTCTCCTAGGTCACTCAAATATAACGATCAAAACTCATACGGAAATAAAATCCTAAAAAGTGAAACATCGAATTGTTATGATAACATGGGTTAGTTATAATTTTGGAGCTATAAACCACGAAAATATAAATTTTTCAAAAAAAAAGAACAATTCAAAATTGAAAAACAAAAATATGACTCACGCACAATCACCCTCGAAAATTTTTTTTACACTCACTCACGATAAAGTCAGTAATTTGAACTTCCACTCACAATTTTCTGCTCACGTGCGCTTCCCTAATTTATACCTAACCACAGTTTAACAAAATTTAGGCAACATGCAATTTCTGTTTTTAGTATTATTATTCTGCAAATAAAAATTTGTTTGAAAAAATATATGAGATAAATTTTTTAAAAAGGTATAACTTCTTTTTTCAAAATTAGGAATTACTTCCAATAACGTCCTTTTATTAAGAAAAAGTATATGATTACAAAAAGTTATAAATATATAAATATAAATATAACATTGTTATTTTCTTTTAAGTAAATAATTACTTTGTTATTGAGTTCATGCTTTCTGGTTTAAATTTAAAGAATTGATTACAATACTACTTGCTTTTTTGACTCTATCGTTGGAATGAGTTTGGTATTGCAGTTACTAAATTTAGCAATGAGATATGTAAGCAAGTGTGGGCATCACCTTCTTTTTGGAATGTGTAATTTTTTCCTGGGATATTATTAATTTAAACGATATTTGGAAGATGCACGTGTCTACTTTATAACTGGATTTTTTAAAACAAAATGTTTGCTAAAAAAAAATGCAAGCTTAATGCAAATGCAGTTTTCTAATGCATTTTTCAAAACTTTCTCCGCCTACGATTTTCAAAAAAAAAAAAAAATATAGTTTACTAAAATATGGAATATTATCTAAATATACAAATTCTGATTTTTATGGAACAAACATGTCTTTTATTTTTAATGATTTTTAAAAAAAAAATTATTTTTTTTATTCTATAAAATGGAATAATTTTTATACATTCTCGTATTTCATATTTTGCGTGATAAATTTAAAATACGAACTCATTTAGTAACTCGTTTGAAGACCTATATTTATAAAAATATTCATTTATTTAAGAAAATATTGTAAGAACAAAAATCAGAAAAACGATTCAAATAAAACTTGTAATTTATTCTTTAATCTTAGAAGTATACTTACTGGCAATAAAAAAAAAAACATGAGTAAAGAATATTTTAAATAGTATTTGGGAATAGAAGTTTTGGCTGGGTTGTTGTACGGAAAATAATCTAAATACGTTATATTTTATTTTTGAATTCAAAATAACTTTTTTGACATCATATCGAAAATTTAACTAGGTGAAGTCATATAAAAAAATACAAAAAAATATTTTAAAAAACGATACAAAAATGTATAAAAATATTTCCATATATTAGAATAAAAGAATAAACTTTGTTTAACAAATCATTGCAAATAGAAGACATGTTTGTCGCATAAAAATCGGTATTTGTATATTACGGTAAGATTCCATATTTTAGTAATTTTTTTTTTTTTTTTTGAAAATCGTAGGGTGAGAAAGTTTTGAAAAATGCATTAGAAAACTGCATTTGCGTTAGGTATGCACTTTTTAACAATAATTTTGTTTAAAAACCTCCAGTTATAAAGTAGACAAGTGCATATTCCAAATATCGTTTAAATAAATAACATGCGATATACAATTAAAAAGTTATGGCACTTCAAAGTGAAGCACTTTTAGCATTTTTATCAAATTTATGAAAATTCAAAACGTGCATAAAATCGCGAGTTTTTACAAATTTCGAGATCTGAAAAAGCTTATGTACAAAATATAAAAAAATCGGAGAACCTAAAAAAAAAATCATCATTTTTCAATGTTCTTTGCTGAAATGAATGATATAATAAAAAATTATAAATATTTAAAAAAAAAAAGAATGGATAACAAAAGGTAAGAATAAAATAACACGAATATTTGTAGTTTTTTAAGAACTGTAAATTTCAGCTTAATGAAATCCACAATGAAACAGCTAAAAACGCTGGTGTACTTTTTTGATTTTCTTCTTTTGATTTATTAATTTTTCTTTTGTTTCATTTATTTGTTTTATTTATTTATTTGTCATATACAGCTGATCACTGTTAAATAATGTTGTATTTATCTTCAAACAATTTAGGGCCATTATTACAACTTGCCAATAGCTAAAGTTCGGATGTTATCTGACAGATTATTAGCTTTTCGTTATTATAAGTATAGTTTAAGCTAAAAGTGACCCATAAGCTAAAGGGAAGACATTGCTGCCTTTAACTTTAAACGTAAGGTTTATGTGTTTAAAGTTACCACATTTTCTGCTCTATAAAGAAAAAGAAGAAAATACCGAATTTCACAACCGAATTTTACAAATTATTGTTTGTTTGTAAACAAATAAATAAAAGTACGTTTCCACTACGTATTTTTATAAACCAATTCATAAACCAATAATCGGTTTTTAGTTTGGTGCTGCCACATTATCAAAAATATTAATTTTATTTTATTGGGAAGTTGTAATAACGAAAAACATTATAGCTCACTTTATTACTCACTTTAGCTAAAGTTACCTTTTACTAACATTTACTTTAAAGGCAAGTTGTAATAATGGCCCTGAGTAGTATTTTTGGTATTTTTAAAGGAAATTGTAATAGAAGTTTAAAATATCCGGTCTGGCACCACTATGATTTGTAAATACGTAAAACACAAAAATTGACACACGTAAGAATAGGTGAACGATAGCTTTCGAAAGAGAGAAACCCAAATTGATTCGAATTCGAGTGACTAGCTTGCGTTCGCCTAGGTTTTCGTTCGAGATCGTGGAACAGGTAATAACTATTTGGCTTATTTTTTGAACTGGACGGTGTTTTTTTGCTCCTAAAAAGTTGACAACACTTTTTGTAGCAAGCTAAATATATTAAGATTTCATTTATGAGTGAGACTAATAAAGCAAACAAATCAAAATCACTTTTCAAAAAGGATTTAAGTGCTTCAATGATATTGTATTTCTGCATGTCTGAAGCTTAAGTTAAACAAAAAAAAAAAAAAACACCGAAAAACATTTTGAAAGCCAAGCTTAAGTTTTGTATAAAAGATGAACTTATTTTTGGCAGTTTTTTTGTTTCATTTTGCCTGTTTTAATCCAACAATTTATTGACATTGAATTTATAATTTGTAAAAGAAGAAGTAAAAAAAAAATATATATTAATTTGTATACGGGTTCATTATTAGTTTTATATGCAAATCATTGATGGAATTCTTATGAATATTACTCAGAATAAACTAAGAACCCAGACAAATAAAATATCTATTACTTTTTATATGCATAACTCTCAAATTTCATTTTAAATTTAAAGAAAATATAAGTAAGAAAACAAAAAACGGCGATTTTTCAGTTTCAATTAGGGTTAGCAATTTCCGAAATTTTTCAATTCTCCCGGGATATCAGGGAAAGGTATGTTTTTTGATAAAATAAAATTATTAATTAAAATTAAATAGTAATAGTAATAGCACATATGTATTCAATTCGTGCATTAAAAGCTAAAACACAAAAATATGAATAAAATTATTTAAGATTACTTTAAACTAAAAATAAATAACATGTAATATTAATGTTAGCCAAGGAAAACTTTAGTAATGTATAGCACCCATTCAAAGATGGAGTGGAACCCTTGGTGCGCATCGATGGAATTATGTGCAAGGAATGGGTCTTGCTGCTGAAAAAGTAATTTTTCAGCGAGACAATGACATCAAACATACCGCACATGTAGTGAAAGACTGGCTCAAAAAGTAAAAAATTGGTGTGATGACGTGGCCTCCACAATCTCCGGATATGAATCCGATCGAGAATTTGTGGAGTCACGTCAAATCGCAGCTTGCAAAATATGCCAGTCCTCCAAAAGGCGTGAACGAGTTGTGGGAGTGTGGGAGGCGATTCCTCCAGAATTTGTGCAGAGGTACACACAAAGTCTACCTAATCGCATCCAGGAGCTTAAGAAGGCAAAGGGTTACTGGACCAGTTATTAAATATATATTACACAAGGGAACAATGGTTCTGTTGATTAAGAACTGAATATTGTTTTTAAGGTTATTTGGGACGCTGAATCCAAATCTGCACTTGGTTTTTTTCTATCAGCTCGACTTCGAGATATACCGTTATATTCAAAATTAAGGCACTTCCGCTACATATATTGGAATAACTTGAAAACGGTTCACCATATTAAATTAAAAAAAAAACCGAAACTCGCAAACAATATTCTCTTTAAGCCGTGCTTACATTGATTTTAAATTTTCCAAGTAGTTTTAGAGATATCGTTCAAGTTTTGAAAAAAAAATTAAAATTTTTTAAAAAAAAAAAAATTTTTTGTTCTTTAAAAATTCCTAAAAAATAAAAATGGGACAAAAATCACAGTTTTGGTCTAGAAACAGTTAGTTAAATATATTTCGAATGAAATGAGCTTTATTTCATTGCAATCGGTGCACAACTTTTGATTTTGTTCACCATTTACTGAATTGATATAAATCGCGATTTCCATACAAAAATAACAACTTTTGATTTTGTTTATTTCTATCAGCTATACTTTTTAATTTAACACAAAAAGAGAATTTTAAAGAAAAATAAAAAAATTTAATACACAAATATTACAATGTAATTACAACTCATCGAAAAATTTTCTTTTATAAGATTTTCTTAAATAATCTTGTTTAGAGGGATTATTTTTAATGCTCCAGCAATAGTCCGCCATCATATGCTCTGTTACGGTAGTATGAAACTGTTGTACCTTGGGTTAACAGTTTTTTTTGCTTTAATCGAGAAGCAAGAATTTCAGATGCTTTTTTAGAGAGTCCAAGGTCTCTCACTAAATCACTAAGCTCCTCCTGATTAAATTGCTCGCGTTCAGAAGAAATATCTAAATGGAAGTCATCTGATCCACATTCAGAAATTGGTGAAGGAACATTTTGTCGTAAGTCGTGAAAATTGTGTGTAGATGTAGATGGTTGTGATTCTGATTCCTCACTAGAGTACAGGACTGGTTGGGTAATAGACAACACTTTAGGATAAATCCATTTAGACCGGTTTGTTTTATTATACCTGTTATGTTGATAGCGCAAAAATAACAATCATCATAATGATTCGAAGGTTCCCGCCAGATCATTGGTGTTTTATACTTGAACTGGGTCCGTTGCTTGTTTGCCCATAACCTTAAATACTCTACACAGTTTTTACATACAGTATTAGGAATCCAGTACTTGTCACGGGTTTCCATGGTAAATCCGAAGTAGTCAAAATAATTTTTTTTAATAAAATCTGACACACTTTTTCTACCACATATGTTACAAAAATATGTTACAAAAATATGTTACAAAAATAGTTGGGATTGATTTTACAGGTGTTTCTTGACGTAGTCATAGCCCAATTTTGACATATATTTCAAAGTAACACAGTTTTCAATAAATAAAACAAGGGATAAAAATCAAAAGTTTTTTGTGTTCACTGATGAAATGTTCTAGGTTAAAATTTTTTAATATTTTTTGTCGTTATACTTTTCGCTTTCGTAAACACTTGTTGAATGAGAAAAATTTGTTGAATGAACCCATATAAATACTTCGTAGTTTTTTACTGAAGTACCTAGAAAAAATTATATCCACAATTTTATTGACAGTCACTTATGAATGAACACATGTGTTAAGGGGAATTTCTTTAAAAAAATCATCCGTTACCAACGGTAAACCACACATCAATAAAAACAAGTGCACTTTTCTTTTTTCTCTTTAATTGACTGTGAACTGACTAGGTGTCATAAAGGAACAATACAATTTATAGGCGTTATGAGTTTGCTACCGCAACCATAAAAATGAAATAATCTTTTTTTATTACTTAATTTTTTTAATTCTTAGAATCATAAAAAACTAACTTATTACATACAAACACTTACACATTAGAAAATGTTATTTTTGTATGGAAATCGCGATTTATATCAATTCAGTAAATCGTGAACAAAATCAAAAGTTGTGCACCGATTGCAATGAAATAAAGCTCATTTCATTCGAAATATATTTAACTAACTGTTTCTAGACCAAAACTGTGATTTTTGTCCCATTTTTATTTTTTCGGAATTTTTAAAGAACAAAAAATTTTTTTTTTAAAAAAAATTTTAATTTTTTTTTCAAAACTTGAACGATATCTCTAAAACTACTTGGAAAATTTAAAAACAATGTAAGCACGGCTTAAAGAGAATATTGTTTGCGAGTTTCGGTTTTTTTTTAATTTAATATGGTGAACCGTTTTCAAGTTATTCCAATATATGTAGCGGAAGTGCCTTAATTTTGAACATAACGGTATATCTCGAAAAGTCGAGCTGATAGAGAAAAACCAAGTGCAGATTTGAAATCAGCGACCTCAAATTAGTAAAAATTTGCTACAAATTTCAAATCAACACAAAAAAAGTTCAATTTTGTTCCCTTGTGTTATTGATTTAAAAATATAAAAATATATAGTGAGTGCAAAACAGTATTATTTTGATTTATTTGCATTATGCCTTCGTGTATTTGCTGTTGTGATCAGATCTTAATAAAACCTTTTTGAACGAGAGAAGACACTTGCACAAACATAATATGAAAAATTTGATTGTATTTGAGTAAAATTTATAGAAATTATAGGTTGTTAAAGTGATAGTTGTTGGTTTGTGATACACTTATGTTCCTCAGTGTATATATTTTAACATTACCAAAAACTCGGGCGCACAACAATTCATTTATATTTAAATATGTGACATTATTATAGGTGACGATAGCTCAGTTGGTATAGTTCTCGCCTAACAACCAGAGACCCCAGGTTCGGATACCAGCGTGAACACGATTATTTAATTTAACAAAATGTTCTTAATAATTTTTTTTAATCAATTTTTTTTTATGGAAATCTATTTATAGACACATTACACTCACAAAAAAAAATTTGTAAAGTCAGCAAAAAAATTTTCTGAGTCAGCAAAATTTTAGTCAGGAAGGTGCTAGCAAAAAAATTGCTAATGTCAGCAAAATCTTTTGCTGAAAGTCAGCGAGCTGATTTTTAGCAACAAAGTTAGTAGATTCAGCAAAAGTTTTGCTAACACTTAGTAGATTAGAAATAAAAAAGCCTTGGTAAAAATTAATAAATTTTTTGCTGAATTTTAGTAGACTGAAAAAAACGCAAAAAAATTGTAAAAAAATTTTAATTTAGTTAATATATTTGCTGAAAATCATAAAACATATTTTTGTGATTCTTTTAAAAATAATTTACAATGATTACGAAATATAAAAATTTTCATTTTCCCACATTGACGACATGAATTAATTTAATATCTGAAAATATATATAAATAAATATATATAATATAGCAAAAATTTTCTTTCAACTACTTACAATCAATTTTTGTCTAAATGATGGTATCTTTTAAAGGACACAACTGCCAAAGATAATTATAGAAACGAAACGAAAAAATAAACAAAAACAAACGAAACGAAAAAAACAACCCTTTTTGCAATAAGAAAAATGAACCATAAACATCTACCTAAGATGTGTGTATTTGTCTTTAGCTTTACTCTGTCTACATGTCTGTATATGTTTGTTTGCAATTTGACCACACTAGATTATTAATCTATTAGCATTTATTATAGAAATACATATTAAATTTAAATATTTTCCTTTGTCTTTTATTTTATTAATAGACAATTATTTTCACAAGCCGGTAACAACGCAAAATTTAAGTTGTTTTAATCCTTAATTTTATTTTATGTATGAAAAAGAGATACAAAAGTCTTCCATGGTTGTTTTTTTTTATTTGTCTTATTAGAGTTGTATCATTTTCCTTTTCTCTACTACATCTTGACATGCCGCGACATCTGCTTCATTCTGCGTATATCTTTCAATCTGGTTGTCGTCCACACTATTAATGTGCTTATCAGTACAATTTTTTTAGCAAAATTAATTAGTAAAACATTAGTATATTAGTAAAGCATTAGTATAAAACAGTTAAGTGCTGAATAAGTATAACAAAAATTTTAGCTGAAAACACGATTTTAGCAAAAAAATTTGCTAAAAAACAGTATACCTGATTTACAAGACGTTTTACTAACTTTTGTACTAACTTATTTTTTGAGTGTACTTTTCATTACCAAGTAACCTTATAAGTAACTAATTACTTTAGCCCCTACAAGGTAATGAATCCACCCATTACTGTTAGGCTCATCGCCCGTAAAATTCATGAGTGAATTAAGTCTGATGTAATGCGTGAAGTCTTATGGCGATACATTACTTTACCCATTATTTGGTAATGTGTGTTTTTTCTGGGAGGTATACTGAAGCTGTTTATGGATAAAAACTTAACCATTTTTTGAGTGTACTTATAGTTGCTTATCGCTGCCTTCGTATTTTATTTTTGTTTAACTTTGAAAATTTTTAATTAATTTTTCATCTTTTTTACATTTTTGGTTTGGAAAATACCATTTTGTAGGTTGGGGAGGAGGGATTTCTCTACCCCCCCCCCCCCCACCACCACTTTAAATCGCGCCTGCATAAGTACTTATTTTTATTAAAGTAAAGTTTTTGAAAACCTAGTGTTGGAATCACTATTTTTTCAGCTCTAGAAAGTGCATATATAACTAATTATTATTGATTTTTTGTCTGATAGAAAGTAATGACATTTTGACATTTATGTTTTTATCTATCAAGTATAACATGTCAATATAGATCAGATGGTACAGCGAATGACTGACAACCTGGCGGCCCAGGTTCGAATTTCGTGTGGTTTGAATTTCAATAAAACAAATGTTGTTATGTTTAATTTTTTGAAAATTAATTTTTAGACTCATTATTTTTGTCCATACTAAGAAACATATAGGTAACCACATTTTTTTTGATTTTTCGTAAGGTATTTAGTAATGATATGTTTATATTTTGCACCCCATATACAGCTTATGAGATGTGTAATGACATGTGTAAATATGTGCCATTACTAAATATACACTTATATAACCACTCATATGGTAATGCCTTTCTATACTGGCAAACTGGATAACACACATCGTTTAAGAAATATTAAGGAAATTTGTCCCCTTTCGGGATACCCTAATGTGTACTAAAACTTAAAAAAGTTTTATGACATACATTTTCATAAAATTGTGTATATTTTCATACAATCATATACAATAATGTAACATTAAGTGCAATATAACCAAACTAAAACTCGGATCTAATTATATTTAAATGTATCAGTTTATATACAATCATAAACAATTACAGTAACCCATTAATGTAAAGGTGCGTCCGTTCATGTTCTTTTAAAAGCATGTGTATAAAATAATTTAATTTATTTTATATATTAATCATAGTCTGTAAGGAATTTATGTTCCATTGACTTAAATAAATAAAAATAAAACATAATACTTCCCGGAACTGCGAGGATTTAGATTTTTGTTCACTACACTCCTTAATTTTATCACAAATATCTAGAATATGGAATAGAAAATAAGCCTCGAATTCGATGGAAACACAAAAAGAATTTTGTTTTAAATAAATTTTTAAGATTTTTAAAATGCCTAATTTTTAGATGTCGATTGCTATATTTATATTATAATAGGTTTGATTAAAGAAAAAAAAGGTTATTGCTAAAATGATGACTCATGTTTGTGTGATGACTCATGTTTGTGTGTAAATTTTCTGATTTTAACAAAATTTTAAGGTTTTCATCATAGTTTACATAATTGTTAACTTTGAATTAATTGTAAACTTTTAATTTTGTTAGAGTACAATAATCTTTACTTTTATTTAAAAAATCTTTAACCCCTTAGGGCCAAAAAAAAAGCCAGTGAAATTATTGATCACAACAACATTTTAAATTGACCAGAAAAGTTGCGTATAGAAAATTAAAATACTTTGATCAATGTACACCTAAATAACTACTGGCGGGTCCCTGTATGGCACGAAACTGCGGCAGTCTTGTATATCTTTTGAGTCCGTTAAATTGTTCTATACAAAAGATTTGTTCTCCTTCTTCATATAATACATTATTTTGTGTAACTTGCTTTGTTTCCACTTTTGATCAAAAAAAAAAAACCAACTAGGATATCTACAGAATAACATTTTCCAGATTTTGATTACTAAACCAAAAAAACAATCAAAATCTCACTTTTAAGGGTTACAAATGTAGGGTCAAATATGGACCCAGTTTTATTTTTTTTTAGTGATTTCTTCACATTTTTTTCAAAAAACTATTAATATTTAAATTAAAATGAATTTTCATAAATATTTTATAAGCTAGAACTAAAGCAGTATAGGGTAAGTTTTTGATAATTTTTAATTTAAATGCTAATAACACGGTGATACAGTGAAAAAAAAAAACTTGGAAAACGCCCTAGCGTGCGTTATAGGTCTTGTTGAGTACATTACAAATTATGTCAAAAAATTTCAGAAACACCCTCAAATTCAGAAGTTATTCTAAAAAAAACCCGTTTTCAGTGATGTTCGTCAACTTATCAACCTGTAACTCAGTCAGTTTTTGTCCGATTTACATTTTTTTTAACGTGTTCGGAAAGAAAACTGATTACGCTTTAAAATGACGTGTATTTTGTGATACATTTGTAAGTCATAAGTATTGTTTTTTTAAGAATATCTACAAAAAAAAAAAACGAAAATTATAAACTTTTTTGATTTTAGTAGCTTTTCATTGCTTATTTTAATACAAAAGCTTATAAAAATTTATACCAATGTAAAAAGAAAATTTAGTTCTTAACAAAACATGGTTTTCATATTTCAAATCGGATGAAAATTGTAAAAGTTATTCAACTTTTCATTAACACCTGTGTATAGTATTTTCTCCCCCAGCGCAAAACATATGAATAAAAAAAAAAAAAATTACTAAACAAGCAAATTTACATTTGTAAGTCAAGTGGTTTACCAAAAGAAAAGTCTGCAATCCCAAAATTTTTACTTTAGATAAAGTTTAGTAACTTTTGCAAATATAAACCGATTTTAACAAATAATATCTCGTTTTTTTCAATATAAAATTGCCCTTAAAATACAGTGCAAAACAAGATAGGTTTTTATAGAAAAAAATTAAAATAACTCTTGTTGAATTTGAAAAATTAGGAAAAAAAAAAACTTTTGATAAACACTTACCTAATTCCTTGGAATTCTTTGCCTTTCCAAAACTGTTTCAGAAAATGTGTGAGTTAGAGGTACTAAAGTGCTACGACCTACCCTAAAACAGTTTTTTGAAAATAACTTAAAATTTTGTGGGAATTTCAAAATTTTTGAAAACGGTTTTTGTATGTCCTCACCTAGGCCTACAACCCCCCACTAGGCCGGTTTTCAAGTTCTGATAAAAAGTGTTTTTTTAGTAGCAGTGTGTAATTATTAACATTGTTTTTGTGTTTTTTCAGTTTTGTTAGTTTTTTGTTTTATATACATCATGATTACTTTTATGTTACTTTTAATTTACAGCGAGCTTCCAACCTCCGTATATTTACAAAAATAAAGCAAACCAAACATATTAGCTAGGTTGATACTAGTATTTCGATCTGACTAAAGATCTCATCAGAAACCGAAGTTTTAGAAAAGTTAGAACCTCCATAATAGGCAGAACTTTAACAAAAAACCTCATCATTAATTTTGCTCCATTCTGGTCTTCTTATTAATCAATTTGGTCATTATTTAGTAGTTGAATAATGTTATCTTTCTAGTTAACATTCGATATGGGTTTGAAAAATACTTCAGAATGTCATTTTCGTGCACTTTTTATTCGTACAATACTAATTTGTTTGAAAACTTTTGGCGGGACCAAAAAAATTTAACTAGCTTTCATTGTATCAGCAAATTTCTTAAGACCGGTATTAGTTATACCGAATTCCACTGCACATTGTTTCCCATTTTTGTCCAAACTTTCTGTCACTTTTATATATGCGATTCTGAGAGTTTTTACCATCGAAACATATGAAATTCTATCAATTGAAAATTCTAAGAAAGATTAACAGAATTGCTTTGCAAAAAAAAAATTTATTTTAATGTGTATCAAAACATACCCTTTTATATATCGCAAGGTATTTTTAATACTTTCAATGATATAAAAAGAACTAAAAATAATACCATTCTTTTTTGCCGAAATATGTACATTTGCACACCAAACATTTAAGACTTGCACACACGGAGAAAAATTAAGCCATTTACCAAATAAAATTGGGATACTAGAACTGAAATCAGTTGGTACAACTAACTATTGGGTTTCACTACAAAATTAGGTTAAAGCAACTGAATTACAGTTGCAACATCCAAATTATTTAAAAATCACATTTGAATACGGTTGCACTTAGAGAATTTATTTATTGTAGGCACAAAAAAATGTTCTTAAGCTAATCAAATTAGAAACGATTTGAAATTTTTGTGAAAAAAAAATTTCAGCTTAAAGCACATTGTTTTCTAGCGAACATAAATGTTTAAACCTCTGATAATTATTTAAAGTGTTTTTCGCTTGTTTTCCAAATAAAATAAAATTTGTTGAAGATATTCTTAATAACAACGGCGCGTGCCACAGAAAATCCACTCGAGTGCCAAAATTGGCACTCGTTTTGCCAGCCCTGGATTAATATTTTCGATATATTAATTTATTTGTGTTTCCATACAACAAGATATACATCTTTTAATTATAGTATGGAACTAGAAGAAGTTGTAGTAATACAATTTAATACAATTTAAAAAATAAAAAACAAAATATGACAAATTTTAAAAATAAAAAATTAAAAACTACAAAAAAAAAAATTACAAAGTTTAACAATATTTAACAATAGTGCAAATTAATTATTAATTTTAGTTTAAAGTGTGTAGTTACGTTGTATTATTGTTCAAATGTTTTGTTATTTCGGTTTTAAAAGTGTTCACGTTGCTGCTTGTTTGTGCCCTATTCGAAAGTCTGTTCCATAGATAGATCGCGTTATAGTAAAATTGCCATTCCGTTATCTTACTTCTGTGTGCAATAGGTATAACCTTATTCCCCCTGTCGGACCTTGCAAAAGTTATCCGATTATATAAATATGACGGTACTTTTGTATACACGATTTTGTGCAGAAGCGTAAGAGTCCTGATGTTGACCAGATTATTAAAAGTCAAGTTGTAAAGTTTTTTACTTAAGGTTGCAATTCTATCAATAGTGTGAAGACCAAATACATATCTAGTAATGTTATTGAAAAGAGTATTTAACTTTTGCTTACTAGTGGAATCACAATTAGCATAAACTTCGCATCCATAAAGAAGTACCGGCATTAAATAAGTTTTAGCAATTTGCATTCTAATATTAACTGGAGTGCAAAAGTGCGTTGCCCACAGAGTACGAAGCATTGAGTACGTTTTACCTACTACAATATTAACGTGATTATCCCAACTGAGCGTGTTGTTAAATGTTATGCCCAAATTCTTTGCTGAAGTTACGATTTCAATTATTTCATTGTTAATACGAATGTCAACGTTAATATTTTGCTTTAAAGATTTTTTACGGATTATTAAACATTTAGATTTTTGTGGGTTCAGGCATAGACCATTTCGTGATGTCCAGCAATAAATACTGTCACGATCAGAATTAAGCTTGCTTACATTTTCATTTATAGTTTTAAGCGATGTGTTGATGTATAGCTGCACGTCATCGGCATATAAATGAATTTTACTATGGGATACATTATCAGGTAAGTCATTAACGTACAAAGAAAATAAAAGTGGGCCCAGAATTGAACCTTGTGGTACTCCCCGGGTAACAGATAAAGCTCCAGAATAAGAATCAATTAAGAACACAGATTGAGAACGATTATCAAGGTACGATTTAATTAATGATACTGATGTGTCACAGAATGAGAATTGATAATATAGCTTTGAACAAAGTAATGAATGGTCAACAGAATCAAAAGCTTTTGAGTGATCTAAAAGAACCAATAGTGTTAAATTCCCACCATCAATAGAACAACGTATATCTTCAGTAACGTCAATTAAAGCTGTGATGCAACTGTGTTTCTGTCGAAATCCGGATTGCTTGCTGGTGAGCAGATTATATTGTGCTAAGTGGTCACTTATCTGTTTATGTATTATTTTCTCAACTTTGGACAGAAATGGTAAAATTGCTATCGGCCTGAACTCAGAATTAGACTTTGAAACTGGTATTATTTTTGCATGTTTCCAGTTAGTTGGAAAGACACTAGTCATGAGGATGGTGTTAAATAAATGAGTGATGAATGGTAACAGCTGAGGAAGTAGGATTATAAGAAATTTTGGGTTGGTGTTATCATAGCCAATAGCATTAGACTAAAACGTTTGGCATAATATTCCGATTTAGCCTTTCTAATTTGACGATTTACTTCAATTCTACCTTTACAAAATTCTTCTTTGAGCTCAGGTGTCTTAAATAGTTTCCAACGCGAGTAAGCTCTATCTCTTTCTTCAATTAAAAGTTTAATAGACACTGTAAACCAAGGTCTAGTAGTTTTCTTTGTTGTTCTTGTTTTTATGGGGACAACAAGGTTATATATATGTAGAAGATTAGTTTCCAAAAAGCACAGCTGGTCATTAACAGACGGCATGTAAAAAATAGAATCCCAGTCAATATTATAAAAAACTTCAGACAAAAATTGATAATTGATATTTTTAAAATCACGATACGAAAAAGTTTCGACTTTATATTTCAAATGAAAATCATAAGCGATAAAAATTAAATCATGTCTAGAAAAGCATGATGCCGCCAGTTGATCATATAGCAGCACTTTGGACACATCATTCCCAAAGAAGAGATCAATTAGAGTACTCGCAGTGTTGGTGAAATTAGTAGGTAAGTTACAATTAACAGATGAAAGACCAATTTGTAACATTGAATCAGACAGATCAGTTGTTTCTAATAAATCTGAGTTGAAATCACTAGCAATTATTAAATCAGTACAAGAAGTTGTTAATTGAATAAAGCCCAATATCGAATTTCTTTTATCGGGTACACTCATAACCAAATAACAGTTAAAATTATTTTGGTTTTAAGTGCGCCCCGGTAGGCTAGTTGGTAGCGTGCTGGCGTATCAGTGCGGGGGTCGTGGGTTCGATTCCCACCAGAGGATCTGGTCTGTTTTCGCTACAACGCTCGGAAACTCATAGCAGCTAGTGCTCGGTTAGGGTAATAGGATATAATTTGTAATTATATGATTATTAATAAATAAAAAAAAAAAAATATTTTTGCGTTACCATATGCGTGCGCTTGGTCAATTTTAGTTAATTTCTTAAAATATTGTTTTTTGTCTTTAAATTCTTTAAAATTTGAGGTAACCGAAAGGAAATTAGGTAAAGGTTAATCACATTTTTTATTTGTTTTTAAAAAATACATTTATTTTAAAACATAATCATTACCCAAATCTCTTTACTATCCCTTACGATAAAGATTGCCATCAAACCCTTCTAACAAAATCAAAATCTTGTCCAGCTTTGCGGCATTTTGCAAAATTTTTTATGTTTCCATTGTCATGCATCTTCTTTTGTGAAGGTACATCTACAACTTTGCTAAGATTTAAGGATTTTGCTGAAGATTGTGCTAGATTTTTAATTTGTTTTTTAACTTCATTCGAGCCTCCACAACATTTATTTATTTGCTCTGCTTTTTTTAAAATTTTCATATCGGGTAACATGGCAGTTGGTTGAACTCCGACTTCACCACAAATGTTCGTATCACCGCAAGATAAACAACACAATCGCTGCATAATAATGCCAGCTGCTTTGGGACATTGTTTTTCTGCTTGTAAGTCCTTAATATTGTGATCAATTTGTTGAAAATTATCTCGTATATACTTCTTCAAGGCCGGCATATGTATCTTATCCAATTTGGCATCTAACATATCTTGAATTTCTTCCATTGTACTTATGAATTGTATATGATTTTTATTTATTTTTTACGTAACAAATCAATTTCAGAATTACACTTTTCTAGTAATTGAATCTTTAAATATTCTTCTTCCGATTGTTTAATAAATTTTATAAATTCTGCATTCAGCCTTTCGAGTTTTTCTTCAAAATAAAACATACGATCCACCATGGGCGATGAGATGCGTCTTAGGAGTTTCTTTAGGAAATCGGTATTTTGTAGTAATTTACATACAACATCATCATCAGCATCGCACATAAAACAGAGATTTTCAGAACCATATGATTCCCAATTGTTCCAATTCACTTCAGCTTCTCGGTAGTTAATTTGACTTTGAAACTGCTTTAAATGGTTTTCCAATTTTGTATCTAATTTATTGATTTGTTCTTCCAATTTATTTAAATTCTCATCATTAAATGCTAAGGGCGATATTGCCGATACTTTAGAAATGTTTTCCAAATGTTTAGCTTCGTATGCTCCCAATGATACCGTTTCATTTTGACAATTTAGTTTTTTAATCAAAATATCTATTAAACTGTGCAGAGCTGCAATATTAACATTTGTTAATTCTGGTGCTCCTAAAGCAATTTTTGCCAAATCTTGTAATTTTAATTCAACGGGCATTATTATGATTTTATATTAAAAATATTGGCATTAAATTGAAAGAAACTTGAAAGAAAAATATAAATTTTTGTTTGAGTATTTTTAAGATTACACAGGGTGTAGAATAAAATACATGATTTTTGGGAAAGAAAAATAAATTTATGTTTTGAAATTATTTCAGTCACATTTTTATATTAGGGATAAGTACTATACACAGAAAAATAAAGTGCCAACTGAATTAAAACATCTATTTTGTTTGCTACAAACCAATAAATTATGTGAACATAATCGTGTTACAATGTGATTTCTGAATATTTCTGTTGCTGTAATTTGGAATTTTGTTGTGTCAACCGATGTTTAATGTAGATACCAAGATTATAATATGCCGACCGATTTTAGTTGCTAGTAATGAGTTATAGCTAGAAGTTGTCATAATATTTTTCTGTGTGTAGAGATAAAGAATTAGGTACCAAAAATATTTTCTTTTGGGAAAGATTGAACCTTCTAACGGGTAAGGCTGCCTCAGGGAAGTCTTCATAAAATTTACCACAAATGCGTCTAATGAGCGTTTTATACTTAGAAATTAATATATTCCGATAGAAAACTAAATTTGCAAAATATTTTGCAAAGAAATTTTTCGTGTTCCGTCCCCGGCTTGGGAGCGAGAAAGCTTCAAAATCAAAATTTCGTAAAATTTCAAAAACCAATTATTTTTAAAAACATTTAGTTTTCAAAAATCTAAAAAACCAATTTAAGTTGACAAAAAAATCTCATTTTATTAAAACACAAGTAAGATTGAAGCTTTATCTTTAATAAGAAGTCCTTACTTTAGTGTAATGACTCACAGGATTTTATCAGGATTCCTCTAAAGGACATCGTCTTAACTTATAAACTAAAAGACGGATTTTTATATAATTTTGCGGAAAGAAGACATTAAGTATTAATAATTTCACTTTTTCTTAAATAGGAGCAGAAAAAAAAATATTTTTTGGAGTGTGAATATATCTTGGTAAGAGAAATAATTTTTGTTCAAAACTGCTCTTTTATATGCTTTAGTTTTCAAAATGCATCCTAAAATATTTTGACTCATATCGCCTAAATTAGGCAACGATAAACATTTTTTTTTTAATTTAATATTTTAGATACACAATTTTGTTGAAGAACTTTTTTTTCGAGTGGAGCACATGGTATGAATTTTGTGCAAAACATCATTTGCCAGTTAGAGGGTTAAGTTGAAAAGGTGCTTGCTTTGTAGTTGAGAATCACAGTCTTCTAAATTTAGGTGAACTAGATTTTAGAAAAGCTAAATTTGAGTTGAGCTAAATTTGAGTTAAAATAACTAAGAATTTAGTTAAATCAACACAATTTGTAAGCTATATCAACAGAAAATTTCTGTTTAAAATGGTCCATCAGGATCTGACAAGATAGTACTAAATAGGCACGGAGCAACGATTTTTGGTAACTTTTTCTCTATCTCGCTTAGTTTCCGAGATATAGCCAATCTTATGAATATAAAATAAAATATATATGAGAAAATGACAAGTGCAAATGATAGCGGTGACACAAAAAAAATAATGGTTTCAACGGAATTGTGGTTTAAATAACTGTCAAAATTTGTAAATTTGAGAATCACGAATTACTAAATTTTAGTGAGATAACATATATGGGTAATTTTCAAAATTTTTTCATATTGATGAAACTGACTTAATTTTGCAATAACTTTTGTATTTTTTAACTTAGAGCATAGCGGTTTACGGGTTTTTGTTAACGATTAAAAAAACATTCTTTTGGCAAATTTTCAGAACATTTGAGGCAACAGGCTCGTAGTTATGTACGCTCAAAGTTAAAATTTCTTAAAAAATCGTTTGAGTCAGCGTCAAAATTTGTCAGTCTAAAGGGTATATTATTTGCAGCTTATGACGTAGAAGTCTAAATCATGGAATATAAACTCACTACACTTGAAGTAATTTACACTATATGTAAGGAAGGTGTGCCACCAATATGTAAAAAGTTATATGGTGGTAATATTTTGAAACCAAATTTTTTCGATATTTACTTTTTTTGAAATGATTGGCCAGCAAATGCGCGGCCCTTTACGTATCGTATGTTAAGAAAGTGTTTATAAAAGACAACTAAAGTTTGGTGCATGTCGCGATAATGTGCCATTAACACAACCAGAGTTAGGGTTCCACAAACATGAAAAAAAAAACGTGATTTTTTTAAAAAACTGTTATTTTCGCGAGGCACATTCATAGTTTTAGTGTCAGATGGTCCGAATATGGTGTGATCGTAATATTATACCATTTTACACATATGTGCAAAAGGCCGCTCTGAAATGTTGCAGTTTTGTGTTTTTCGCATTTTTCCATAAATTGTGCAAAAACTGATTTTTTAATTAATTTGTTTTTAGCGGAATAAAGCATTAACGTTACCGTTTTTATCCATAAATATTTGTGTCGATAACTATTAAACAATTTAGTGTGCAAAAATTTTGATCAAATGTCATCGTAAGTGAATTACGCGATAATCTTAATTTAAGAGTTTTTGCCTGGGCACACTCAAAACCGTTGATGACAATGCTGAAGTAAATAGAGAAATCTTAATAGCTTTAATAGTGTTACCAACAACCAAGAGGCCGCAAAAAAATTTTGAGGAATAAGGCGTATATGGATCTTTCAATATTTTATTGATCTTATTCAGCATCACTTAATAGAATAAATAATTAGTAAAACAAATAAGTGTTCTTTATGTCACATTCTATCAATTTGGTCGTGCTTATTTTAGTTATGCCATCAAAAATTGTTTATCTGCTATAGATTTCGCGAAAATCGCGATTTTCTTAAAAAAAAAAATAATATTTCAAAAGGACATGGAACACTAAGTTGACCAGTTAATAAATCCACTTAAAGATTAAAACGAAGTTTTGCATTTGGTTTTTAGCGAATTAAGTCATAAAACGATACCACTTCGTGGAAATGATTCTAATTCTAGTTTAAAAATTACTCATAAAAAATTTTAAACTGCTATAACTTTTGGTAATTAATTATGGTAAATAGACTCAAATTTTAATCACCTGTGCATAGAAAACATTATGACATGTAACCCTTGTTCTTTGTTTAAAGAAATCATTTTTGACAGTTCACTAAATAATTTTAAAAAGTTTATAAACGTTTCAACTTTTAATCAGGAATATGGTATCTAATAAAGCTATAAAACTGCGGGAAAAGCGAAAAATTGCATCCGAACGTCAAAAGAAAAAAAATGAAATTAAACGAAATTTACGTAAAAGTAAACGTGTTAAGTCAGACAAAGTGATAGTTCGGGATAAACCAACAAAATTGAAAAGACTGCAACAAAAACATCAATTTGTAGATGTTACAAATGAAAATGTTGAGGAACTTTTAATCAAAAAAGTATTAGGAGCTAGTGATTTTGAATGCGAAGAAAGCCAACTTCATGAAAGCCTTTTGGATGAGCACAGCGGTACTGATGTCAGAAATAACATTGAAAATGAAAAGGAACAGCCAGAAATAAGTAACACTATCGATTTTGATGACTCCAATAACGAAGAGGATGATCAACAAACTTTAGAATGTAATACTTGTATATTAAATATTAGTGATGACTGTAAGGAAAAGGATTTGAATTCGTTTATGTCAATGGAAAAACAACTTAAATCCGCTCGAAAAAGAGAACAAGCTTTACGTAGAAAAGTTAAAAACCTTGAAGTGGCCATGGAAGAAAAGAAAAAGGAAGTTCGGTTTTGGAAGCAAAAATATTACAGAGCGATAAAAGCAGAGGAAACAACTCCAGAAAAAAAAGTAAAAAACACAATGCGACAAGGCCATGAGGCAGTCCGCAAACGGCTTATGTTTTGCGAAGTATTGGAAAGTCAATTAACGGAAAATCTTAAGAAAGTTGGCCAGCAGAAAGAAAAAGCTATATTTTCTAAAGTTGTGTCTGGAAGAATCATAAAAAAGCATAAACTCTCACAACGTGTATCAAATTTAGTCAGTCCATATTTGCAAAAGAAGCACTTAAACAGTACTAATCTAAAAGTAAGTAGATCAAACAAACCAAAAACAATTAAAAATGTAATAAAAGAGTTTCTGGAAAAGGATGAAAATTCTTCACTTGCCCCGGGAAAACGTGACTTTATTAAAAAATTTGGAAAGACCATGCGTAAGAGGTATTTGCAAGATACAGTTACAAATTTATACAAAAAGTTTCGTAGTGAAACTAGGTCGAAAATTTCATTAACAACATTTTTCAGATTTAAACCATTTTATATTATTTCTAAAAAAATGACAGCACGCGACACTTGCTTATGCAAACAACACGCTAATTTTAATTTCATGATACAGAAACTATCTAGATTAAAGATTTTTAGTTCAGCTAGCACAACTGCCTTTACAAATTCCGTAACTTGTAATTCAAGCTCAAAAGATTGTATGTACGGTGATTGTCAGATTTGTAAGGATAAACGTATACCTTTGCCAGATAATTATTCTATGTCAACCTTTTATTATCAATGGAGCCAAAAAACGGTAGATAGAATTGGAGCAAAAATGTAAACTACCACGTAAAAATTACATCTAAGCATATAATCGAATGTAACGTAAAAGAATTGGTTGAGGAGTTGAACTCGAGAACTGCAGTTTATTTAAAACACGTATATGATACTGGCCATCAATATAAGTCTATTGATAACATTAAAATTAATTTGGATTGCAATGAAGCATTATTAGTTATAGATTTTTCAGAAAACTACTATTGCAAATGCGCAACTGAAATTCAAAGTGCTCATTTTGGAGCTTCCAAAAAACAAGTTTCTCTTCATACGGGAGCTTTTTTTTATAAAGACAAAATATCGAACACAATAAAATGTATTTCATTTTGCACAGCGTCAGAATGTTTGCGTCATGACGCTGCTGCTATATGGGCCCATTTGGGTCCTATTTTAAAACTTCTTAAAAGACATGTTCCACATTTAAAGACTCTTCATTTTCAAAGTGATGGCCCATCGACTCAATACAAAAACAAAAACAATTTCTTCCTTTTTGAATATCATTGTCAGCTTCTTAAGTTAAATTTTGCTTCGTGGAATTTCACAACATCTGGCCATGGTAAAAGTGTTGCTGATGGCGTTGGTGGTTCCGTGAAGGGTCTTTGTGATAGAGCAGTGTCTTTTGGAAAAGACGTAACATCTGCTCAAGATATGGTTAATATTATTTCTGCTAATAGCTCAAAAATAAATATGTCTGTAATTAATGAAAACGACATGCAAAACATCGATAAGCTGCTTATAAAAAATTCTCAACAAGCTCCAAATACAAAGAAAGTCCACCAGATTATTTGGACAAACAAAGAGAAAGGATCGCTGTATCTTAATTACTTAAGTTGTCCACAGTGCACTAAAAATCCACCTTGTATTCATTATGGCTTAACTCCAAACAAATATTCAGTTGTTGGAAAAGAAAAGAAAACAAACAAAAATAAATAAATACCTACTCGTTTTTTTGTAATTATGTATTGTTATAGTCGCTTAAACTTTAATAATATAAATAATTTAATTTATGCTAGTTTATACTAAAATCTTTATAAATTTTTTTTTATAAATTTTAATCCAAAATAAATTTAAAAAATAAATATAAAAAAAAAAAATTTAAAGGTATACTTTATTTTTTTTCCAGCTTGTTCCATTCCAGCATACCACATTCTTGAAAATAATTAAAATTCTCGTTTAAAAAATGACCCCAAAAAATTTTAAAAACCGCTATAACTTTCGCGGCCCTTGCTCAAATTGATCCCACGCTAACGGATTTAAAATTCTTATGTTTAGTATTTCAATTGTACAAAACATCATTGATGTGCTGTCACAAAAAAAAAAATAATTTTATCTCTTTCATACTAAAATTGTTTATAAAAATTATAAAAAATATTATATTCAAACCCCTATATTTTCTAAACCAATTAAGATATTACCTTAAAAAAAACTGCGAAAACTTTAGCATTGTTGGCAAAATGTGACGCATATTTTTGAAATTTTTTTCAATTATAATTTACTATGTTATTTTTAAAAATAGTGTAATTTAGGCATCAAAAAAAACTTTGGATCCCTATATCTCTTTACGCTGAAGAGATAAATCAAAAATTTAAACGCAGTTTTAAAGATGGTAATGATTTCAATACATACCGCCAACAACTTTTGAAATTTACAAGCAATTGTAATTTTGAAAATTTTTTTTAATTTGCATCTTTAAACCGCTATAACTTTCGCGACCCTTGTCCAAATTGATGCACGCGAGCGGTTTTAAGTTTATTATGCCTACTGCTTCAAGTGCACAAAGTGTCATTAATGTGCCATCAAAAAAAATTTGATTTTTTTTTTTTTCATAAAATGAAAGGATTTTGAAAATTACCCATATGTGTTAAAATGCATCTAAGAACTCAATTACATTGTTTAGCAACTGTATCAAAATGTTAATTTATATTATTCATGACAAATTATATAAAGTCAAAAGCAAAATTTAAATTATCAACCACAATGTGCACCAGTGCCTTATTTTTACAAATATTCGGCACTTGTTCTTCATGAAAATTATAAAATATTTAAAAAATTATTTTCAACAAAAAGTCAATATTAATGCGAAAAAACTAGTACATATCAATGTCATAAACAAATAAATTTATAGTTTATACGTTTTTTTATTTATAAAAATTTTTTTATTTATAAATTTTTATTTATTTTTTTTTTTTTATTTATAAAATATTCAGAAGCAGTTGGAAATGGTTTACGGTCCATTACTTGCCATTGTTCATATAACTCCAACAACTTTTCAATACAATGGTGAATACGTTTGTTGGTAATTCTAGCTTTTTTCTAAAAAATTATAACTTTGCCTATTGGTAAGGCTAAACTATTTTTGTTTAAAAAGCCAACAATTCTTAGAAAGTGGAAAAAAACTCATAAAACTTTTTGTGTTGTCGGTAATTTGAATCCGACAAGATGATAGGAAACGATGCACAGTGGTTCCAAACACAAAAAAAAACATGGTAATAAATATGGGTCTTCTAAACTACTGGTCCAATCAGGAAAAACTGATCACAAACATTGAAAAAAAGAAGATAGCCTTTACGAGTAATGTTTTTTTTTTTTTTTTTTTTTTAAAGAGAAGCAACACTCAGGAAATTCTTCCTATATTAATTAATGTGTTGCTTTCTTTGGAAAGGGGATAGTGCAGAGATGAAAGGTGGTGAAAGGTGAAGGGCTTCAAACATGGCAACACTGTAATTGCGCGAGTAGATAAGTCTTAGAACAGTTGTTGATCGCCACCTGATGTAGAGTTGGCGAATTTGTTGAAGCTTTTTGTTTCATAGTCCTGATTCATTATTTTACTTCGGTGGTGTTAAGTGCTATGGGAACACCGAAGGTAGGCGCAGCGATACATATAAGTGATAGAAAACTCATACATATTATATTTCTAAATTGATGTTGTCGTCACCGGGAATCGAACCCGGGACCATCTGTCTAAAAGTCCAACGCCCTAACCATTACAATACAACGCCCACTATAAATATAAAATATATAAAAGTTTTAAAGGGGTATAACTTTTACAAATGTGGACCGATTTCACAGATTTTAATCTTTTTGTAATCTAGGTTACGAGATAAAGTAAAAACATGCGTAATGCGCCATAGTAACTCTTATAGTTTAAAACATATTTGACTTAATTTTTCTCCTTGCCTTTTTTTATTTTTGCAAATCAGTTATTCATTAATATGAGAAAATTCTTAAAATTTGTTTGTGTAATTCGCATGGCTTTTCCTAAACTCCTATTGAAATAATTTTTTTAATTATCTCAAGCAGTGCTAATTTCTTAAACTCAAAAATTTAAAATGTGTCCTGAAAATTTCATTTTTTTTTTGTGTTATATAGGGGGCCTCATTCACCATTATATGTATTTTGTTGGTATTTTTTTAGAATATTTTTTAATATATTCTGAAAGAATACACTTCAAAAATGCTTAATAGTGCAATTTAAAACATTTTCGAATATGCACCCTACGCCCTGCATTGGTGAAAAATGAAGAATTTTGTAACGAAATGTTAAGTTTATGAACGTTGATGAAAAAATTCACGACACTTGGCTACATCTTAAGAATTTTATACTATAAAATGCACGCTCAAAGACGTAGACAAAGTGGAGCAAGTATTTTTTTCAATAGCCTTTTTTATTTTTTAAAAAATTTAATTTTTTTTTGTATAAAAAGTAAATAATTGTCCCACGTTCCAAAAATCGTTTCGATATTGTTTACAAAGGGTCCGCCATCTAACGTTTTTTTTCAACTAGTGCTTATTTCGTGAATGGTAACACTTAGCTCATGTCTGATTTGACAGATAATTAGGTTTATCCTTCCGCTGTTCCGCTTATCCTACAATATTCGTGAAGCCATTGGTGAAATACAGCTATACACAATCGATAGTGTGCTTAAAAATTGGACCGATCGTGTAGGCTACTGCATGGCCAGCCGAGGCAGCCATTTGAATGAAATTATTTTCCATTATTAACCGGAAGGATTGTACTTTCAAATAAAAAAAGAAATTTGAGAAAATATTCAGTAGTTTTTTTTTTATAGCATTTTCAAAAAAAAAAAGTTATTTGGCGGACCCTTTATTTATTTTTACATAAAACCTCAAAATTTAGTATAGTATTTCTAATTAAATTAATTGTATATTTTTTGGATTGTTTTTACTGTAATGCTAAAAATTTTAAAAAGTTTATAATGTTTTTTACATATTGTTAAATAAAACGTATTTATTAATTCAACGATGCATAACACGTTTATATAGTGTATTCCATTAATTCAAACTAATGCACTTAAATCAGACATCTCAGGTCAAATTGTAGTATTTAAATATGTTGTATGTTCAGGTATACGGAGCGTATACTTTATTGGATTTTATTTGTTCTAGATTTTCATTTAGAAATAGTTAAATAATTATATTCATTAATTGTTGGGCTAATATAATGCGGTTTTAGCCTTTTACCTATTTCACGGTTATGTATTTCTATAAGTCTAGTATCTGTGCGAAGTTTCATATATAAAAACACGTATTTTTTAATATATAAGCGTAGTAACTGTAAAAAGAGGTTATTTGAGTAAAGTAATTAATTATTGAGATTACCTTAAAATATAACTCCCTATGTAAAGTAATTTGGTATACTCTTTCCAATACTAATATATATATATATATATATATTTTTTTTAAGAGAATCAACACTCAGGAAATTCTTCCTATTAATTAATGTGTTGCTTTCTTTGGAAAGGGGAGAGTTGAGAGATGAAAGGTGGTGAAAGATGAAGGGCTTCAAACATGGCAAAACTGTAATTGCGCGAGTAGATAAGTCTTAGAACAGTTGCTGCTCGCGACCTGATGTAGAGTTGGCGAATTTATTGAAGCTTTTTTGTTTCATAGCCCTAATTCAAGCTTTTACTTCGGTGGGGTTAAGTGCTACGAGAAGACCGAAGGTGAGCGCAGCGATACATATCAGTGATAGAAAACTCATACATATTATGTTTCTAAATTGATGTTGTCGTCACCGGGAATCGAACCCGGGACCATTTGTGTAACAGTTCAACGCGCTAACCATTACTCCACGACGCCCACAAATACTAATATATGATCGGAAAAAACAGAAAAACTGACTGAAAACCTTGTCTACTCATATGGCTTAAATGTAAAGCCAGATGAAAAAGAAATTTTTTACAAATTTTATAAAAAAAGTATTAAAAATTTTTCTATACATAAATTTATGAAGAAGAATCAAGATTGACTACATAAAGAGATGTCAGTAGTATTGAACTGAAAAAAGTGGGCCGACCTAAAAAAGTTTATGAAGAGGTCCAGAAGTTGAGACAGGAAGTTATTATTTAAGCACATTCCACTAATGAAGTAAATGATTATTTTAAAGCTGTTTTGCTACGTACGCAGCCTAAACAAACTGAAAAAATTGTAGTTGTCTTACAAACAGCGTTTCCTAAGGGTTTGAAACGCATAATACAAAGTAGTCCGACATCAAAATCATCAACATCTTTTACCAGTGAAGATGCACTAGATCTTATCTTAAATTTGGGGTATTTTAAGAAAAGCTCTCATTGAAAAGGGATATGATATTTTTCCTAGCAGTAAATCAATAAAAGAAACAAAAGAAAATATTTAATATTTTATCTATTACAAATTTAATTGAATATTGTTTTTTTATTTTATACAAATTTTTAGTAGATACTATCAAAACATTAATTATTATTAAAAAAAAATCTCCCTTGGTGAAAAAATTGCTTAAATTAAAAATAAACCGCCCAAATTTCAAAATTTAAAAAAAAATCACCAAAATTGTAAAACAAAAAATATCGCCAAAATTAAATAAACGAGAATATTTTACATTAATCAATTTTTTTAATTTTGGCGATTTTAAAAAAATTTTGCATTTGCTTCTATGGAAATTTTGTTTATATCAAATTCACTTTCTAATAAATGGTTAATACATATTATTAAACATTTAATTGAAAGTGACTTTGAAATAAAACAAAAGTTTAATTGAAATTATTTTGACAATAATTTGTGTATTTTGACATACCCTTTTAAAACGGAGATACCACTACGACCCAAACTTAAGTTTACGTCTGCCGTAGTGTGCCATTTCCAAAGTTGATAATTTACTTAAAGTTCAAACATTTATTTTTATTTGGTTTGTTACGCACGTACCTGGTAACATAGTTTTCAGTATTTTTTCGAGATATATATTACGATATCTCAAAATCCATCAAAGCCACTCGTGTTCAGTAAAGAGAGACTATTTTTTTAATTTTTCGAAATAAATGTAAGCCTCAAACTGTGACCGATATGCATCATGTGTTAACGTGGTCCAATTTGACCCAAATTCTCACAATTTTTTTTTTTAGACTAAATGTAAACAAATTTCGATCGACGCTCCTTGAAATGCGACATTTTTAAATTAAGCACCTAAATTAGTCTTTGTGTTATAACGACTTTGTTTTTTTTTTATAAATTTTATAGGGTTTGAATTAAAAACAATGATTATAGAAAATTTTTATTATTGACGAAAAAGTTAAAAATGTAGGGTAAACACACAAGGGCGATTGAAGAGTATCTGAAATCGTCCAAAATATAAATCAAAGTGAATTAGAAATACATAACTTAGTCTACATTTGATTTGAATTTAATTTGTTTCTAAAAAAATATTTAATTGAATCAATAAATATTTAATTGACTTTTAAATATATAAATACATGTTTTATTTTAGACGCAATTATCATATTATTAATACACTGTATGCAAAAATAAAAAATTTTCAGTATAAAATACCAAATACATATGAAGTTAACAAACAAAACAAGCACACACACAAACAGACTCAGCATTGCAAAAAACACACATACCAACGTATAGATCACACACGTTTTTGTATCATATTTTTTTTTTTGTAGAAGTTTTTTATAACTTTTTTTCCTTCTTCATTTCAATAAAAGGTTTAATTGATCATTGTCGTGATAGGTGCAAAATCAATTAGAATATTAATTGATTCAATAAATTTTTTAATTGAAAAAAATAGCTATCTAAACAAATTTTGCTAAGAACAGTAGGTAATAAGTTACATGGATGAGAAAAAATATCTGTTTGGCCAAAATGTCAACTTTTGACCCCCCTCTAACTCAGAGAGTTCTTGACCGATCTTGTTGAAAAATTGTGTCTGAACTACTATCCAATAGCACTAACCTTGGTGAAAATTTCAAAAGTTGTGTTACTTGAGATGAAACGCCTCATATATTTAAAGACAAAATTAAATATATAAAAAAATTTAACACAGATTAAATGGGTATTTGTGATTACTATATTCAGTTATACGATAATCTTTTCTACATTGGGATAAAATCATAAATGTCATGCTGGCTCAAAATGACATTGCTTTTTAGCTTACAAAAAATAAAAAATAAGTAGTTTTATATGTGGCGTACCCAGGATTGGGCAACATACGAGGGCGGATTAATAAGTCCGTGACTTTTTAAATGAAACACAGTTTTTTTTTGCAAAAAAAAAAATATATATTTTTCAACATAATCTCCTTTTAGCTCAATACACTTAGTCCAACGTTTTTCTAATTTTTGTTTCCCTTCCAAAAAATAGGATTTTTCGAGGTCCATAAAATAGGCATTTGTTTGATCAATAATTTAATCGTTGGAGCTAAATCTCTTTTCACCGAGCCATTTCTTTATGTTTGGAAATAGGAAATAGTCACTGGGGGCTAAATTCGGAGAATATGGCGGATTTATGGAAGTAAATATTATTAGAAGTAAATATTATAATGAGTTAATGAAATATTATCAATCTTTAACATAATATGTTTACATGAGAAAATTCCAACAAGTTTTCGAAAATCAATTTTGATTCCACTTTTTAAGAAGGGGGACCCGAACCTGCCGTCTAATTATAGAGGTTTATCGTTAATAGATACTCTGTGCAAAATTTTCAACTCTATTTTATTAAATCGCATAACTGAGTGGATAGATAATAATAATATATTAAATGAATATCAAGCGGGATTCAGAAAAAACTACTCAACTGTAGACAATATTTTTAATTTAATAAATATTGTGAACCTTAACAAAATTAATGGCAAAAATACGTATGCTTTTTTTGTGGATTTTTCATGCGCTTTTGATACAATTCCTAGAAACTGTCTGTTTTATAAACTCTCTTGCCTTGGTTTATCTTCAAAAATAGTACGAATTTTGCAATCTGCATACGAAAATAATAAAAGTCAAATATGGGATGGTAACTCTTTTTCTGATCCGTTCGCTGTTGATATCGGTGTAAAACAGGGTTGTATTTTAAGCCCAGTCCTGTTTTCATTGTACGTTAATGATCTAGTAAACGAGCTTCCTGGTGGTGTGAACATTGCAGATACAAATGTGAAAATCCTTCTATATGCAGACGATATTGTTATTTTGGCGGAATCTTCATCTGAATTGCAAAATATGATTGACGCTCTTTACAGTTATTGTTCTACCTGGGGTCTAAATGCCAATCTTAATAAATCCAAAATATTAATATTCCGCGCAGGTACAAGAATTCCTAGGAATCTGAGTTGGCATTTTGGAGAAGAAATAATAGAAATCGTTAACAGTTATAAATATCTTGGCGTAAAAATTACATATAACTTATCTTTTAAAAAACATTTAAAAAACAAATTGGCTGACTCTAAATTAGCAATTAATTCAACTTGGCTAAAGTACATAAAAAATCCACAAATATCAAAATTTAACAAGCTCAAAATATTCGATGCTGCCTCTAGATCCATTATGTTTTATGCTGCACAAATTTGGGGTTTCCAAAAATATGATGATGTAGAGAAGTTAATGCGATTTTTCGTTAAAAAAGATGCTATACTTACCGGATACAACTCCTAATTATATGATTTACCTGGAAACTGGCCTAAACTCACTATACATTTCAACTCTCAAACTGCATTTTTGTTATATAAATAAGGTTCTAAATATGAATCAAAACAGACTCCCAAATATTATAGCAAGGAAAGTTATAGAACAAAATATTTACTGTGCAAAAGACTGGGCTTCACTCTGTCAAACTCTTCGATTTAATCCTCATGATTCTAATCCTTTGTGCTCACACTGGAAATCAATAGTGAATCTACTAGAAAATCAAGAACAAGAGGACAATATTGCTACTGCAAAAAACTCTCAGTTTCGTGATCTTTATTCCCAACTAAAATACAATACTGCACCATTATTGAATGAATTTTCATCCCGAGCTACTAGTTTATTAATTAGAGCTAGAGGTGGACTACTCGATATTAACGCCAGAAGCTTCAGAAACAACTCAGATGGCATCTGCACAATCTGCAATCTAGATGCTACAGAAAATACACTACACTTTATAGGCGTTTGTCCAATTTATAACGAATATAGACCAAAATATTTTGGTAAAAAGCAATTAAATATTAATGAAGTACTAACAATACTAAATGGCATAAATTTGAAATCTTTATATAAATATCTTGAAATCTGTTTAAAATATAGAAAATTAATTGTAAATGAGTTCGATTTTTAAACTTTTATTTGTATAAATATTAATAGAATTTCTAAATTTGATAATTCGTTATATCTACTTAAAATGTAACTATCAAAAAATAAAATATATATATGTATTAAATTTGAATTCATATAAACTAGCAAAGTGTCAATCTGGCTTACAACACTTATGTTAAGCCACAAATAGATAAAATATTTAAATATACCAATGTAAATGAAAATGTAAAATATTTTATATCTATTAATAAATAAATAAATAAATAAATGGCAAAATTTCAGTTTATGGGGGACACCCCTGGAAAAAAAAAAAAATGCCACGCCCCCTTAAATGACCCCAGGAGTGCGAAAATCATAATTAATAAGGGGGCTCACGCCCCTTATGGGCGTGGCAGTCGAAAAACGACCCGGCCCACCTACGTAGACAATATGGGTATCAAATGAAAGCTAATGTCTTCACGATTCCAAAAATAGCCGTAGTTGCCAGATCGGGATTTGTAGCCGATATGGCCATTTTGGCAAAATTTGGGGTGGGGGAAATTTTTTTTTTCCTTTTTTTTTTGCTTATATTTTGTTAAAATCAAACAAAAATGAGCATTTTGTGCGAAAAGATTACTATTGTTAGCGTTACCCAGGATAAATGAGGATAAGTAGAAAATTAAGAAACGAGGAAAACTCTTGAAAGCTTCTGATTGGTTAATGAAAATTTGTTATACTGGCTTCGCTTAGTAAAGTTTTTCTGCGTGACCGGCCTACGGCCGGGCTTAGGGGTTTTTAACTCCAGTATGTCTTAATTCTAGACGGCGGGGATCTCGAGTGCTCGGCCTCTGGCCGAGCTAAAAAGAAATAAACAAAAAAAAGTCCTTCCCCCATTTTATAAAAATTAACATATCTTCCTCAAATTCTGGACGATCTGGCAACTACGGATATTTTTGGAATCGTGAAGACATTTCCTTTCATTTGATACCAATATTGCCTAAGTAGGTGGCATGGGTCGTTTTCCACCCCCGCCCCTATTTAACAAAAATGGCCGTATCGGCTGCAAAAACCGCCCGATCTGGCAACTATGGCTATTTTTGGAATCGTGAAGACATTAGCTTTTATTTGATACCCATATTGTCTACGTAGGTGGGCCGGGTCGTTTTTCGACTGCCACGCCCATAGGGGGCGTGAGCCCATTATTCATTATGATTTTCGTACTCCTGGGAACATTCTGAAGGGGATGGCATATTCAGATTTTTTCTCTAGGGGTGTCCCCCATAAACTGAAATTCAGCCAAATAAATAATATAATATTATAATGAGTCTAAAAATAAATTAAAAAAACTGTAGATCATTGCTTTATATTTTAAATATTGATCGAAATAAGTACACACAGAGAAAAAATAAGCTATTTAACAACTAAAATTCCGCTACTGAGACTCAAGTTCGGTTAATACGAATTTCAGTGGGTTGGTAAAATTGAACATTTGTTTTCACAACAAAATTCGCTTAATTTAACGGAATTGTAGTTGCAACACTCAAAATATTCAGAAATCCAATGTTCATATCGTTGTACTAACTGAATTTGTAGGTTGTTAACATTAATATACACTTTTAAATTCAGTTGACACTTTATTTCTCTGTGTGTACGTATGGGTAACGCATAATTTTTTTGTATTGAGATAGCAAAATTATCTATTTATTAGTATATCCTTTTTATTTGTGTTCAAGAAATGCAGAGCGTAAGCTGGTAGCGAGAACAGTAATGACATGTCATTACCGTTTTTACACTGGGATCTTAACAATGAATTTTAAAACAAAAAAAAAAATATTCTCGTATGTTGAATCGTTATTTCAAAATATCATTAATGTGGGTTGATCTGGATTCAAAATGTGTCATTTGACACTTTAGGTTTTACCAATAAGATCTTAAAAAAATATAAAATTGTAAACACATACACACAAATATATCAAGACGGCCAAAATCAAAGCGTTTAAATCGAAATGAATGTGTCAGTTTAAAATGACATCCTTATTAAAGATTATAACATTTTCTTATGGGTCATAATCGAAACGAATCAATTGTCAATTTTAAGACTTATTAAAATTTTTTCGATAATTAATTTTTTAAAGTTTTGTTTTTCAGCTGCCAAAAATAAGGTGTCATATAAAAAGTGATGTTCTTTAATGAAACTTGCCAATCATTAAAAAAGAGTTTTTTATGCTCTTTACTTTGTTTGATTTCAATAAACATTATTATCTTGTTTAAAGATGTGGCTCATTAACGCTTAAAAACATGTTAGTTTCACCGTAAGCTACTACTGATTTTTTGCGGTTGATATCCAAATAAACCTACCGACCAAACCGACAACTTGACCAAAATTAAAGATATAAAATTGCATCAACTCACACTAGTTACTACAACACTTGGTATTTGTGTTGTTCTTTTTTTTTTTTTGGGAGGAAAAATCTTCCTTTAAATAAACAGTATTTAACAACATGATACTCAACACTATCATGTTCTATAAAATCTTCTACGAAAAAAAAAACTTAAACAACTTTTGATAGAATCCTTCTACTATACACCAACATATGGGAATCATATCGGCCTACTGTGCAGCTTAAATCTATAATGTAGGCAATAGGGTATCACATATTTCTATGACCTACGCGAGGTGACACGCAGAACATGTCCCAAGATTTTATATAAAAGCGGACTGTTATGTTAACATTCATACCGGTTCATACCGGTTAACATTCATACAGGTTCAATATTAACCGCAAGACAAAAATATTTTTTGACGCATTCTCACAACCGACATGGAGAGATATTGAATGGGATGTAAATGGATAACAAAATTGCAAAGTAACTTCACAGAATAAAAAAAACCTAATTAAATAAATCATTATTTCCTTTTTAAATTAAAGTCTCATTTTTGACTATAATTTTTAAATTAAGTATGAATCTTATTAAAGTAAGTATGATTCTAGTTAAAATAAAGTTTTTCATATTTAAATTAATATTTCAACATTATAGATATCATTTTCGGATTTTAAAAATAAGTAGAAACTTATTTAAACTAAATAGAAGACAAACTTTGTTTGACTTCAAAGCTGTTTTTATTTAATTTAATGTTGTTTCTACTTGTTTATCTGATGATTTTTTCCTGTCTGTATACGCTGATAATGGCAATATAGCTGTGTCTTCACAAAATAGCAATTAAAAGTAAATTATAAAGTCCGCCTTCAGACACTTAAACTAGAGTATACTTTTTAAATGGTTTGTAGTATAATTAGGGTACCAACTAACAAGGAGACTACTTCAGTGAAAACTCTCATATTTCTATGAAATTTGAACATGTTATTGACGGAACAAAAGTTATAAAAACGGTAATTTTTCTAGTGGCTTAATCTGTTTCAAAGATACAATATAAAAATGCCGAATTTAAATTATTTCGAAAGTACAGTTTTTTAATAATATTTGTTATTTTCTCGTTACGAACTAAGAGTTATTTTAAAAATAGCAACTGCACAAACTAAAATCGAGTTTCAATTAAAATATATGTTTATTCAATTAAAAATATAATTGAATTCAGTCCTATTAAAGAAATTGTAGTATACATTAATATAATTTGTAACTATTTAATAGATTTTAGTTTCAATTAATTTTTTAATTGAATGTTGTTTATAATTTCAAACCAATTTTTAGTTGATACTATTTAAAATTTAATTCAAATTTGCAAAAAAAAATTTTAGAAATTGGATAAAAAAATTACGGAAATTAACAAAAACGCTAAAATTGGAAAAAATCGCCGATATTAAGAAAACACAATTCAAAAAAAATCTCCAAAGTTGTAATAAAAAAAGTCAAAACTAAAAAAAAAATAGCCAAAATAAAAAAAAATCCCCAAAAGTTGAAAAACATAATTGAATTTGAAAACATACTTTTCAAAAATTGTAAACCAATGGTCAAAATTAAAAATTTTCAAATATTTACAATACCAATTTTCAAAATTCAAAGTCACTAAAATAAACAAAAACAAAAAATTTCGAATTGGGAAAAATTACCAAAATTGAAAAAATCTTTAAATTTTAAAAATCGCTAACATTAAAAAAAACGTCAAAATTGAGAAAATCGCCGAAATAAAATTCAAAACGTATATAAGTCAAAAATTTGGTTGATTTTTTTTAATTTTTGGAATTTGTTTTTCAATTTCATCGATTCATTTTAAATTGGACATTTTTTTTTTTTAATTTTTGAAAAATTTTTTTATTTTCAACTTGTATTTTTAAATTTTGGCATTTTTTTTTCTCTGCTGTCTTATGTGGTATAAAAACAGGAAGTTTTGTATGCACAAAATTAATTTTTAATAAAACATTTAATATATATTATTAAATTTTTAATATAAACTGAGTTTCTATATTTTGATAGAAGCAGTTTTACTAAAATAAACGAATAAGGAACCACGGATTTTTATTACTTTAAATATTTTATGGTGTTATTTTATAATAAATAGCAAAGAAAACTTTGAAAAAAATATTGGAAATTTATTTGATTTGAAAGTCAATGATGAAAACTCAATAAAAAATTATAAAGCAAAAAACTCACTCATATTTCTGAGCCCTATTAGAGTGTTCTGCAAATGTTCTTAAAAATGCACATTTTTGATTATTTTTTGATTCATATTTTACAACCTTTAAAAAACACTCCAAATTTTTTTTTCTTTAGTATTTGTCATTTAAATTTCCTTTTTAAAAAAATTTCCTTCTTTTTTCGGGTCCATTTTTGAATATTAGATGAACGTTTAAAAAAGAGTATAAAATAAGTATATTTTCGGAGTATAAATCTAGAAAGACTAATAAAAAATATACAAATATGAATGATTTGGGACTCACAATTATGAGCGTTCGAAAAAACACATACTTTGGAATATTTTAAGACACTTAATTTATGAACGCTCAAAAAAATTATTGGCTGGGAGTTTAAAATTCAGAATATAATATTTATTAACAGAACAAAAATATGATTTAGTTAAGTTAATTTGTCGAAAAAAATAATTTTTGATTCGTATGCATATTTTTGGACCGATAGCCCTTCACTGTTTCTCAGTGAACGATTAGAGTCCGAAAAGACTCATAAAATATTCTTCAGACATTCTAAAATCATAGCTTTTTAATTGTGTTTTTCTTTGCAAATGATGGCTCTTTCTGAGCATTCTTTTATGACTCAAAAAATATTCTAAATTATGAGCTTAAGGAGAGGAAATTTTTTTTTTTTTTTATTATTAATTAATAATCATATAATTTCAAATTACTATTACCCTAACCGAGCACTATCTACTATGGCCTTCGGCGCGTTCTAGCGAAAACAGACCAGTGCCTCTGGTGGGAATCGAACCCATGACCCCCGCTACCAACTAGCCTACCGGGGCGCACTGATAGAAAATATATTAACAATTAATACACTCACAATGTTATTACGTTAAAAACTATCTAAAATACTTACTAATTTAGTTGAAAACACAGTTAAAAACAGGACTACTGATTTTCCATTATATTCAAACTATTGTGATATTTATTTTTAAACATTGTTTAGATAACCACAAAGTCTTTTAAAACAATCTTAAATATTTAACTTGCAACGATTTTTTTAGTTTAGATTAGATCAGAAGGCACTATGCACCGCGACCAATGTAGGTCCTTGTGCTGCCTAAAGTTCCCTACAGATTCAAGCTATCTATAAAGCCAATTATCCTATTAGGCAAAATGTTCGCGATGTCGGAAGGCGAAATGATGCGATCACCTAGAAACCTAAGTCTCCTATCACAAAGCCTGGGACATTCGCAGAGAACATGCTCCGATGTCTCAGACACCATCTCACAAAACCTACACATATCCGTGTCCGATTGACCCTTCCTGTACAGATGGCATATGAGATTACAGTGTCCAGTTAAGTACGACGCCCGGGTCCTCAAACCACCCCTTTCAAGCGACAAGAGTCGCCTCGACCCCCTACTGGAAAAAGAGATCAATCTCTTAGCCTGGCGCTGACCAGGAGAGTTTTCCCAGTAACCAGAGAACTCAGACTCTCTCCATGCCCTCAGCCTTTCCCTAACATACCAAGCAGGTATTCCACAGAATGGTTCAGGATCAATAAAGGGCTTTCGGGCCCCGCGGTTGGGAAGACAATCTGCTCTATCGTTGCCCTCATGACCAGGAATCCACCCCAAGGTTAGAGAGTTGCCCCTACCGAGCCTATTGAGAGTCTGAATGCATTCCATGACCAATCCAGACGACACCTTATAAGGCATTAAGACCCTCAGTGCAGCCTGACTGTCAGCAAGAATGTGGATGCGAGATCTGAGCGTTCCCCTTCGCAGGCATTCCCCTGCACAGACACAGATGGCCCAAATCTCCGCCTGAAATTTTTAGTTTCATTTTGATTTTTTTTTTTTGGGATTGTAAAACAGTACACACACACATGCCAGTGTTTAGATTTGTTTGTATGTTTGTTATGTTTGTATATATGAATTGTTGGTAAAATCAATTGAAATAATTTTGTATTTAAACAAAATCTTTTTTGTTAACTATATTATTGAAAATATTGGATTTTTTTTTTTTCAAAGAGAAAAGAAAAAATCAAAGCTTAACGCCAATATTTAACTACTGCCGAAAATACGTCTATTTTGATAGTTTTTTAAACTAACGATGGATAAAGCTGGAAAAGATGTTTATATGTATATTAATTGATTCTGGATTTGAAAACAAACTTTACGTATAACTTTACCAATAAACTTGAATCGGTAACAAAAAATATATTGTCAGTGTACAGTTAATATAAAAAGTATTTGAAAAAAAAAATGCTTTATTTAAATAAATATAAAAAATAAAACACATTATAATCCAGTCAAATTAGGGTTTCACCTCCGAATTGCAGGTAATAGGCTGGAAACTCGTATATGGATTAATTTTGGTGTTCTAAATACTGTCTCAAAATCTCATAAAATCTCGTGTCTGTGTCGTGAGTTATTCAAGGTCAAAGGTCACAAAAATAAGTTTTTTGGCGATTATCTCGGTTTCTATAGCTCCAAAGATGTTAATATCTACTATAAAGATTGTAAGTCATGCAATTTGTAACAAATTTTGTTGAAAACATTTTTACATGCGCTTAACCGTTTTCGAGATAGAGGGCAGAGACTCCGGAGCACTCACCAGTACCTGCAATTATTCAAGGTCAACCGTGAATCTCGGTTAATAATATCTTATAAAAAGTGAATAAATTACTAAAAATATCACTAACAATGAATAATTTATATTATTTATTAGATAATACAGTAGAGTACCGTTATAACGAACTCATAGGCATCGGACAATTTTGATAGTTATAAGCGAAGTTCGCTTAAGCATGTTAAACATATTTAAAAAAATAATAAATTCTCAGGATATTTTCTTAAATTCTCTTAATTTGAATATGTTTGTTTGTAATATGAAAACAATTCTTCCATCAAATTACGTTTCATACCATTTTTATTGTGTTTAGTGAAGTTTCAAGTTTCTTAAAAATTTTCTAATTATTTTTTGTTGACTGGTGAAGAAACGGGTTATAGGGGTAAGGGTAGGTTATATACTGTACCGTATGTATACGAATTTGTTCCAATAAAAGATATATAATGATTTCAATAAAACGTTATAAAATTTATTGGAACTTATGTACAGATTAAATTTTTAGGGTAAGGATTTAAATGGAAGGATAGGGTTTACATCTCTAGCTGTGAATACAAACTTTAGTTTCCTTTATACAAATACAACTTTTAATTTATATTTATTTAAACTGTGGTGTTGTTGTTTGTTTAAGAATTGTTGATCACTAATATAACACTGTGTTGGTTTATTGCAGGCTAACGAACAAGTCGACTGATGTTGCTTGGGTAAAAGTTCACGAACAAGTGTGTGATCAGAGCGCAAATGCTGACAGCTAAACTTTATGCTGAGTTGCATTTGCGTGGGGTTTGCACACTAGAGGGCGCTGTTAAAGTCAGGGTTGGGGTTACTTCATTGTTCACCAAAGTGAACAACTGGAATCTAAATCTCGTCATCTTGGGATCACAAAACCCATTCATCTATCTCAATCATATCTTGGAAAAATTTTACATTTCTTGATAATAACTTGAAAACACAATATTTAGCCTAAAATTAATTGATACAGATTAGATTTTGTTGTATAAGTTGCAATATCTTCTTATAATTCACGAATTTTCTTTAGAAATTGATTTTCTAATATTTGAAATAAAAATAATAGACCCAGAATTATGAATAATATTTTATAGCTATTTCAGAGTTTTCATAAAATGTACATTTTTATTTACAATCAGGAATCTTTTCAGAATCAAATTTTAGGCTTTCAGAAAGTACACAAAATAAGTAATATTTTTGGGTATGTCATTTAAAATCTCCCATTTAAAGAAATGTCCCTCTTATTTCCTATTAATTTCTGAATCCTGTATGAATGTTCAAAAAAGAATCAGAAAAAAGTTTATATTCAAAGTACAAGTTTTGAAATTTTCATAAAAAAGAATAAATTTTGATTCATTTAGAACTCAAAATTATGGAAAAGCTCATATTTTAGACTCAATTATGAGTCATAATTTATGAGCACTCAGAAATGTGCTGGCTGGGCTGTTTTAAATATGGAAATTACAAATTATACAAAAATTTAATTTTTTGTATGAAAATAATTGATAAAGTTTTTTCACAAATCGAGAAAATTCGTGTCACAGAAAAAGCTAAATTTAATTTAACATAAATAATTTAAAATTTTCGATTTGTCAATGTTAAAAAAAATTTTAAGGGGAAGAACATTTTCGAAAATGCATGAAAAAATTGGATTTGCATAAGAAATGCATTTATTTTAACATTCCGATTAAAAAAGTCTATATATGCTAGATATAGAAATGCTAGAAGTAAGTATATCAGGTTATATTAGTTTGTATCATATTCTATCTGGGATTATACAATTTATCCTAATGCTATCTAATTAGATGCTCTCTGATGTAATGGTATCCCAAAATTAGGCATATCTAATTATATCACATGTTATCTAAATTAATAAATTTAAAGAGAATTTAATAATTAATTTAATACAAAGATATATTAAAAAATGATATATATATAAAAAAAAAATTCTATACCCGATTAAAAAAAGTTTACATATAATTATATATAATCATATATAGTTATATATGTTTATATATAATTATATATAAACTTGTTTACTCGGGTATATAAATTTTTATATATATAAAGATATAATCTGATACAACCTGTTAAATTCTAATCGATCCATTTTGCGGATGAAATTATATAAACACCGATATGATTTTTTATATTCGTATATCTAGCACATATAAACTTTGTTAATCGGAATGTTTTTTTTGTATTGCTTAAGTGTGAACAACCATAGTGTGATAACCAGGTTATCACATATATAACCATATTAAATTAATGATTTTTGTATCAGCGAAATCCGATAACAACATTTTGATATAGACACTTCAAAATCACATAATTTTCCGACTTTTCAAAATTAAAACCGTGAAAAAATCGCGAGTTTTTAAAAATTTCAGAACTAAATATAGGTATGTTTTATGGGCTTCACAGAATGGGTTTATACAAAAACTTATTTAAATTATAAAACACTCGGTCAATTCCCCTAGTGATGTATCATGGATCACATGATCTATTATTCAAATAACAAATGGGTACATCCCAGCAAAAACTGTACTGCCAAGGAATGATTCTAATCGAGCATTTTCATTGCTGAATTAAACATTGGCTTATCATAGGAAGAAATAATTCTTTTAAAGCTGTAAAACAAATTCCTTGGAGTATTTAATGCCTAAATAATTTCCAAGAAGATGTTTAGTCAGAAAAACTTATAAAGTAGCAATGGTTCGCACTTATGGCAAGCCAATGTTAAATTCATGGATGAAAATGACAAGTTCGAAGAGAAAAAAATTTTGTTGAGATTTTATAAAACAAAACCACTTAATTATATATTTTTAACACTAAATATTTTTAATTTGTTGATTTCTAGATATTTTAGTTTTCAACTTAAATACTTTTAAAAATAACTTCAGTTATCGGCTAAAATTTTATTAAGTCACATATATTTATATTCAATTTAATGTCCCGGATATGGACAAATCTTGGATAAAATTTTGGTAAATTATATGTAATTTGATATAATAAGATACATTTTGCTTACCCATTTTCCATATCAACTTGCATGCATTTATGTAAAGGGTCCGCCAAATAACTTTTTTTTTTGAACTCCTGAACCAATTGTACTTTGTATGGCTTCATACCAAGGTCTTTATACAAAATTCGTCTCAATGATGTCTCCGAAATGTTCAATTGTTGCAATATTCTCGGGTGTACGCACTTTTTTTGGCTTTTCACGCTTTTGTTTATCGATGAGGATGCCAGTTTCTATCACTTTTTTCACAAGATAACGAACATACGGAACATATTCGTTCAGCGGAAGGATAAAACTAATTATCTGTCAAATCAGACATGAGCTAAGTGTTACCATTCACGAAATAAGCACGAGTTGAAAAAAAAGTTAGATGGCGGACCCTTTATTTAAATTTATCAAATTAGATATAATTATTTTTTTTTTTCTGAATTTATTATTTAACAAAATATGTCCACACGAGATTCGAACCTGGAACCATAAGTTGACAATCAAGTGCTCTAGTATTTGAGCTATCTCGACATGATAGACTTAATACATAAAATTATAAATAACTTGCTTTACTTTCCAGCTAACAAAAAATCCAAGTTAAGTAGTTATATATCGCTCATTTGCTGCAAGAACGTCACAACTCTAAAAACACGATTTTTGAGTTAACCGCGCAGAATTATTCGTTATCACGCATCATGTTATGTAAAAAAAAGTCGTATTGATATATTGTCGATTAATCTCTTGAGAAAAATTATGTCGTTATTTTTTCTTCAAGCTGGGTTACTCCCAGCTCGTTTTCTACAAAATCAAAATTTTTGAGTTATGACATTATTCCAGCAAGTGAGCGATATATTCTAACTAGGGTTGAAAATATAATGTGGTTAAAAATAGATTTTAACAATTTTTTTAGATCAGTATAAAAATGTATATAAATTTAAAATTTAAAATAAGTTTAAAATTTAAAATAATTTTAAAAATAAGTGCTATGAGTAACGCATTAATTTTTGTATTGATATAATAAGAACATTAACTAAATATTAGTAAGTCATTATTATATGTAATAAAATAAAAAATAATAATATGTTATTACCATTTTCACACTGGGACATTTAACTTTTCTAGCCAAAGATATAAAAGTCACTCTAATTCTATGTGCTAGTTTTTATTCGATATAGAGATACATTTAGTTGGTTGTCGTATGTTTTATTTTTTTTTTTAACATCTACTCTCTCACTTAAAGCAAACTCGGTTTAAACATAAACTTCATTACTTCCGTGCAATTAACTCAATATGCAGATAGATTATCAGTTTGTTGTTATTGTAATTTTAAGGTACACGACAATGTCCAGTCACATCATCATACTCCTATCCTAAACTCATGCCACATCGTATACATAGTACCATATCGCTAAACAAACCATCATCATCGTTGTCGTCGTCAGCATTTGGCAAACATGCCAAAAAGAAGGTGTAGTAAAGTCAGTGAATATCTCTTCTCTGGCTTTAAACATGACATACGCGTTCACATCTTTATGTAAATGTGTTGAAATTTTTTGCGATAAGTTTAACATTTTGACCACTAAAGAGTAATTCCAACAACATTTTCTTGTTAATTTTAATTGATGTTTACAAACATCATCATGGTAAAAAAAAAACAAAAATTGTTGTGCATGGCTAAGGGGGGAACACATAGAGAAGCTATTCCAGTCACCTCAAACAATCGATCCCAGTGTACAAACGGTGATGACATGTCATTACTTTTCCAACCACCATTAATGACAGCAGCATACTCTCTGCATTACTTTAACACAAAAAAGTAATGACTTACTAATAACTGGTAAATTTTTCCATTATTTCAATACAAAAAATAATGCGTTACACATAAGTACTTATTTTTAAAATTTTTTTTTAAATATAAAGTAAGGATACAAAATTTTTTGAAAATATTTTTTTACATTCAATATATTTCCATATTTCATCATATCGCTCATTTACTTCAAGAACGTCACAACTCAAAAAACATGATTTTTGAGTTAATGACGCAGAATTATTCGTTATATCACGTATTGTGTAAAAAAGTCGTATTGATATATTGTATACTCTTGAGAGAAATTATTTCGTTATTTTTTTCTTCAAGGTGGGAGTAAATTGAAAACTTTAAACTCGTTTTCTTCAAAATCAAAATTTTTGGAGTTATGACTTTATTAATAATTAATATTAATTATTATTAATATTAATTATTATTAATATTAATTAATTAATAAATATTAATAATTATATAACAGCTTATGTATGATTTTTGTTAGATGGAAAGTAGTGACATTTAGTGCGAGCAAGTCATTTATGTCGAGATAGCTCAGATTTTACAGCGGTTGACTGACTACTCAGGTTTGAATCCCGCTTGGGAATATTTTATTAAAAAAAAAATTTGCAAAAAAAAAAAAATTTTTTTATTAAATATAGTTTTTTTTTTAAATTTATTTTTATACTCATTATTTTTGTCCATGCTTGTAAGCATATTTGTAACGACATATTTTTGGTCTTTTCGTAAGGTGTTTAGTAATTATATGCCATTATTTTGTCCGACATCCCCATAGAAAAATAATGAGATTATTAATGACAAGTATAAGTACTTGTCATTACCAAATATGTATTTATATAACCACTTATATGAAAATGTTTTTCTATATTGGGACAGTCGCGTACCTAGAGGGTAGGGCCCGGAGCCCCCGAACTGATTTCGATTTATGATGCTTTATGATGGTTAGTCAGGGTGTAGTTGAATGAATATTAATTGAAGTATTGTTGCATATGAAATTATTTTCTGAACCGTATAGAGGTCACCCTTACTAACAGTTTAAGCTCAAATTCAAAATCATTTATCGAAGACTTTGTGTGGTATACAGATTCCACTTAACGCATATCGTAGTTATTAACATGTGATTGATTTCAATAAACCTTTGTGTCCTGCAACGAAATCTGTTTTCCAAAACGTTCTACAACATCTTAATAATGATCAAATCGAGGTTAAAAAATAAATAATATATATTTTGTAACTTGTTATAGGCTTTAAATAAAGACACTGACATCATAGAGACTTCGTATTGGAGCCTCTACTATAGTCTCCAACAGAAAATTTTGAGTTTTAATTAAACTTTTAAATTCCCCAAAAAGACATGCGGTGCAGTATTTCTCTTAATCCGCATTTTAGTCCTTACATCAACTTGAAACTGAATCTTTTTACTAAAGAAAATTTTTGCTTTCGATATAATGAAAACAAAGTTTTCCTATCCTGCTTTTGGTAAAATGCGAACCAGTGCGAATTTCAGTATTTACCTAAATCGACTAGAGGTTAAAATACGTCAATTTAATTGATTTGTGTGCGGAGGTTGTAGTGATAACAGTCTGCGTACACAAAACTTAAAAATCGTTTTTTTTATATTTTTTTTTTTAATATCCTGGAAATTTGGATATGTCTGGACATTAAAAAAACTTTTCATATAAAAGTTTGATTTTGCAATCTGCACAATGTTTCCAATATTCCTATGTCAAAAAACTCTATGTGACAAGTTTCAGCTAATAACAATTAAAGGTCACAAAATCTGAACGAGAAGAGAGGCTTCCGCTTAACAAGGACTTGTTTCGATAATAGTAGTATCATCTGCGTAGGTGGCTACTGTAACATCTGGAGTTGTTGGCATATCGGCTGAAAATATTGTGTATAAAATTGGGCCGAGTACTCTACCTTGTGGAATACCGGCATTAATTGGAAGTATATTCGATCTCACGTCTTTGATTTTTACATAAAATGATCTATTTGAAAAATAGCTTTGGAAAAATAGGAAATATGGCGCCGGTAACATTTTCTTAATTTTGTAGAGTAGACATTGATGCCACACCCTATCAAAGGCCTGCTGCATCAACAATAGCTATAGGGTGGCAATAATTTAATACACTGTGATATTATTTAAGTTGTGTGTTTAATCAAAGAGTATATACAAATAGAGTGACTGACGACACTTTCCATGCCTCTCAACAACAAAACACCGAACTCGGACAAGCAAATGAAAACATTTTTTTTTACACTAAGAAACGATTGCAACATGTTAATAATAAATTGTTGCTTAAAACACTGACTTTTATTTTGCTTATATTTTGTTATTTTCTATCAAAAGTAAATATATTTTAATTTTATCTTCTTGATTTTTTCATTAATATTTAAAATAATTAAAAATTTTATAAAATTATTATTTAAAAACTTTATAAGAATTGAGTTAAACTTTTAAATTTCTGTTACATGTTTCCATTTGCTCGGTGCGAGTTTACTAAGAAATAAGAAGAGATCAGATTGATCAACACTGACTAGTATGGAAACCAACTGGTTTAATGTGCAAATTTATGTTAAAGGTTTTGTGTTTTAATGTAAAATCAGTTTTGTTTTAATGTGAAAAGGAAAAAAAATTTCATATTAACGTAAGTTCAAGCTATTTTGGTGTATTAATTTTGTATTGATTTATGTTTTTATTATTTTAATAGACGGCCCTTTGAAAAAGTCAACAAAAAATTGTCGAAACGTCGGGGAACATGTAATAAACTGTTGTTTTATTTACATTAATAACTTTAGCCCTTATTAGCTCAAAAATTAAAGGATAAAAATTCTACAAAATAAAAGTATTGGCCAAATAACACAGTAAGTATGTGAAAATGACACACCAAAACCACGGGACACGTAAACTTAATTTTGGATCGTAGAATCTAGTGGTATACTCCGTTTTAATAGGTTACCTCAAAATAAAAAAAATTATTTCAATTTAAAGTTTGCATTGACTCAAACTATTTTTTGAGTGTATTTTAAGTAAAATACATAAAAATCTTTTTTGAAATAACTTTATTTATTGTCTATTTGTTTAAACTTAAGTCTAACAATGATGACCGTAAAATTTTAGGGGTATACAATTCATTTATATACAATCCGAAACGTCAGGGCAATTACCTTTGACTTACACTGAAATCTGTTAGTTCAGTGTCATACGGTTCGAATCTTTAAATTTCATTAGAAAACACTGTCTCAAAAGAGACGGACATCTTTGTTAGCTTTGAGTTTTGACATGTTAGAAACAAATAAAGTAATTTCAAAAGAGATTTCGATATATTTTACTTAAAATACACTCAAAAAATCACTTAAGTCAATGCAAACTTTAAATTGAAATAATTTGTTCTTTTGAGCTAACCTATTAAAACGGATTCTACGACCCAAAATTAAATTTACGTGTCCCCGAGTTTTGGTGTGTCATTTTAAAATTGAAATTATACTTACAGTGTAATTAATCAAAAAATGAATTTAAATGTTCATATAAAAATGTTTTTAATGTTTCTAATATGTAGATAAGGTTATGTTTCGATATTTTAAACTATTTGGAATTTTTTTGACAAAATATATATATTGGGACCCCTCCAAAATAAAATCCTGGGTACTCCACTGCACTGGGATGTAGAAAATAACTTGGTTAAACTTGAAGTGTACGGGACTATGTAAAGATTGGTACTTATGAAGGTAAATGTACACTCCAAGCAATTGTGATATACACCGGCAAAGGAGTATAAATAACATCATATATACCCAGTGTAGAAAAACATTACCATATAAGTGGTTATATAAGTACATATTTGGTAATGGCAAGTACTTAAAAATGTAATTACAAATCTCATTAATAGTGTATGGGAATGTCGCGCAAAATAATGACATATCATTCCAAAATACTTACGAAAAATCCCAAAAATATGTGGCTATCTATATTAGGTTGTCCCAAAAATAATAAAAAATTGGATTTTCTCGGAAGATCTTTCCTAATTTCGATACTCATAAGGTAAAGTATTTTTGAGAATTTTATCAGATTTTTCAGAAGTGGTTTAGAGGTCGCGCAATCCGATTTTGTACCAAAAATCGAGCTTTTTGGGCTTTTATGGAATTATTCTTGAAAATTGCAAAAAAATCGGTAATTTTTCAGCTTCTGAGTAAATATTCTTAAAGAAAATTTTCCGATCTTTAATTTTATTTTTAGTAATAAGTTTCGTCAGGGATTTTGCACATTTTGATACATTATAGAACAGGTTTTGTAAATTTTCAACAAATATGAAAAAGAATGCTTTATAACTTTCAAAATTTGTATGAAGACTAAAAAAACTAATGATGCAGTTTAAAAGACTATGAAGTTTTAAATAAATTAGCAGAAAAAACAATATAATTTTCTCTTACCGTTCTCGAGTTATACCCTTTTAAAGCTTTGCACCCGTTGTATGAAATTTTTAGTACTATAAGATTTGGGCATCCGATTTGTTGTAAACTTTAGATTCTGAGATTTGAAAATTTATTTATTGTATGTCAAAGCTTAGATTAGATTAGATTATATGGCACTATGCACCGCGACCAACTTAGGTCTTTTGTGCTGCCTAAAGTTACCCTAAAGATTCAAGCTACCTATAAAGCCAATAACCCTATTAGGCAAAATCTTCATAATGTCCGAAGGGGAGACAAAGCGATTGCCAAGAAACTTGGCACGCCTTTCACATAGCCTCGGACATTCGCAAAGAACATGCTCTGATGTCTCAGCTACCAGTTCGCAAAACCTACACTCATCTGTGTCCGAAAGACCCCTTTTGAGCAGGTGGTATCTGAGATTGCAGTGTCCAGTCAGGTAAGACACCAGGGTTCTCAAGTCACCCCTCCCGAGGGACAAGAGTCTCCTCGATCCTGCACTGGAAAAAGAAATCAATCTCTTAGCCTGTCGTTGGCCAAGAGAGTTTTCCCAATAGAGAGAGAATTCTGACTCCCTCCACGACCCGAGCTTCTCCCTAACATACCCCAAAGGTATACCACAGAATGGTTCAGGGCCAATAAAGGGCCTTCGGGCCCCGCAATTAGCAAGACAATCTGCCCTCTCGTTGCCCTCATGCCCCTCGTGACCAGGAACCCACCCTAAGGTAAGCGAGTTGCGCCTGCCAAGTCGGTTAAGAGCCAGAATGCATTCCATGACCAGACCAGATGACACCTCATAGGACATTAAAGCCCTTAATGCCGCCTGACTGTCGGAAAGAATGTAGATACGAGATCTAATAGTGCCCCTTCGTGTCAAAGCTTAGTTTTAAGTGTTGTCAAGTTTTGGACAGCAAAAAAAGTAGCCAAAAAGCCGTTATCACTAGGTGGCACTGATATGGCTCGAACTAAAATTCATGATTTATTGGATTTGGGGGAACTACAACCCTATTTTTGGCAGATAGTCTATAGGTCTAGAGACAACAAGTCACAATACAATTAAAATTTTTGTAAACTGATAAGTGGAAGACACTTGCTTGAGATTGAGATAAATTTTAATTGAGATAAATAAAGACTCTGAAAACCTTTCTGGGTCATCAGTGGTACCTTTCCGAGAAGTTGGCTGCCTTATCGTTTTTTGATGAACGTATAGATACCAAAACTTTGCGTTTAATGCTTAGAAACCTACATGAACCAAGTAATAACAACGAAATAGTGAAAGGAAATTTAACAGAAGACATGATTGAAAATAAACAAATTCAGTGTTTTATTACAAAAGCCAGCCTAACTTTTTTTGAAGCCTGCAACATTTCTACTGATTTTTTACAAACGGATCCAGAAAAATGGGAAAACAACAAATCATTTCAGGAAGCAACACAGTTCAATAATTGCAAGTTGTAAATGATGTCGCAGAACGTGGTGTGGCCTTGGCTAATAGTTATATCAATATCACAACTTCTGAAACAGACTTTCAGAGTTTACTGCAGGGGGTAGAGCAGCATCGCAAGAACTCTAATAAATGATTTATAACAAATCTATTTTTCTTTGTTTTTAATATAATTGTTATGTATGAGTGGTAAGTAACTATTATTTTATTTGTAAAAACATTTTCTAAATCCAATTATTTAAAGTTTAAACCAATGCAAACCTAGTTCACACCTTATAGTATTATACATTTCATACAATGTGTACAAAGCTTTAAAAGGGTATAACTCGAGAACGGTGAGAGAAAATTCGTTTTTTTTTTCTGCTAATTAATTTAAAACTTAATAATCTATTAAACTGCATCTTTAGTTTTTTTAGTCTTTATACAAATTTTAAAAGTTATAAAGCATTCTTTTCCATATTTGTTGAAAATTTACGAAAAACCGTTACTTAATTGTCAAAATGTGCAAAATCATTGCCGAAACTTATTATTTATGCATATAAAATTAAAGATCGGAAAATTTTCTTTAAGAATATTGACTCAGAAGCTGAAGAAACATCGACTTTTTACCAATTTTCAAGCAAAATTCAAAAAAATCCCAAAAAGCTCGATTTTTGGTAAAAAATCGATTTGCGCGACCTCTAAACCACCTCCGAAAAATCTGAAAAAATTCTCAAAAATTCTTAGCCTTATGAGTATTCAAATTAAGAATGATCCCCAATTTTTTTTTTTTTGAATGGGACACCCTAATCTATATGCTTACTAGTATGGATAAAAATAATGAGTTTAAAAATAATTTTTTAAAAAACAAATAAACAAATATTTTGAGAATGTTCGTATTTTATATAATTATATCCGAAAAATGGGAACATCGAATTGTATTATATTAGATCTAATCTGATACAATTAGACATTACTTGATACAATTATAGCTAATCTGATGAAGTTAGATAAATTTTGATGCAATTATATCCCAATGTTGTCCTCATCCAAATGAATCACTTTATATAAAATGTGATACAATTATATCCATTAAGATACAATTGTATACAAATATATGCAATTCCATGTGACATATGTAATTATACATGTAGTTACCCGAGTAAAAAAAATTATATATCATATAAAATTGCATATATATCAATATGTATTTATATAGAATAATATTTTCAAAATGTTTTATTAAAAGAATTCAAGTATTTCAGTCATGTTTCAAAAAAAAATATTATTCTGAATTTAGTTTGATATAATTTTTATTAAAAATAAAAATTATGTGTTTTCGACCTTTGTGCAATGAGAATTAAAATTATTCAATTTAGAGGCCATACTCCATATTTCTTTGTTAGGATATTGTCCTAACAAATAATCTATAGGGTTTTTGTTTTAAAATTTATTAATAAACCTCACCAAACAGTCGCTTTTTATGGATGCATCTTATTTTTAACAATCACTCGTGGATTCTCATTTGCACAAATGAGGCAATTCTGCTTGTTAACGAAACCACTGAGGTGAAAGTCGTCATTCACTTGTGTCTGTTGAAACCATCATTCGGAGTATTGATGGTCAGTAGGCTTCAGCATTGAGTCAATTGAACGTTGTAAGCGTGTACATTCAAATCTTTATTTAAAATTCGCATCAGTGATGGTCGTGAGATGTGCAATTGTTGGGCACGACGACGAGTCGAGGTTGACGGCTCTTCTGTCACACTATCGTGAACAACAGCAATGTTTTCCGCAGAACGAACTGGGCGATCATGCATTTCCTACAGACCCGGTTTATTGAAATTTGCGCACAATTCTCCCGATTGTGGACATATTTGGTCGATTATGCTGACCAAAAAAATCACGAAGTGCACGAAATGCATTTTAATTTGAACGGCTTCAACAATCTTAACGCGCTGCCCAATTGTGTGACTCTCCACGATTGAACTCTTCGAACACTGAAACAAAGAAATGTAAAATTAAGTTGGACAAAAAACTTAAAGTTAAGGTGTGCCTCAAAATTAACATCGTGCATTGTGGTTGGACCACCCTTTATTTAAAATAATAATAACAATTAATACTTTTGGATTACGCTTAATATTTCGCATTGAAATAATGGAAAAATAAATAGTTTTTAGAAGTCCATATTATTCGTGTAAAAGTAATGCAGAGAGTAAGCTGGTGTCCATACTGGTAGTGAGAAAAGTAATGACATGTGATTACTGTTTATACACTGGGAATATATAATAACTGACAATAATGAAAATTTATTCCTACGAATTCTATACGAAAAGCTCATATCGATTGGAGTGTTCGTGTGCATTTTTATCGACATTTTAACAATTTCTCTTCCCTGCTTCAAAAATTACCCTTTTCAAGTTATGCCTAGTATAGTTAGATGGCATACATTATGTGTATTTAAATTGATGCTTTACAATCAGTTAATGAAACATTTTCAAACTAAAAAAAAAAATAAATTAAAAAAAGTTGACTTGACGATGAAGTTAATATTCTGTCTTGTTGTCTTAACCATACAGTATGAAAAATGCAGATTGTAAATATTCTCGAACATACACATTGAATATTGTCATCCTCATCTTGCATCTTTAACTTCTTGTGAAGCATTTTATTTTTGCGTTCAATTTTATTTTTATTATTTTGGTTCTTAAAATTGAATTAATTAACATAAATTAAGTCAGTTAGTTAATCTTCAATTTTTCCTGTTCCTCTCCTCTTTGCTTTTTTTTTCATACATATTTTAATAGTCTGTAAACATGATCATTCAAGTGTCATGTCTACACATTTGTGTCCTCGAACTTTTGCAAATATTTACCAATTACTTTTAATTTTTTTGGCCACATCGTAGTATTTTATATATAAAAGAAACTTTTAGATATAGAACGATATATTTGTGACTCCTGTTTTATTTTTAATAAAAAATAAATAATGTATATAGTTAGAGCAAAATTAGGTAAGTTCATTAGGGTGTGTCACAAAATGCCCTTTATTTATTTTTTTGCAACTCTTAAGGAAAATATGAATGATTATGTACAGTGGTGTTCAAAACATTTGCAACTGAAATCATTGTTTAGGTAATTCTACATTTTTTTGATCAACAAGATTTGTGGTATAAGTTTTGTTTTTTTTTTTATTAAATTCAGTTATAGCATATTATTTTCCATCTTTATTGCCTATATTCCGTTTTACAATCATCCACATGTTCTCAATCGGGTTGAGATCGGGAGATTGAGCCGGCCACGGCATGATATTAATTTCATTTTCCTGCAGCGAAACTTTTACAAGCCCCGCCGTGTGTTTTGGGTCGTTGTCGTGCTGGAATGTCCATGAGAGTATCATTTCCCATTCAGCATACGGAAGCATAACTGAACTCAAAAGATCTTTATAGATTGTGGCCGTCATTGTGCTAGTAATGCGGTGAATTGGGCCAATCCCATATCCTGAAAAACACCCCCACACCATAATGTTTCCACCTCCGTGCTTCACTGTGGCGGTTGTGTAACTGGGATTAAACTTTTCGCCTCGTGGTCTTTGAACATTGGCCTTTCCATGTGATCCCCGGAGGTTGAATTTAGACTCATATGACCACAATACAAATTTCCATTGCTGTTGAGTCCAGTTCAAATGGGTGCGGCCAAAGTCAAACCAAGCTTTTCGATTATTTCCGACACAAACGGTTTTTTTGTACATCTATAACTTCTAAGACCCTATCCTCGGGCTCTTTTTTTTAATGCTGGGAGGACTGGCAACTATTAAAAGTTCAGTTTTGGCTTCTCTGGCAACTGCTTTGGGATATTTCGTAAAAAAATTCTTGATTTTCCGATCTTCTCTTACAGTTATAATACGGGATCTTCCACCTTTATGAGTTGTGTGGATGTTACCACTATTAACAATGCGGCAAATCGTTGATTTTGGAACAGAGTACTTTATAGAAATTTCTTTTTGGGAAAGTCCATTTGGAAAATCATTTAAAACTTTTGATTTAAAATCAGAATTGTATTTATTTCCTGCCATTTTTTACAAACATTATTCTTACGATGTTTATGCTTCCAACATCTTATTACAACAATTAAAGAACAATAATTATAATAAATTTTTTTTAAAAATGTAACGGCCTGAATCTCACATTAAAAAGGAATGCGATTACCATTATCTCCTAGCTTTTGTTAGTATAAATTGTTTCGTTAAGAGTAAGAATAATGAGAGTTGCAAATGTTTTGAACACCTGCATTTTGAATACATCTATTATTAATAATTTTTTTGTTGTTTTAATTTAACGGAATTAATTTTTTTTATTTGTTTAACATAAAACAATGTATGAAGAATATGTCAAAAATAAATTTTAGAAACTAAGTGTGATTTAAAGAAAATAAATCAATGAAAACAACAAATGCGATCTCAGTTCCAAATGTTTTGACCACTACTGTATTATAGTATAAATTTGCACAATTCTGAATTTTTACTTTCAATGTCATTAAAGGTAATTTAACTAATCATTTTCAACTACACTAGGAAAATAGGAAAAAATTAGTAAAACCACTAAATATAGTTAAGAATCTCGTAGCAGCGAAAACTACTTAATTTAGCAGATTTATTTTGATAAACATTAAAAATATAAAAAAAACAAAAATAAATCTGTTGAATCAAAAAATATTTAGTTATATTTGAGCTAACTTTTTGTTAACTGAAGATTAGAATATAGTGGCACTATGCACTGCGACCAGAAATTGGTATTTTGTGCTGCCAGCGAATACACCCTATAGGTTCAGGCTCCCTACGAAGCCAATTATCCTACCAGGTGAACAGTTCCAAACGTCCGATGGCGTCACTATTCGATCACCAAAATAACGCACCCTCCTGTCGGAGAGCCTCGGACATTTGCAGAGAACATGCTCAGAGGTCTCGGGTTCCAATTCACAAAACCTGCACGTATCCGTAGAGGATCGTCCCATCTTGTACAATTGATACCTAAGGCCACAGTGTCCTGTGAGGTAACCCGTTACGGTCCTTAGTTCGCCCCTTGTCATAGACAAGAGTTTCCGCGATCTCTCCCCAGAGGGAGATATAAACAGCCTCGCCTGTCGCTGCCCAGGCGATCTGGCCCAATAGGCCCCAAACTCCGACTCCCTCCATCTTCTGAGCCTCTCTCTGACATACCCATTGGGTACGCCGCAGAAGGTAAAAAACTAATTAACTGAAAGTAATAAACTAATCTGCTTAAATTAGCAAAAATTTCCTAAATATTAGTGGACAAAAAAAAAATCATATAAATTTGAAATTTTTGACTGATTTTTTTAGATTTCTTTTTTAAATGTGAATAAAAAACTGCCCTTCTGAAATCAGCAAACTACAATTTTTTAGAATCAATTTATGTTGACTATAGCAAAATATACTATTATTTGCATTCTACTAAGTTTAAGGTAAATATACACAGAGAGAATTTTCTTGGGCGAGTTTTAATAAAATTGTTCTCTAAAATAATAAATTTTTCTTAACAAAGTAAATGAAAAATTTGTTAAATTTTATGAAAAAGATTCATAATTGTTATGAAAAAGTATGAAGTAGTTTTTAGTTAATAAAATGAAATTTTTCGTAAAATTTTATAAAAAAAAAAAACTGCATTTAATTAATGAAAAGTTTAAATGGACGAGTTCCAGTGATATTGCATAGATCTAATGCAAAAAACGAATTCTTATCATGCAGTTAAAAACAAATTTTGTTAATATTAACGTTTTCTAGTAGAGTGTTATTTTAACGGCAATAAATTTTTAATTAATATGCATTTGACAAATTTAATTTAGAAATGTTTAGGCTAAGAAGAAGAATAAAGGTTTTTCTCTAAAAATTATAAACATTATTAATTTTTAAATCAGACCAGACTGATTTCTGCCTTATATTTTTGTTTTTTATGGACAGGCGTCATCAGTGATTTTCCATTTAAATTGTATTATTATTTGTGTTTTATAATTGTTTGATTGTCTCTATATGATAAATTTTTCAACTACCTGTTGCTGTAAGAATCAAACCTGCGCTCTTCTTGCATTACAAACGCAACAATACCAAGTCATGACCGTTTAACGATCACACCCAAGTATGGCCTCCAATGTAATGCAGCTAAATTGTAGTGTTCTTTCCTATTAGCTTTTCTGTTATTGTATGTTATACTCAGAGGTGAACACACTAACAAACACAAATATTCAATTGGGTATACAAGTTAATATTGTCGATTTTTTGCTTGCATTTATTATTATATCAAAATGAATTCAAACATTATTCAAAGTATTGTCCATCGTTAGCCACTACTTTTTCCTATCTTTCTGGTAGCATATGGATTCCGTGCCAAAAGAACTGCTCCAGTTTTGAGGTAAAGAATGAATCAAGGCAATTTCTGATACCCTGTTCTGAAGTGAAGCGTATTCCAGCATTCTGCATCGATCGAAACAAATGGTAGTCAGAAGGGGCAAGGTCTGGGCTATAAGGCAGGTGAGCCAAAGCTTCCATCCACTGTTTTCCAAATAGGTTTTGACCGATCTTGCAACATGTGGCCGAGCGTTGTCATGATGGAAGATTATGGCCTCGTGTCTGGTTGAGTATTCTGGTCGTTTTTCTTTGATTGCTCTCTTCAAACGGTACAGGTCCCCTGTGATCGTCTGACCCAATTTCAAGAGATCATAATACAAAACACCCTTCTGATCCCATTAAATACAGAGCATTACCTTGGTGCCATGGATATTCGGCTTCGGCGTTGATTTGGCTGGTTGGACGCGCTTTACATATGACTTTTTGCACTTGGGGTTATCATAATGTATCCATTTTTCATCACCAGTAACAATACGATGCAAAAATTACTTCTTTTTGTAACGTTACGCAGCATTTCCGTCATGCAAAATCGCCTTTCAACGTCTCTCGGCTTCAATTCATATGGAACCCAATTTCTTTGCTTTTGAATGAATTCCAATGCTTTAAAACGTATTGAAATGGCTTGTTATGTGACTCCCAATGATTATGCAAGTTCTTTTTGCGTTTGACAGCAATCTTCGTGGAGTAATGCTTCCAATTCCTCATCTTCAAATTTTTTTTGGCTGACAAGTCCTCTCCGTGTCTTCTGTGTCGAAATCACCACTTTTGAGTGTTGGCCCTAAGCTTCTACCAACAATCAATAACTTTCAACAGCCGTTTTCTTTAAATGAAAGAAGTTTATCAGACTTCCCCGAAAAACACCTTTGTTTGGCACAAAATTCGACATTATTACAGCGATTGAAAAAAATGTGTGTTTACACTTTGGTGTCTATCGAATACTGAATTATAATGACAGATGTTTACCCTCCAAATTACCATATTTGTTATTATTGGCACTAACCATACACTCATAATAATATATGCATGAAAATACGAAATTATTGTCAAAACTACGAAATTTATTTAAAAAAACAGAACCTCGTATCTCAAGCGTTTAATTTTAAAAACCCGTAACTCATGTTATGCATTCACGTACTCTGGACGTATACTAGATAACTTAAAATAATACTATATAAGAACCTATTTGTCATTTTGTGCAATATTTCTTCAATATACAACAATTTTTTTGCAATATGTTTGTGCAATATTTCTACAGTGCACAAGATAGAAAACACTAAAACGTGAACATTCCTTACTCCAGTTAAATCGTTTAGATTTAATATTTCTTAGTTTTGGGAATCCCCTATTAAGACAAAAGTGAATGTGAGTAGACCATACATACGCATTTTTGACGAACCAGCAAATCTCAATTGCTAATTTATTTTCTGTGGAGAAAGTCATACAACATTTCTTTGTGTTCTATAAAAGAATTCATTAATAAAGTGCCTTGTATAATTTTTTCAATATATTTTAACGATTTAAGATTTAAATATCTCGTAAGTTAAATTATTTAATTGATGTAATTTCTTACCTCACTTACTCGTTATAACATCTTTATAATTTATTAAGAATCACTATTTTTTTCAGAAAATGCCACCAAAAAAACCAATGATTGAAAAATTACCAAAAGTAAAAGAACTTGCACCACCTAAAACGTCGTCATATGTACTGGTAGGTGACAGTCAATCTAAACAAATGGAATGGAATGATACTCAGACAGGAGAGAATACATCTAATGATCTGGAGTTACCTACAAATGTACCCACTGCAAAAATTAATGATGCATCTGAAGTCCAAATAATTTGTACATCAGATTATATAAATCATCAATCATATATTCTTGATGAAAAAACTGGTCAACTGGTGCGAATTGAATCTGGATCAATTGAAAATACGGATGATGATTATGATAATAACGAAACTGAATTTATTAATATGCGTTTGGATGAAACGACAGGTTTATTAGTTGAGGATTTCGACAAATCAACTTCTTCGCTAGAGTTGCAATCTTCTGGTTAATCTTCTGAAAGTTTAAATACGAGTATAGAATCAAATGGAAAGGATGTTTCACATCACCATAAAAACTGTTTTAGATGAATGTTCAGGATTATCATCAAGACAGCGAGCTCGGAAAAATCAAGCAACCGTTCAAGATTGGAAAGGAAGTAAAGTGAAAAAGGCACGGGAAACAGGTCAGTCATATTACAGTGAGCAAAAAAAAAAGACAGTGATCAACAATTATTACTAAGAAGCGCTCGAAAAATAAAACCAGGTTGTAATTCCAAAAAATGTGAAAAGAGCGTAATTAAAAAATGTAATGAAATTACAGAAGGCATGAGAAAAAAATGTTTCAAATCTATTTGGAATGATCTGAACTGAGATCAAAGACGACAATACGTTGTTTCATTACAATATCTCGATCTGATAATAATTCTGAGTCTCGGCGAAGCTGTAGTCTAAAATAGCATTTACTTATAAATAATCAGAGGTTACTAGTATGTAAAAAAATGTTTTTAAACACAATTGGCATTGGTGAGTGGCAAGTATTAAATTGGGTCAAGAAAAATAACGATACTCTGATTTTAAAAAAATCAAAACTGAAAAATATACGAAAAAAACTGTAAAAAAGATATATTAAAGAAAGCACATGTACGAAAGTACTTGACTGATTTACCAAAACTTGAATCTCATTATTGCAGAAAGAATACTGCAAAATTGTATTTGGAAAATATATATCAGTCAGCTCAAGATGTTTCGTGAAGAATATGAATGATCTAAAAGTTTCAAAAGATGAGATAGCTAGCTATGAATTTTTACGCAAGGAAATGGAATCAATGAATATTAGTATTTATTTACCCCGGAAAGATTTTTGCGACATATGTTTTTCTTTTAAAAATAAAAACATTCCTGAAGATGTGTATTCTCGCCATTTGGCAGAAAAAAATAGAGCCCGAGAAGAGAAAGAAAGTGATAAATTAAATGCTATATCTGGAAAAATAAAAGCTTTTACAGTAGATGTGCAAGCTGGTTCATTATACTTTAAGCAGAAGCTAAAATGTCATCAGTTCACTGTATATAATATTGCCAATGGTAATACCGTTTGTTACGTATGGCATGAAGGCGAGGGTGGTATGATAATGATTTTGCATCATGTTTAATTGATTTTTTGAAAAATGAAGTCAATCTGAGTACACCTATTGTTTTTTATAGCGATGGTTGCAGCGCGCAAAATCGTAATGTAACTCTAGCAAACACCTTGTATCAATTTGCGAATCAAAAAAATATAACTATATATCAAAAGTATCTAGTCACAGGACACACTTAAATGGAGTGTGACTCCGTACATTCAACAATCGAAAGGCGTAAAAAAAATCGCGATTTGTATGTGCCCGCTAATTTTGTACAAATAGTTCAAGAAGCAAGATTAAAAAATCCTTATAAAATGAAGTATATTGATCATACGTTTTTTTATAATTATTCAGAAGTGAAAACTTGTAAATCTATTAGACCAGGTAACAAGCCTGGATCTCCAACTTTTTTATAGTTACGAGGCTTGAAGTACAGTAAAGATAGTGTTATGTATAAATTATCATTTAATGATAAGTGGAAGGATCTACCTCAACGATTGACTAAGAAGTAAAACGAAGTTCGTCGAAATCCTTTATACCAAGGAGTTATACCTATTACAGCTCAAAAATTTAAAGATCTTCAATCGTTGAAATCATTAATCCATAAAGATTATCATTCTTTTTATGACAATTTACTTGATACTAATGACTAACCACCGTCTTATATAACTGTTAATATTTAAAAGTATTTGAAAAAAATTTCACCATATAACTATTAATGTTATAGAAATAAACGTATCCTGTTTTTACACGTTTTTTTAGTTTTTTAAGTAACACGGCAAAACTTATCCTGTTTTTACTTTTTTGTTCCTATACCACTTTTTTATGTTCCTTAAATGGGAGAACTTTTTTATTTTTACATTGGGTTTTTATTTCTTAAAAACTTTAAAATGATTTTATTTTTTATGTTTTATAAAGATGTAATTTTTCTTTTATATTTAAGTTGTGTTTTTATATTTAAAAATACATAGTATGTGATTTTTTTATCTTTAAAGTAAGTTTTTATTTCTTTAAAATTATAAAATGATTCTGGATATTCTGGAACGAATGTATCGTGTAAAAACATAATTCTGTGTGAATATGAATAAAAAATAAGTTTTAAATAAATACCACGTTTTAAGTTATTAAAATTTGATCTTAGAAAACATTTATTGTGAGTATTTAAAATAAAATACTGAATTTATTTATACATGTAAAACCTCGTAACTGACATTTTATTTGAAACTTAGCGGATCGTAAACTCGTATCTCAGCATTTAACCAAAAACTTAAACTTAAAATAATTTCTTAAGCATAATTAACATATATATCTATAAGAAGTTAATAAATATTTAACATTTACAACAAATAATCAAAAGTTTCTTATTAGATTTTCTAATAAAGTGTTTTTTGTCTCTCCTGTAAAGTAGTGTTTTTTGAGTTACAAGGTTACGTCAGAGTACCGACATATTATGTTGTCTAAATCGATATTATTAACTTGTATTCCAATATTTTTTGATTTTTGTTTATTTTTCTAATCTCATCCGCCGTTGCCAGATTGACGTAAGGTTTTTACGTTCAGTGTTGACAACTTTGCGTTTTAAGTTGAGACATCGACACAGGGCAAATTTGATAATGTATTTTAGTATAGTGCTATTTTAACGTCATATAGACAGTCGCAATTAATTTTTTAATTAGTATGCATTTGATAAATTTAATTTAAAAATGTTGAGGTTAAGAACAAGAATAAACGTTTTTAAATTATGGTATTGGTCAATATATATCATAAAATCGCTTTTCTAAATTGTAAAAAAAATTAAGTCCCAAAAAGTAAGCTAATTTTGAAAAAATACTAAAAACTGGTCGTAAAAAATAGTGTTTTTATTTATTTCAATAATTATGAATTTTCCAAAAATTAAAATTAATCAAAGCGAGGAAGTTCAAAAAGTGCAAAATACTATTTAAAACTGCATTTACATTATGAAAGTATTAAAAAAAAAAAAATTAGTTATTTTGTATTTACAAATGGTAAATTAGACAATTTTACCTTTCATATGCTATTTTAATCTTTGAAATATGGCTTTTCAAAGTTCACAACTTTTAGCATATTTTTGATTTAAATAAAACTTAAAAATGTAACCAAAAATGCAAGTATACACTCATAGAAAAAGCACGTGCAAATATTTGAAAATCTAGCAACGAGAACATAAGTTGAAAATCACAGTCTGCTAAATTTAGGTGGTCTAAGTTTTAGAAGAACTAAATTTGAGTTGACAGTTGTAGTTAAACTTACTAAGAGTTTGTTAGCTAAATTCTAAAACTAAAAAGGTCTTTCCTGATCTGACCTGAGGCATGAATACAAGTAGCTAATAAAGAGTACTTACAAGGGAGGTATCCTGACCCGAACTCGCAGGTTTCAATGAATTTTGGATATGTTGTAAAGGAGCGAGAAAAGGTACGTATTTTTTTTTTAGCTGCCCAATCTCACGTTTAATGGGATAAAAAGTGGAGTTAAAAACTAATTTGTTTTTGTATGAAAGCTTGTCTTTAATTTATGAAAACTAGATTTATTTTTACGAAGGGTTAAATTGCATATATAGTGAGTGGAGCCAGAGCTGCCACATTTTTAAATTATTAGAAATATCACATAAAAATCTAACAGTTTCGAATATCGAAAAAAGCTCTGACACCCAATCAATTAAAATAAATAAGCATTGCTATGCATTATTTATAGATAAATACAACGGAAATTCCTTAATAGAACGCCAGAATTAATGAAACTTAAACACATTTTTTTTAATAACAAAAATGCTTGAATGACTTTGTCCACTTGTGTATGTGTCTTAAAAAAACCCTTCATTTGATACCAAATATGTCTATAGTTACTTTTAATATAGCGTAATAAGCAAAAAAAAAAAAAAAACGTAAAATGGGTTCATTTTTGACTACATTTTACGTCTAAACATAAGATTGGGCAGCAAAAAAAAAACACGGAACCTGTACATTAAGTTTCTCTACAACATATCCGAAGTTCATTAAAATCAGATACGTCCCTTGTTAGTTGGTACGGAGTAACGATATTTATTCCATTTTGCTGTATCTCGCTTAGTATCCGATGTATATCCTATTTTATGATTATAAAATTAAGCAATATGAAAAAAAGAACGCCATCTACAAGTGATACTAATAGCGGAGACACGAAAACTAATGGTTTAACTAAACTGGAAAATTTTGTAAGTTCGAGAATTAGGAATTACTAAATTTTAGGTCAAAAAATTTGTTCAAATACGGATGAAATTTGTTCTTGATGTAAAATGAGATAACTAATAATGTTGACTAAATAACTGATTTAAAAAATAACAACTGAAAATATTAGCTCAACTATATTTTGAAATAACTTTTTTTGTACACAATTTTAATAAACTGAAAACGGTTGTAGCTAATAGTCGTCCTAGGGAACACGTGTACAAAACATAAAGAAATTGAAGTCAGGGACCGAAAAGTTATTTTTACATTTTGAAACAAAAATAAATGTCGGTATACTGATTCAAGTATACTAGAGCGACCGACGCACCTTGTATGGAGAACAAAAAGTGTTTTTTGTTCACCCCCTCAAAATCTACTTTGGTTTGTTTTATGATTTTCCCGAAAATATTTCGTGTCTAGCATTAAGATCCTGAGAGCTGGACCGTTTTTAAAAAAGGCATTTTTTTAGATTTCAAAGAAGTTTGTGCTTTAATTAAAGACAAAGTGTACAATTTTAATATAATATGAAAGGATTTTTTAAGGCGCTTCCAACGGTATATAACATGCCAAAACATATTCATACAAATAATGTCTTCAGCGATATTCTGTAAAAAAAGGATTTTTTATACGGAGCTTTTAGTGATATATGTAAATATCAAATTGCCATATTTATAATTTTTAGCCGATTCGCACTAGTTCGGGTTTTAGTAAAAAATTCAATACGGTAAGAACACTGTGTTTTAATTAGTTCAATTTCGGTATAAACATTTTTTTTAGTCAAGTGCATCATCCATGTGTGAATATAATTTAAAATTTTGCAAATTGAATATAAAGGGTGTTTTTTATAGAGGTATAGAACTTTGAAATAAACCAAAGATGCATTTTTTAAATATACATGAAATTTACTTTATTCGAAAGATAAACTTCTGGCATTATAATTTAAATATAATTTCTGGCATATGACCTCCTCGGCTGGCTCGGGCGTACTTTAATCTGGATGCCCAATTTTCGATGACTTTTTCCAACATTTGGGGCCGTATATTGCAAATAAAGCGGCGAATGTTGTCCTCCAAGGGGTCAATCGTTTCGAATTTATCGGCGTAGACTAGCGACTTCACATATACCCACAGAAAATAATCCAGCGGCGTTAAATCGCACGATCTTGGAGGCCAATTTACGGGTACGAAACGTGTAATTATGCGGTTACAAAATTTTCCTTCAATAAATAAATTGTGATATGAGCTGTTGCGCCGTCTTGTTGAAACCACAGCTCCTGCACATCATGGTTGTTCAGTTGATGAATAAAAAAGTCAGTAATCATGGCTCTGTAGCGGTCACCATTGACTGTAACGTTCTGACCAGTATCGTTTTTAAAGAAGTACGGACCAATGATTCCGCCAGCCCATAAAGCACACCAAACAGTCAGTTTTTCTGGATATAACAGTGTCCCAGCAAACACTTAAAGATTATCATCACTCCAAATACGGCAGTTTTGTTTATTGACGTATATATTTAACCAAAAGTGAGCTTCATCGCTAAACAAAATTCGCTCATGAAGTGCGCGATACGTATTTCGAACAGAACCCTGATTTTCCAAATAAATTTCCACAATTTGGAAGCGTTGCTCAGGCGTCAGTCCATTCATGTTGAAATGCCAAACCAAACTAAACCTAAATCACTTGACAGCCGACAAAATGGCCGCCAGTTAAAAAAGTGTTGCCAACTTAAAGTTATATACCTGTATAAAGAATACCCTGTATATTCCGCGGTTGTGTAAACTAATTTTTGCAAAAGAATTTTTAAATTAATCCAGTCTACAAGACGACTGTGTTTCTAGTAGATGTAAGGATGAAAATTCGACGGAATAATTATTTCTTATTTTTTTTATTTTATTAGCTACTTTTTCCTTCCGTTTTCAAAATGCATGGCAATTACAGATTTATTGAAAAAATAAAAGCTATTTCTTTGAGTTTGAATTTTAACGTCTTTTTCAGACAATTGCAATTAATACTATAATTAATATGCAATTTTATTTAATTTTAATTTTGAAAGGCGTGGTAGAGAAGAATGAGTGTATTTTCTAATAATCATAACTACATTGTAAATTTTCAATCAGACTGCGCAGTTTCTGGTATTGAACCTTCGTTAGTGACCCTCTTTTTTTGAATAATGTAATATTTGTTATGTTTTTATTTGTTCGATTGCGTCTATATGAAATTTTCTGTGCAATCACTGACCGTGGTATAGATAAACTGATTTCTAATGCCACATGCACTCGCACTACACGGTAGACAGATCGCTTTAGCCCACTGATTTATCGTCAGGTCGAGTTTTGTTGTGATTGAAACTAGTTTTATTCAATACACGGTGTTTTTGTTCTTGCATACATAATCTCAGAAGTACAACTCCAACACAACACAACAGTTCTATTTTTAGAAACTTTCCTCACTCTAATGTCACTTACAACATATGGGAAAACAGTGTACATTAGAGTGAGGTAAGTTTCTAAACATAGAACTGTTGTGTTGTTGGAGTTGTAGTTGTACTTCTGAGATTATGTATGCAAGAACAAAAAACACCGTGTAATGAATAAAACTAGTTTTAATCACAACAAAACTCGACCTGACGATAGATCATTGGACTAAAGCGCTCTGTCTAACGTGTAGTGCGAGTGCATTAGAAATAAGTTTATCTATACCACGGTCAGTGATTGCCCAAAAAATTTCATTTAGACGCAATCGAACAAATAAAAACATAACAAATATTACATTGTTCAAAAAATTCAAAAAACAGGGTCACTGACGAAGGTTCAATACCAGAAACTGCGCAGTCTGATTCAGAAAATTTACAATGTAGTTATGATTTTTAGAAAATACACTCATTCTTCTCTACCACGCCTTTCACAATTAAAAGTTATTTCTTTTATTTTTATTTTTTAACAATTTTGTTTTAATTTTTTTTTTATTTATTTATTAGAAATTCCCATGAAGGAAATTTTTATATGGGTTTCTCACATTTCTTTGGGTTTAATATGAGCTATTCACAATTTAAGGGAATATTATTTTAATGCATTTTTGTTAAAAAATCTAACTTTTGCGTAAAAAATAAAAGCCAAGAAATAACATTTATTTTTGCTAAAGAAAGTCAAAAAATAATTTATTTGTGCTCAAAAAAAAAAATCAAAAATAACTTTCATATTTGTTTAAAAAATTAAAAAACTGCTTTTATTTTTGCTCAAAAAAATTAGTGTCAAAAAATATAACTTATTTTTGCTTGACTTTAAGACTTTTATAATAAAAGAAATAATGCTTACGTTTCCTGAATCAAATGAAGATTTTGACCGATCTTCCATGGAACGGACGATGTACTTGTTGTATCGATTTTTCATTTGTTATTTTCTTAGTTTTGATATTTTTTTCTTATCTGCTAGTTCTTTAGCATGTGTCTGTCGTTAAACACAAATTGCGGTAAAATATTTCTTTTTATATATTACCACTTTCCCATTTAATGTCACACTTCACCCCAAAATATTTTTTTTTTCCAAAAAAACATAAAGCTGCAACTAAAAAATATGCTATTGGACAAGTTGGTGAGCAAGTAAGTAAGTCCACCAACCACTCTATAAGATTTGTTTATTGAACTGCTTAAACAAAATCGTTTATGTGTGTGCTACCATGTTCCAAACTCCTCTATATATAAGGCCTATATTTTACTACAATTTTATTGTGTAAATAATTTTTTCGAAAATTTAATAATTAATCAACTCATCCAAAATCATCAATATGTGACAGTTCATAACATAATTTCATTGTAAATGTCTGAGCTTTTCGATATATTCCAAGCATTAAACATCCCAGTGTAGAAACGGTAATGACATGTAATTGATTTTCTCACTACCAATAATGACACCAGCTTACTCTCTGCATTAGCATAATACAAATAATAAGGACGTATTAATAACTAGTTAATTTTCCCATTATTTTAATACAAACAATAATGCGTTAACAAAAATACTTATTTTTGTCATTATTTCAAATAAAAAGTAATGATCTCCAAATTTTTGAAAATACATTTTTAGACTCATTATTTTTCCAACTTTAGTAGCTACATATATAAGTACTTCTTTGTGTTTTTTTGAAAGCTGTAAATTAATGACATGTGTCCACATGGGCACATTTTATTTAAAAAAAAAAATATATATTTCAATAAAAAAAATATTTTTATATTAAATTTATATTTAGACTCATTATTTTTCTCCATGCTAGTAAGAATATTAGTAAACATATATTTTTTGATTTGTCGCAAGGTGTTTGGTACTGATATGCCATTATTTTGCGCGAGATTCCCATATAAAAATAATGAGATTTGTAATGACAATTGTGAGTACCTTCCTTTACCAAATACCTACTTACATAACTACTTCTATGGTAATGCGTTTCTACACTGGGATTGTTGTATATTTATTCGTGTCACGTTGATAAAGGTCTTTAAAGGTAGGAAGTTTAAAAACCCAAACAATACAATACAATATTGTAAAGAAAAAAAAAAGTGAAACAACACATTTTTACATTAATTTAGAGGAACAAAAAAAATAAAAGATGAAAAGAATAAAATTAAAGAAATTTGTTTATTGTGCCATCAGCAAAATAAACAATCAAATAAACACTTAAAAGCAAAACACACAGACACAATTGTATATGTATATGTAACATACAGTTAAGGAAATAAGTAAATGGTATGGTAAAGTTTATTTGAAATAATATTTATCCGGTTATTGGGAATTGTGACCATTTATAAGAAACGATCCCAAAAGCCCGAAACTTGATTACCGGTCATTTTATAAATCCGAATATATTTAGAAGAAATTGTATTATTTTTCACAAACAAATTTCTTTATTAATAAATTTGTTTAACCTTTTGTAGGGGATGTTTTAATTTCATGTTTCAGATTAACATCTAAAAGGCTTTATATGGGTCATTAAACTTTTTAACAGTCCGCTTTTAAAGAATAATTATACCAAGATTTTCTCAAAAATCCACAAAGTTCACCTTCATTGAGTCTGAAATGGTACATTTAGGAAGAAATTTCCACGGGGTAGTTCCTCCCCGTGAAAATTGTCAAAATCCTAGTCTAAGTGGATGACTATATTCCAAATTAAAAGTTCCTGTCTCCAGTGTTTTGGGCTAGTGACAAAGCGGAATACTTTTTCCCTTTTTAACTCCATTTAAACCATGCTTTTATTAGAGATTTAAAGAACCACCAGAGAACATGTATTTTAATTTTCTAATTTCATTGGTTTGAGCAGTATTCAATTTTATCTAATATAATGTAATTTCGAAAAATGGCGGGCAACACAATTTTAATATTATTTTGTTAATTACAAACACGGCAATACATAAAAACTATAACATATTTTCTTTTTATACAACTAAACTATTGACGGCACAAAATATAGGTTGTGGGGACTGTGGGCGGTAATGGGTTAAGTGTCGTTGAATACTAATTTTACATGAACATATGATTTTTAGTTGTTATCGTTGGCATTACCCAGGGATAACCGCGTGAATGTAATAGTACAAAATTTTTTGGCTTAAGGGTTTTCTCCTCCGGTCCGTCCCGAGGAGAGTTTTTTATGGACATTAATTAAAACTTAATTATATCTACGGTTGTGTCAAGAGTTCAGAAAGAATTTTATCTCCTAATTAACTTATGTTAAATTAAATATTTCTAGAAAAGCGGTATTGGCAGGCCGTCACGAGCCACTCTCTTATAGTTCTTCCCATATGGGTTTCAAAAAATCTCTTTTAAGCGAAGACGAATCTGAACACCATACTTACTTTTTAGCTTCAGCGGTTTTGTTAGGACTTAAACGGAGGTGCCTTTCCCCTTTCAAAAATACCGTATAAACGAATATCTACGCGGGATTAGAAAACGAAATACCAAATTGCACGATCTTTGCTTAAGCGGTAGAAATTTCTAAAATTCCCGTCTAAGTGGATGTCTACGAGGGATAAGGGATCCTCATACCATATTTAAGGTCTCTTGCATTACCGGTTTGACCGGGCCTCCATGGTGGAGATTTTTCCCTTTCAAGTCAATAAAACAATAACCAATTTTTACGACATATAAATGAGAATTGTAGCTTCACGATGTATGGGAGGTATGCGTATCCTTGCGCCGATTTTCTCGGAAATTATGTTTTTTTTATAATTTTGACAAAAGAATTTTATTGCAAACACGACAATTCTTTCTTTTTTATTTTGTACATTCCACTGTGGTCCCAAATCCATTTTTTTTATTGATATAAATTCGAAAAGTATTGGCAGAGCTTTGTTTTTCAATATTGAGTAAAAAACAGTCGAACCACGCCCACTCCACACTACCACTAAATATTTACCATTAACCCTCATCGTCCTATAATTAAAAAAGTATTTATCTATATATATTTTTAGCTTTATTAGTTTATTTGGCTTATTTTGGTGATATTTAGGTTTTTATGGGTTCTTCGAAGTACCTAGTCCGTTATATCAGACTAGAAAATTTATCGAAATTCCAAAACTAACAAATTTCGGTAAAGATTTTCGAAAATAGTGCTAAACTAAAATTGCAATTGTGAGAGTTTGCCGAAAAATGCCGGCGATATCTAAGTTCCAACTTATTATACACACTTTGAACAATTCCACGTTTGCAAATTCATGCCCATTCATGTCCAGATATTGCTAGGTTATGTTACCCAAAAACCAGATTACCACAACAATCAAAAATAGCGACAAGGACACAAAAAAATTGAAATTGGAAGCAATCACTTTAAACTACCTTTATATTGTGCACCAGAATACGAATTTTCGTTTTTTTCAAGTTTTCGATTTAAAATTTCTATGAAATTTGACAGTCGAAAACTTGAAAACCCGAAAATACGTATTTTGGCGTTCAGTGAGAATGTAGTTTTACATTTAATATAAATTTCCATTACTTATCCTCTTTATAGTTTCCTTTTTAAACTTTTCTGATAATATAATTGTAAAACTGTTTTGCGACTTACTTTCAAATTTGAAAGCTTGGCACACTACCAGTGTTGTCAAATGTTTTTTTTTTTAATAATATTGGATTGCTTAAGAATATGTAATAATATTTACCAATTTCAAATTTTTTTTTTAGTTTCTGTCCAAAAAAAAATTGATTTGAAACCATAGTGCGTGCATTCCTTATATGGGGCCAAAGCACTATGGCCCGGTGCAACTCTGGCTGCTGCCCTGGTAACGCATTTTTTTCTATATTGAAATAATGGGGAAAATTAAGTCCTTTTTATTTGTATTAGAGTAATGCAAAGAGTAAGCTGGCGTCATTACTGTTCGTGAGTAAAGTAATGATTTGTCATTACTCTTTCTACACCGGCTTTTTAAAATAAAAATAATTTTAAAAAAAAGGCAGTGAACTAAAGAGTCACTTTGTTACCATGTACAATATACTTTTTTCCTTACCTGTACATAATATAACATGATTTTTACAAAACAAGGTAAATATGTTTATTTGATTAAATACAATTGATAACAGGTTCATTTTCTTTTATATGTATTTACTAAAAAAACAACACAAACAAATGAAATAATATAAATAAAAAATACTTGTTTCAAGTACATGATGTTTACTTTTATCGTTCAACATTAAAAACTAAGCGCATGCGTAGTTTATTCATCACAAATATAATCAGTTTACGTACATCACTCGTACCAAATACCAAGTAGGAATTCATACTTTTTGTATTATTTTTTTTTCTTGTCTGCTTATAAAACAATTCAAACTAAAAAAGCCTTAATAATTCATTTAAACCATCAACACATACAGATGTGTTATAGATAAGTTAAAATAATAAAAAGTTTTTTATTACAAAGCGGTTTACTTTTTTGTTTAAACAACTTAACAGTTTTTGTGATGATTTTTATGTTATGTTCGGCAAAGGTATTGGATATTATAAGTTAGTCCTATAGTTTGTAACACTTTCAATGAACGTGTGCTTTCCCGAGCAGATCATGATGGAACTAGATAAGAGTACACTAAGAGATTTTTCTGCATATTATCAATGAATTTTTTTCATTGGATGTATGAAAATATATATATGAAATCAGTCTACAGATTTCGTACGTCTGATTTCAGAAGGGCAGATTTTTCTTCGCATAAAAACAAAATCTAAAAAAAAAACTTTAAAAATTTACAACTTTTTTAAGATTTTTTTTTTTTTTTTTTGTTAACTACTATTTAGAAATTTTTTTCTAATTTTTGCTGATCAATTTGTTATATTAATTTTAATGAACTAAAATTTAGCTCAAATATAACTAAAAATTCGTAGATTTAACAGATTAATTGTTGCTATTCTTATCTTACTAATATTTTCTAAAAAAAAAAAATCTGGTAATTTTAGGAGTTTTTTCTGCAACAAATTTTCAGTAGTTTTAGCAAAAATGTTTTCGATTTTTTTTTTATATCACTGGATGACAATAGAGCTAGCATATCTTAAGTATGTAATATCTATTTTTCAGGTAAATATTAAAAATTAACAGATAAGGCTACTAAAAATTAGTTAAAAATTACGCTGCAAAAAAAAAAACTGATAAATATAGCAGACGTTTTATGCTTAATATTAGTAAGAAACGAGCAGTAAAACTAAAACTGATAAATTGACAAAATTTTGTTTATATTCGAGTTGAACTTTAGTTAATTGCCCTCAAAAGAATTCATGCTTAAAAATACAAAATTATTTCTCGTAATTTTTTCATCGTACGCAGTACAAAAAAAATATTGTAAATCTACAATATTTAAAAAAAATTTGTAAAATATATGAAAATGTACAACGATTATTTTGTATTTTGTATACATTTCCAAATGTTATATGTCTTTCTACAAAATTTCGGTAACCAAACATCATTTGTGTAAATTACAAAATATTTTGTATTGAAAAAATAACAAAAACCTTTCGTAAAATGAAAATAAGAAACAACTTTTTCTAAATATTTGTAAGCAAAAACCAGCAAACCGTAACTATACTATTAACAACATTTCATATATTGATAAAATCTGCAGATGAATTTGTCAAAAAATATTAAGCTGCTGAATTTAGAAGAGCAGATTTTTATTCAAATAAAAAAATTCTAAAAAAAGAGTTAGAAAATTTAAAATTTTTGTTGATTTTTTGGTCTACTAATATTTAGCAACTTTTTTTTTGAAGATTTTTATTTTTTTTATTAATTAATAATCATATAATTATAAATTAGATACTATTACCCTAACCGAGCATAAGCTACTATGGCATTCGGCGCGTTGTAGCGAAAACAGACCAGGCCTCTGGTGGGAATCGAACCCACGACCCCCGCACTGATAAGCCAGCACGCTACCAACTAGCCTACCGGGGCGCACTTTTTGAAGATTTAAGAAAATTAATTTGTTGCTTTTAATTAATTATAATTAAGCTCAAGCATAACTAAACTTTTGTACATACAGCAAATTTATTTTTGCTATTCTTGTCTGACTACAATATAGCAAAAAAAAAAATCTGCTAATTTGAGTAGTTTTTTCTGACAAGTCATTTTAACTAATTTTTAGTAGTTTTACCAAAAATTGTTACCAAGTTTTTTCTATTAACAATCTTTTCCCTACCTGAACTATGCACTAATTTTAAAATTTGAGTAATTTTTGACAAAACTTTGTTACATATGTATTGTTATTTTAAAGGGCATTATGTTATAAGAGTAACTTCCCAGCAAAACATTGGTAATGGGTGCAATAAAGTAATGCATTACCTTGTAATGTGTACTCCTTATCTGTATCATTATTGTTCAACAAGAAGTAATGAGTTACCGATGATTGAAAACTCATGGATTACCCTGTAATGATACCTCATTACAGTTTACAATACTTCAAAACATAATATAATGACTTACCGATCATCAATAACATAATGCATGAATTATAAACGTAAAGTAATTATTAATATATATTTTTGAAAATCTATTTATATACGCATTACTTTGTGATTTTTTTTAAGCAAGAGGGTAAGGTGTATATTTTTGATATCACGAACGAAAACAAGAAGCACAACAACCCATTTACATTTTAAGCATTAAAATATTATATGTATGTTGGTAGAGTTCTCGCCTAAATAATTGTTAAATACCAGAGACCCCAGGTTCGAATCCCAGCATGACCACGTTATTTATTTAATAAAAAAAAAAAAAGTTATTTATTTACTTAGAAAAAAAATATTAAACTCTTTTACCTCATAACAACCTTTTCTTATCTCACATGGTTTTTTCATAAATATTTTTCCCTATATGCAAACTGAAATAATTTATTTGCTAACTTGATTTATATATTCGGTATGCAAATATTTAAGTAGAAAAATTTATATTAATTGATCTCTTAAATTTAAGATATTAAATTATTGTAAATATTTATATTAATTAATCAATAAATAAATAAATATAAAAAAAAAAAAATATCTGTAAAAAATTTGTTATACATTTTTTTTTTTATGAAAATCTATTTATAGACACATTATTTTTACCGCCAAGTAACCATATAAGTAACCAGTTACTTTACCCCCTACAAGGTAATTAGTCCACCTATTACTTTTAGGCTCATCGCCTGTAAAATTCATCAGTGAAGTAAGGTGTAATGTAATGCGTGCAGCCCTATGTCGATACATTACTTTACTCATCATTTGGTAATGTGTGGTTTTGCTGGGTTATTTCAAGATTATACATCCCCATTGATTTCCTGTTTTTTTTTAGAAATACAGTTTCTCCCCCTAAAGTAATTGTGTATAATCTTTTATTATGATAGTTTCATTCAAATTAAATTCCCTTGTTGTTTATAATACCACTTACTTAACTAACACCCTAAAATATCTTGAAACGGATTAGAATGTTATTTTATTATATGTGTGTTGGTTTACCAGACTCGGGGGTTTGTTCTCAAATTTAGGAATTTTTTGATTTTCTTGGGGATAAACATTTTCAATTGACGACAGGGGAATTATTTATTTTTTTTTTGGATTTAAAAAATATTTTGGAACTTTTCTTTGGCATATTAAATTTTTTTTACAAATATTTTAATTGAATATAGAGCAAGTTAATGCCGGTATGACAAGGCTTGTTTACGACTTCAAGAATAACAAATTTTTGCGGGCCATCAAAATTAAATAAGTTAGTTTATTTGTACATTAGAGGCGGTCAACGTTGTATGGACATTTTTCACAAAGAGTTGTAAAGTCAACGAATGGGTTAAAATGGCTTCCTTTGTACATAAAAACATTTATTATGAAGTTTGGTGCCTATTGTAGAAAGGAGAAAAATTACTTTTTTACAGTTATTGCAAACAGTTTTTAATGTCGTAATAGTTTTTGTTCTATATGATAAACTAGCTGTTTGTACCCGGTTTTGCCCGGAACTCAAATACTTTTGAAATAACACATATTGAAAACAAATACTTAAAATATATACCGATTTTTCTCCAATTCATTATCTTTATTATTATGACAGCCCAGGAGCTCCTGCGACCGCTTCCAACGCCACATCACTCATTGCAGTGTGCCCTGTTTTTATGATACTGTAAAAATTCTTAAAGCAGAATTTTAAAGTTCTACTAAAGTACATGAATGTTTATAATTTTCTAATGATTATAAGAATTTTCTTTCAAACTTGTGCAAATTTCCTTTTTTCGAATACAAACTTCTAATTTTATATTTTTTGTCAAAAGTAGGAGTAGAAGTGGACTTGGTCGATGAAAACTATACTACGATCTAAGTTGAGGTTCGAGGATTATTCGTGCCAAATTTGAGGAAAATCCGTTGAGAAGTGCAAATTTGTATAGAGGACAAACAAATAGAAAATGAGTTTTATATATATAGAAGGAAGATAGTGGAATTTTTTGATTTTGACGTTTTTGAAGTCGATATTGAAATGGGCTATGGTAATAAAACTTTTACTGAGGCCTTCCTCGGGAAACGTAGAATATATGTTAGTAATTTCCAAGAAATCCGTTAAAACTTTTTTATAAGTTTGTATTCGCAAAGAAGGAAAAAAGTTGGAAAAGGTGAAAAAACTTTTAATTTTAGATTTCTTGTCAGAAGTAGGCATAGAAGTGGGCGTGCTCGATGAAAACTATACTACTATTTAAGTTGAGCTCCTAGGATTATTCGTTCCAAATTTGAGGAAAATCCGATGAGAATTGCAAATTTATATACAGAACAAACAAACAGAAAAAATAGTGGAATTTTTCGGTTTTGACGTTTTTGATCAAAAGTCGGTATTAAAGTGGGGTATGGTAATGAAACGTTTACTGAGGCCTTCCTCGGTAAACGTAGAATATTTTTGAGTTATTTCAAAGAAATCCGTTAAAACTTTCTTAAAAGTTTGTATGTATTCGAAAAAAAAACGAAAATTTTAATTTTACATTTTTGTAGGCGTATAAGTGGGCGTGGTCGCTAAAAACTATACTACGATCTAAGTTGACGTAAGAGGATTGTTCATGCCAAATTTGAGGAAAACTCGTTGAGAATTGAAAATTTGTAGAGAACAAACAAACAGAAAATGAGTTTTATATATATAGATAGATTAATATAGACACAACAGTGTTTTCAAAAAGGTAAAAAATCTAAAAGCGGTATTAAAATATCCCAGTAATAAAAACTGCCACAGACCACTAATGTGTCAAATTAATTAATAGTAAAATTAATTAAAGACTCAGAAGTTGTGAGATGTGAAACATATTTTTTTTTGTGGATGTCGTTAACCTGTCCTAAAACGGAAGTCAAAAAACGGGCAATATTTTTAAAATATTTTTCAAATGCACAATTTAAAATTTAAAAAAATGTTTCTTTAACAAAATCGAAAAGGTTAAGATTTTAACATTATGAAATTCTTAAGTACAACGAAAAACAATTTTTTTAATATCCCCCTGTACACTTGGGTAGAGGGCAGCGATTCAATTTTTAGGGCTAATTTGTTGACATAAAATATTTTAAATTGAAAATTAGCTAATGTTGTACCTTTGTTGTTTAATTTAATCATAATTACTAAAGATTGAGTACAATTTTTTTTAAATCATTAACCCATGTGAATCTGCGGCCCAAAATGACCCCAGAATTATTTATTTTAATTAAAAAATAAAAAATTAAAGCTTTCCTTACTGCTATTGAATTTTACGAAACGTGATTTAAAACATTATGACACAATGTGTGAAGGTGGTGTGCTAAAAATGTTGCCAAAATTGACCAACGTTAACCTGTGCCTTGCCTCATTGATGTTAAAGGAGATACTGGTTAATTTTAAATATATTAGAACCAAAAATATTTAAACTATTTTTTATTTTACATACCCGGCCAAATCCACTCATTTAATCATTTAAACAAATATTCTGTACTAAATTAACGCTTAAGTGGTATTGATATCAACATGACCCTAAGCTGAAAATTCGTTAAAAATATAATGTCCCGATTAAAAAAAACTTATATATGCTAGATATCAGAATAATCATATGTTTGTTTATATAATTTCATCTGCAAAATGTTTCAATCAGATTATATAAGTTTGTATCAGATTCTATTTGGCATTATACAATTTAATTTAATATAATAGTGGTGTAAAACTGATGTAATTGTATCCCAAAATTAGGCACATCTATTTGTATTCCATCACTCACAAGAACTTTTCCATAACAAATCAACAGTTATTTAAAAGTTAAATCGGTAAAGTTGTTTCAATGGAATATACAGGTAAATTATCAAAGAAATATATTTTTTAACGTTCTGTCCATTATTCAACAAAAAATAAACAAAAAACGGACGAAAACAATCTATTGTTTTTATGGATTTTGTCAATTCATATTCAACAGTTGAAAACAAACTAAAAAATACAATTGTTTTAAACGAAAAGTAAGTAGTCCTGTTTTTAACTGATGTTCAGTTAAGTTAATGTGTATATTCAGTAGTCTTTACGGAAAAAATATTGTGAGTGATGTTATTTATATTAATAAATTTAGAAAGAATTTTATAAGACTGTAAAAAAATGTATATATATGCGGGATTTCACCTCAAGTGACCGAGCTTTTAAAACTCATGTCAAAGGATGAAATATGCACCAAGTTGAGTCCTATTGGGTATAAGCTATGACGGGATCGGTCCAGGACTCTCCGAGTTATATGCTATTGAATTTTGACATTTTTGTCGAACAGACCATTTCTCGGATAAATATAACTAATTGCCTATGCAGTTAGACGATTTTGCCCAAAACATGAAAAAAATTTAGAAATAGTGAGGTTAAGAAGAAGAATAAACGTTTTTCTCTAAAAAATATAAACACTATTAATTTTTAAATCAGACTAGACAAGTTTCTGCCTTTTTATATACAGGCTTATCAGTGATTTTCCATTTAAATTGTATTATTATTTGTGTCTTATAATTGTCAGATTGTCTCTATATGATAAATTTTTCAACAACCTGCTGCTGTAAGAATCAAACCTGCGCTCATCTTACATTACAAACGTAACAATACCAAGTCATGACCGTTTAGCGATCACACCCAAGTATGGCCTCGAATCTAATGCAGCTGAATTGCAATTTTCTTTCCTATTAGCTTTTTCTGTTATTGTATATTATACTCAGAAGTGACAATACTAACAACGCAAATATTCTATTTTTAGATTTTTGTTTATTTTTCTAATCTCCTCCGTCTCTATTTCACAATGTTACGAGATTGACTTTTTTTCAAGATGGTACGTTTATTTTTTTTTTTAATTCAAATTTTTTTATTCAAAATTGAAAAAATTGTTGTTTTGAGTTACTAAACGTTTATTTTGATAGACATACAAGTCTCGACTCAGTAAGCGATCACAAAGCTCTTAAAGGAAAAGACATAAGCTTTCTAAAAAATACGTACCATCTTAAAAAAAGTCTAAAATTTTTTTTTTGGCCTGGACCGAGCCCGCTGAAATTTTGTGTCATAGCTACTACCCAATATTACTCAAATTGATGCAACATTTCAGCCTGATCCCTTAAATCAGTTTTAAAACCTCGGTCACTGGAGGTGATATCCCCCATACATTAGAGTTCGTTCTTAAATAAATTTTTGTTTCTGATTATTGGAAATCACCACTTTTCAGAAGGGTTTTGTGAACATAAAAATGTTGGTGGATTTTATTTTTTATTCCAGCTCATCTCCTGCAATTCGGCGTTTAAAAACGTGGATTTTGAGTGAATTTTGCAAAATAACTAAAAAGGTTGAAAATGTATCAAATCGGACTTTACTATTTAATTCTATAAGAAAAATTTTGCAAATAAGAGTTTTTTTACTTTTTTTCAATGTACCATACAGCCATAAGAGAGGTGGAAGAAGTCGTTTTAACAACAAAAAAAATTAATAGAATTTTTTTTACACTCACAATAAAAATGTGTGTTTCTCACTTATTTGTAGGGGCAAATAATTTTAATCTGAAGATTTTCATAAGAAAATTTAAAAATGTCTGATATTCTGGCTAATTTGTATTAAAATGTTTGTTAGTTTTTTGTTAAGTAATAGAAGTAGTCGAGTCCCATTGTAAAAAGTGATAGAATTAAGAAATAGTATTTGGGAAATAATTAAAAATTGTACCTATTTTTAGTTAATTTTGTTCTTATTTAACAGGGAAAGTAAATTTGGCCATATCTAACAAAGATTTGAGCTCCGACTTAACTCAAAATGCACATTAATGAATTTTGGGATATTTTTTGTTATTTGTTTTGTTTACCCAGCAAAAAATAGCGCTTACCCAGAAGCGCTTCCGGAATTCATTATTTGATAACGAAGCGCTTCCAGAGTAAATAAAGAAGGTATGATTTTTGTTCGCGATGTCCCACTTGGTATATTTCTGTTAAAGCGCTTCTTTCACGTGCCTTCTTAGGCACTAAGAAGCGCTTTTTGTATGTTGACAACATTAGTGCTTCATGGTATGCATACTTTATTGCTTCATTGTAAGCATTATTCACTGCTTCAAAGAAGGCATTCAGGGAAGCACGACAGAATGCCTTCCCTAATTGCTTTATAGTATGTAAGGCGGTGAAGCGCTTTTTCGGAAGCATACAAATGTAGTTACTGCTTACCAAATCCAGGTTTTTTTTTGATGGGTAGGGATATCGATAAAATGTGTTTTGTAAGTCTAGTTAATTTTAGACAACTTTAATAAAGAATTTAAATTCTAGCACTTTGTTCAACATTTTTTGTATCGGGGGATTTTTTTTTTTGGGATATTTTTTGATGTATTTGGGGACAACGAAAAAAAGTATTTGGCAAGCCTGTATGTGTGTAATATGTTTTCCCTTTTTGTGTTCCTTTTAAACATTTGTTATATATTCATTTATTTATTCATTTAGTATTTATGCTGCAAAAGGAAATCTGTGTCATTAACTGTGGGATACAATAAAATAACTCTATGATCTATGCAGTGCATATGCATGTATGTACATAAGAATGTAGTAGTGTATGAAGTACTTACATGTACTTGTAGTGTTTATCTAACAATAAGTGGTTTTACACAAATGTCTCATATGGTATCATAGTTCAGTTCTCACGCGTAAGAGATGGAAAAATGTTTTTTTTTTATATATAAGTTTGTCTTGCATCATTTTAATTGTGTGAAAAATTGTCACCACAATTCATAAATGACAATAAAATTACAAACATTTAATATGGAAAATTATAAAGTTTCCCATAACAACAAAAAAAAAAAGTTTTAGTAGTGAATGAGACTGCTCCACATGTTAAGTACATGTGAACAGTCGTGTGTACGTTACAGTTAATTAATTAAGTTAATTAACATCCTTTAACAAAAGTTTTTGTTATAAGGATACAATAATACAATCGTTAGTTAGAATGTTTAATGTTTGCAAAATTTACACATTTTGAAATAATCGAGAACTATTTATTTTACTATTCTCTGATAAGAAAAAATATTAAATTCAATTGATACATTCAGAGAGTTTTGATTTTCACTATAAATTTTATTAAGTTCTGAGAATTAAATACCCAAACATTGATAACACTAAGCAACTCGAAAAATAAGTGAAGTGTCAAGACCATTGTTGCCAAATATTTCGGACACGCTGATTTTAACGGTATACCCATTTTTTCATTTATGGGTCAGATTTTTCGCAAATTTGCATTAAAATTTTTAATGTTTTAACACAGTTTTTTAAACATAAGATTTTGAAAATTACATATTTAATGTTAGTTTTTTCTGATAAGTACATAAAAGACCTTTGTTATGATTCGGATATCAAATTTGGTTTATAAATGTGCAGCATAAACAAATAAATCAATTTGTTTTCTAAGTTTTTATTATATTTTACAAAACTCACAAGCACTTTTGAATAAAAGTTCAACAGTTATTTAAAAATTTAATCGGTAAAATTGTTCCAATGGTGTATAAAGTTGAATTACCGTATAATAATATACGAGGGCGGATCAATAAGTCCGTAACTTTTAAAATGAAATACAGGTTTTTTTTTGCAAAAAAAATCCTGTTAGCTTAATACACTTAGTCCAACGTTTTTCCAATTTTTGTATCCCTTCAAAAAAAAGGTTTTTTTCGAGGTCCATAAAATAGACATTTCTTGGCCATATGGGGTTTTTTTTTAAATCTTCGTTAAATCGGTCCAATAAGTCGGCATAATATTCGCCGTTTATTGTTTTTCCCTTTTGAAGGTAATCGTTTTGGATTATCCTGCGTGCATTCCAAATTACGTTTGTGGTCAATTGAGAGCAAACGCGGCACCCATCTTGACAGACAAACGCGGGCACCCATCTGAGACAGCTTTCTTAAACCCAACTGAGCATTTAAAATCGAAACCATACTGCCATATGATATGCCTATGGCATCAACAATCTTACTCACTTTTACTCTTCGATCGGCTAACACCACATCGTGTATTTTTTCGACATTTTCGGGTGTATTAACCTCAATTGGCCGTCCAGAACGTTCAGCGTCATTTGTAGTTGTGCGACCACAACGAAAGTCAGTAAACCACTTTTTTACGACTGAAATCGAGGGAGCAGAGTCCCCATAGTATTTACCAAGCTTTTCCTTGGTTTGATTGACGGTTTTTTTTCGCAAAAAATAATGTTTAATGAGCACTCGAAATTCACTTTTTTTCCATTTTTAAAAAAATCCACGAGGTTGTATGTTTTGAACAGCTGTTAAACGCAAAGTAAATGACAGAACTTGCTCAAAATTTGACAGTAGTCTATTAACAGGTGGGAGCAATGTTGCATTTCATATAACTACGAGGGAAGTTCGAAAAGTCACGGACTTATTGATCCGCCCTCGTATTTTTTTTAACAATAATATGTTTTTTAACTTTCTTATTCAATAAATAAAAAAACAAAAAAAACGGACTTTCGGTACTAGTTAAAATAATCAGGTAAAATTTTCTATTTGAAACAAAAAGTTTTTATATAATATTGAGTATTGAAATAAACGAAAAATTCTATGGTTTTATCGATTTTGTCAATTAGTTTTTTAACAGTTGAAAATAAACTAAAATATACAAATGATTTAAACGAAAAATAAGTAGTCTTTTTTGAAACTGATTTTCAATTAATTTAATGTATGTAGTCTTTACGGAAAATATATTGTGAGTATATCTATGCACAATTTATCATTCCATTTGGTAATCGATCAAAGCATTTTTGTGCATAAGCTAAAATAGCAATCTGGCCAATTATTTTATGTAACAAAGAAAAAAAATGCATTCGAAATGTGTTTTTCTTTTAGTACAATACGTTAATAGCTTTAAAAATTATGTGTACCAAAATTCAGCGAAAAAATTTTATATTTATTTTAAGAAATATTTTCATTACAGTGCACGGCAGTGCACTATGGGAGTTTTTTTTTTTTAGCGATTTACAGGTCGGCCCGAAATTTGGCAATCAGAAATTGGCATGATCGGACATGTTTATGGCTTCTTTAAATAAATTTAAAAATAAATGCACACTCACAATATTTTGTGTTAAAGGAATATGTACTTTAAAACTATTAAACATATAGTTAAAAACCGGCCTAAACAATTTTCCTTTAAAACAAATGTATTTTTAATTTATTTTTAACTATTAAAAAAACTAACTCAAAATCTGTAAAAATATCTGTTAATTTTTGCTATCAAAAAAAAACAAAAAGTTAAAAAATGTTAAAAAAAACTTAAAAAATCCGTAAAAGTAAACCATTTTATTTTAACTATCAAAAATTAACTTAAAAATTTTTAAAAACAACAGTTTTTGTTTTATTTTACTATCATTACCTTTCAGTTCAATTAAGAATTTTTTGTAAAAAGAAAATTTTTAATCAAAATAATAACTGGTGCAGAAAAACAGCATTTATGTGTATTTCTTTTTTTTATTAAATGGTAAAATAAGTAAAAGAAATATTTCTTTGTAGTTCAAATGTACAATCCTTAAGAAATAAAGTTTGCTGATAACATTTTAAATAATCTACAATCAGTTGCTGTTAAATTATTGTGAGTGTATTTATTACAAAAATGTATGTAAAAAGCACTCCTAAATAATTTAGTCAATCTATAAAAAAAATCTGCAGAAAAGTATTTTTACATTTACATAGCACACGAAGCTTTTACAGCATTTTACATTGAGCTAAATATAAAAAAATTCAATGCAACATTTTCACGATTTAATAAATATTTTGTCTTTAGTAAACCCTAGTGAAATTTGCAGCCGAACTTATTCACGGAACATTTTAACCTTCAAATTGAACATTTTAAGAGAATCTTTTGGTATATTTTAAAAATGGACCTCAAAGACCAATAAAAAAGGCAGATTCAGGGTGTGGATTATGGGCCGGTGGCATCATTGGACGTTCCCGCTGAATCGCGAGCACTACTGTGCGATGATTACATATTTTGTTTGCCCAAAATGTAAGAACTGGACTTGGGTGACATTTGGTTTCAACTAGACGGTGCCACATGACACACAGCACGGGGTCCAATGGCCCAATTGAGAGGCGAGTTCGGTGAAAAGTTTATTTCACGTTTGGGTACGGTCAATTAGCCACCTAGATCGTGCGATTTAACGCCTTTAGGCTATTTATTGTGGGGATATGTTAAGGTTCATGTCTATAGGACAAGCCCGCAACGGTTGACGCTCTGGAAGATAATATTGAAGAATTTATTCGTGAGATACCGGCCGATATGTTGGAGAGAGCATGACAAAATTGGATCCAGCGTATGTAACATTTGAGGAATAGCAGCGGTCAACATTTACATAAAATCGTCTTAAAACATTGAATTATATAGATCGTTCTATCGACTCAAATAAAGATTTCATACAATTCTCCTAATTGTATGTGTTTTTTTTTTTAAATCAAATCCGAAAGCTCTTAAAAAATCATCCTCTATATTTCATACAAAATAATTCGATTTACGAATATCGTTTTGTAACAAACTTTTTTATAGCGGCTTATTTCTTTGGACATCTTTACGAATTTCCATACAAATTTTTACGCTTACAATGAACAAACTGAGATTTCAAAATGAAAAATGCGCTGCAAATCTTAAAAAATTTGCATTATACTTGAAACTTCAAAGGAAAAAAAAAAAATGGAATAGAATGCAACCCATTGTCCTGGATAGGAAGGTTGCGTATTTGCATGTTTCGGACACATTGCGGTATGCAAACCGAAAAGGACATGCCACCTAACCAACATAAAAAAGTATCACGGAATTAACCTTAAAGGATGTGATGAAGAACAAGTTCTATATTCAACTTTTTAACATACTTCCAAACTAAACTAAAAGAAACTGGCACTAATCAAGTTCCATATTGCAGTTTTTTTGACATGTCACCCAACTAATGGAAAGGTCTGATGCAAAACCAATCACATTTTACGTAATTTGTGACATCTAAAAAAAAAGAAATTAATTGGAACAGATAAGCGGCTTTATGTTAAACATTTCAGAATATTAAGCCGTTTTCCATAGAGATGTGAACGTCATTAAATTTTTATCAACACTCACTCATGCTCACGAGAGAAACTTTTACTCACGTACAATCACTAATGAACATTTTTTTCTACTCACGCTATCTAAGGCTTATGAAATCGTCGAAAATTTAAAGTAAATATTTATTAAAGCATAAAAAATTACCACGACGCTGTCTCTCACACTCTTTCACTCAGGCACTCTAACTCACGAAGAATTTGTTCCTACTCAAACTCAGTCACGCGAGTAAATGTATGTTTTAACTACATGTGAGTCACGTAAATTCACATGCTCATCTTTAGTATCGTATGAGTAAAACCTTAACAATTGATTTTCTTTGTAACTATAAGGTGGCGCAAAAATAACCTTCCGATGTTTTTTTTTATTATGTATTTATTATGTATAGCATTTTCTGATAGGAGGATTACTTTTGCGCCACCTTATACTTAAACCAGTTCAGTGATACGTCCCCGATTGACCAGATTTGTGAAATTTTTTTAGTATATTTGTCACTGTTTAATCCACAGAAATGTTAAATTTTACTAGTCTTGGAATAATTCCACATTTCCCATAGGGAATTGGAATAATTGTTTCATTATTAACAAACAAATATAAAAATTATAATAATAAGAGAATTTATGAAAAAATCGTGACATTTTATAAATTTTTCAAAAATGTTTACCACGCTTATAGCGAACTTTTCTTTTAACAAACAAAAATGTCCGGTCCCAACGAGTTCGTTTTAACAGTACTACACTGTATTTCAAATTTGCTTTAAAGATACAACCGCTATAATTTTTTCGACGTTAAATATAAATGATGAACGCGAATGGATTTAGTTGGCTTAAACATCGACTAACACATACACAAGAGGTTCTTCATGTCATAAAAAAAATTTGGAAAAGTTTTTGATACATTTTATATGCAATATTTTTACATGGGTTTACTCAAAAATCATTTTCAACGAGATTTAATTTCCAGACCTGATTGAGTGTCACATACTACAGATTTATTTTTGTCATTTTATATTGAAATGAAATACCCATTAAGTTAAATCAACGGAAATATAAATGTCTGAAATCAAAGTTTTATGGTATTTTTTATGTTTTTTTTTTTAGAAAACAAAATGTTAATAACAAATTTCGTAAAACCTTTTTGTATAAAGTTTTAAAATCATTTAAAATACCATAATTATTAAGTGAATGTTAATGGATTCAGAACAGCAGTCAATAAATTGGAGATTTACTGATGTTTATCTTATAACATCATAAAATGCTCACCTTAATTTTCGATTTTGTTTGGGATTTGTGTATTTTTTTTGTATAAGTAAAAAGCTTTTAAATAATTTTGGCTGTGAATATTAAATTTCGAAAAAAAAATAAAAGATACTTAATGACACTAATTTATCAAGAAAGCTCTGGTCATTTATATTGTAAGTCAACATACACAATCCATTGAAATTCTTAAGAAATTTGAAATATATTTTTTTAAATTAAAAAAAAAAAATAAATAAATTAACTGTTTTTAAATGGGTTTTATTTCTTTTTTCTTTCTTACAACATAAAAAAAAAATAAATTAACTTTTAGCACAATTAACAGGAATTTCTCATATAAATAACAGCCAGCATCAGCAACATCATACGGCAACATTTAACATTAACAACAACAGAATACCGACATAGTCACCATTAAACATTGATCTCCTCTTAACAATCTGTCAATCAACATCAAACAACATTAATTTTCGCTTGGTGTAAAAGTATCTTGTTGTAGCCTTCTCGTCCATGTCCATGTCTACAGTGCAACACACACAAAGTAATTGACAGTTGTTGCACAAACATTGTCTGACTGACTGACTGTTTGTTGCTTTTGGTTTGATAGCAATTTTTCTTCATATTTTTCTATTTAATATTATTTCCTGTATATTCCATTCCATTGCTAGCCCGTCTAGTGCCAATGTCAAGACTTTATTTCTTTTTAACTCATTATTAACACGGTGTTCCTTATTCGACCCCTTACTTTTAAGTCGTTATATTTTTTACTGTATACAGATAAATAAATGTTAAAAAAAATCTTAAAATAATTCAACATCCTGACACAGTGGCGGATCGAACCCCTTAATTTGTGGGGGGGGCGGTTAATAATTTTTGGACATTTTTGTAGATTTCAAAGAAATTTTCCTGATTTTTATGAGAAAAATTTGGATATGAAGCATAAAAATTTTTATTTTTTCTTGTGCCATATTTTTGCAAAATCGTATAATTAAATACTCAAGAGTTCCAGTTATTCGTGGATCAAATTGTTACAAATTATTTACTTTTGATGATGTTAAATATAAAAATTCAGAACTTTCCAAATTACAACTATTTAATTTAATATTAACTTCAGTAAAAGTATGGGTGTGAAATTCCGAATTTTTCATTTTAAGGTCATCAAAGTGATCGTCACACAAACAATTTTTATATCGAATCAATTCTGAAAAAAAAATTTGTCAAACACTTATATAAAATTAAAAAAAAAAAAAGTAAAATTCGGAAAATTTTTTTGTTTTAAAACTAGAGAAAAGTAATTTGTGGTTTTTGGCTATTTTACAATTTTTTGGATTTTTAATTTTCGAGCGCTCGCGTGACTTTTTCTTAAGATTTTCTTTCTTTAAAAAATATTGACTGAGCATATTTTTGCATATTTTGATCTTGTTTTTGCATATTTCGATAAAAAGTCTTAGTTTCGATAAAAAAATCTTATTTTTGATAAAAAAAAATCTTATTTTTGAGTATATTTTAGTACTTTTTAGACAAAAGCATATTTTTATAGCATATTTTAGCATTTTTTTTTAATTTAATTTTTAATTTTCGAACAATTTTAAATTTTAATAAAAATATTTTTTTGGTTTTCAACACTGATTTCGAAAGTTTAAGCCATTTTTAAAGAGGCGCTACGATATTATTCCTGAAGAAATAAAGCAGAAGCAGGGAATGAAACAACCCAAATGAAATTAAACCCAAAGAAAATAATGAAATAACTCTCAAACTAAATGAAATAACACCTAAAAAAAATTAAATAATGGCCAAACACATATTGGGTTTTATTTCATAATGAAAAAACTTACAAAAAAAAATATGAAACACCTTCCAATGAAATTATCCGCAAAAAATTAAATTGAGTTCATCGTGAAAACTTAAAAAAAATCTTTGTATCCATATTTCTTTCATTACATACGAAATCGCCACAAATCTGACCAATGGCCTTCCGATTTTCATTAGAGTTGTTGTAGTGAGCAGCAATAATGGCGTCAAGTGGGCATTCTTGTTTTTATGTTTCTAAAATTGCAATAGTTCGCGGTTTTTTTGACATTTCTTTATTTTTAAGTGTAACATATAGAAAATCAATCAACTAAAAGAAAAATTAATGAAATCGTAGTCGGAGATAATTGTGTTATTAGCAGGTGCTAATAACACAATTCCTTCCAATGCGGAATTAGATGTTGATCAAGCAAACAACTACTTCTTGGATGGTTTAAACATTGAATTGAATAATGAACTAGAAAATTTAAGCTCTACTGAATTGGATGGAATGTTTTCTTTTCGCAGCATTGATTTATCAGAATTGGTTACAGCTTTTGACAGTGTCAAATCAAATGCCTGTGGTGTTGATGGAATACCTCTAAAATTTTTCAAGATAATTTTCTTATTAATAAGTGATTTTATTTTGCATTTTTTTAATTGCATTATAACTACTTCAGTCTTTCCACAAAACTGGAAGATTGCCAAAGTTATTCCAATACCAAAATCTGGCACTTCATATGAGATGGATAATTTAAGGGCTATAAGTATTTTACCAATTTTATCTAAAGTATTTGAACATGTAACAAGAATTCAAATCTTAGAACACATTGAGATGTTTTCTTTATTAAATGATCGACAAACTGGGTATCGTCGTAGTTGTAGTGCGTCATCTGCCTTGTTAGGAATAACAGAGTCTATTAGAGACAGTGTTAATAAAAGAGAAACGAGTATTTTAGTATCATTAGACCTATCTAAGGCTTTTGATCGTGTTAATCATTTAAACTTGATACAAAAGCTAAAAAACGAGTTCATGTTTTCAAGCTCAGCATGTTCACTGATTAATTCCTACTTGTCGGATCGGAAACAGTTTGTGTCATTTGGAGGTCGTGAATCACAGTTGAGAGGAGTAAGATCTGGAGTCGCCCAAGGGTCAGTTCTTGCGCCATTATTGTTTTCAATGTACCTTAATAACATATTTAACGTAATTGAAACCGAAATGTGTTCGGTTTATGCATTCGCTGATGACATTCAATTGTTGTTCCGTGGGAATTATTTAAGAGACGAGTTACAGTCAGGAATAGATAATACGTTAGTAAGAGTTGAATCTTGGATGGTATCAAATTTTTTCGTATTGAATGTCTCCAAAACTAAATTAATAAGATTTGGTTCATCACATTTGCATGATATTACGGTTCGAATGGCAGAAAGGGAGCTAGGATTTGTAGACAGAATCAAAATATTGGGTGTTATACTTGATAACAAACTTGATTATTCGTTTCATATTGATAATATTTACTAGGGTATTCAATTTACTCGGGTTTGCTTTTGTTCGAGTAATCGAGTAACTCGATTTTGAGGTTTTAATTTACTCGAGTAGGCGAGTAAGATTTTAAAATTGCTCGAATAACTCGAGTAACTCGAACAATTTCAATACTTTAATTTCATTTTCCAAAAACTCACATTTTTGTAAGTTTTATATTTTATTAGTATATATAAAAATTAACAAATTAATTAAAATTTTAGTAAAAAGTATATCTAAAAGAGAAAAACATTTGCTAAGATCTTGTAAATTTATTTTCATCGGGATAAACATTAATTGCATTTATAGTAATTAAATGTGCTAAAGTCCCAAAACTTATTTAACAAATTGTGAAAAGCAATCTGATGTAGGCGTGTCCCTATCCGGATTTCATTCCTGCCTAAGGAAATCTTTAGGGGACTTTGTTATTAGAATTTCTAGAGATATTTGTTATGTTAAATCACAAACTCAATGAGAATTTCTTGTCCTCGTCTAGGAGCGAGATTCAAAATTTAAAATATCAAAGAAAAAAACAAAAACAACAACAAAATATTGTCACAATTGGCTTTGTCATCTTCCAAATACTACTCTGTTTTTTTGACAGACCTAGCAATGTAGTGACGTTTATTCATGTAAATCAACAATAGAAAATCATATGTTTTCTATTAGTGTCAGTTACATTTAAATTTGCACAAGCACCTGCATATTTGTTATTTTAAATTTATTTTCATCATTTATTATTCCGGCAGTTTTGTTTCAGTACACTCAAAGCAAAAGCGTTATTATATCAATGAAATTCTTTATAAATATGTTGAAATCTTCATTGATTTTCTATCAATATAACTAGTTCATAAATATGTATTAAACTGTCCTATCATTTTGGGATTTTGAGATATGTAATTTTTCTAAAAAAGTTATAAAGAAGTTTTGAAACAACTTTCATGAATATTTAAGAAGATTTTCATCATATTAATGAAAACTGCATTACTTCTATATGTAAATTTTAATATGTGGAAAGTTTGCTTAGGACAGCTATAAATTTCCATATAGGGCTTCTAAAATTGGCTTGTTACAACGACATAAAAGGGACTAACAAAAAGTTTTTAGTAAATGACATTTAAAAATTCCTTTTTGAAAATATAGTATTTATATGTAGTTTCTTTAAATCAAATGGCAACTAAATTAAGAAAAATAATAATGTTTGATCCCACTTTTAACCCTGAAATCCGCACCAATAATCTTAAACACCCCTGTCTTAGAACTTGTTTCTTTAAAAAATATCCAAGTTTCTTCGATATCGGAGTTTTTCGCATTAAGTTCTTCGTTTTTCGTAATATAATTTCTTTAACAGTGCTCACTTAATATAAAAATACACTTAACATTTAAATATTCACTATAACAGTCACATTATTTTATACAAAGTATTAAAAAAATATAAAATAGTTCATATTTTTAAATTACTCGAGTTACTCGATTAATCGACCAAAATTGTTCGAGTTATTCTTTACTCGAAATTGGCCACTTCGAATTACTCGAACAATTATTCGACATCATTTCATCGATTAATCGAAGTAACGATTAACCGATTGAATACCCTAATATTTACTCAAGGGTGTGCTTTACTCTGCGTAGGTTATATTGTCTCAACATGTATTTACCATATCAAGTTAGATGTAAAGTAGCACATGCTCTATTAATGTCTCAGATATCCTACTGTATGGAAGTATATTTATGCACAACGTCTGGTAACATTAATAGTAAACAAAGTTGTAAGATTTGTTTTTGGTATTAGGCTTTGTAATCGAAATCGAAATTGGGATCTAAATCGTGATCAAGAAAATTTATACAATCATATATCACCACATGTAATCCGTTTTTTAAAATGTTCTTTTGAAAATTTTATAATTATGAGGTATATCTTAATATTCTACAAGCTCATAAAAAATGCAACGCCACAATTTTTGTTACACCGTTTTAGATTTACGCATTCCACTATGAATGTTCAAATTTTTATTCTAGAATATATTATGCACTGTTTGAAAAATCTTTTCTCATTACTGTTGCTCGTAGTTGGAACCAGCTGCCTGATGAACTACGAACATTCAGTTCTTCTCAATCAGTTTTCCGTGGAAAATTAACTAATCACCTGAATCGTATTCAAATCTAATCGTATTTTGCTGATCCATCGTTGATTGTGGACTTATGTTCTTGTTTTCTATGAGTGGTATGTAGTGTTGCAAATTGAAGCTGTTTACAAAACATTAGTTTATAGTTATTTTGTAAGTTTTTTTTTTTTGGGTTACTGTATAATTTATTATATTATTTTCAATTGTAATATGTATTTTGGCCACATATGGCTTTTATATTACACAATTATAACAAATAAAAAAAAAAAAAAAAAAATAAAAAATTCCCTGCTCACGGCCTTAATTTGCAAACTTACATTTTTTATCAAACTTTCGCTTGCAGTGTTTTTTATTTTTATTAAAGTTATTTTATTTTTATTAAAGTTACTCAAGCGCCGCAACCGAAAATTTTGTGTTTTAGTAAAACGAAAACAGCCTTTCAGGAAAAAATTTGGTATCAAAGTTCGCCCCGATTTATTATACCAAATTTGTGCCTGCAGCGCTGTTTTCGTTTTACTTATTTTATATTTAACTCATTACTGGCACATTATAGATTCGCTGAACATTTTTCAAACAAACTTTGCAGATATATACAACTATGTGTCATTAAGAAACTTCTGTAATTTTTGTTTGCCTTAAAGCGCCCTCTGGTGGAGATATTAGCAACCAGAGTTTTTGACAGCGTTTAAATCCTAAACAGTTTAAGGTATTTTAAAAAATTAAATATTGTATAATTTTGTGAACAAATCTTTATTCAAAAATCTATGAAAATTTAATTTTTTAAGTTAACCGATTTTTAAAAATTTTTGAAAAAAGATCGTGCTTAAAACAGACGATATAAGTATTTTACTAAAAACCATCCATTATTTATGTTTTGAGTGAAAACGGAGTAAATGCATTGTCCGATAATTTAGATTTTCAAAAATTATATGCAGTCGGTGAACTAGTTTAAAACATAGAGATAGAGTTTCATATTTTTTAATCAACATAACAAAAAAAGCTAAATAACTTTCACTTTTAGCGCTATCTCTTAATTTTTTTGTAGTTATTGAAAATTAGGTACCAAAATTCGCCGCAATTTTTTATACCAAATTTTCGCCTGTAGAGGTTAAATAAATATAAATTTTAACTTAACGCATTTTTCACACAGTGTTGTTTTTTCAACCCAAGTAAACTGCTATATTTTTGTACTGGAAAAATATAATTAAATAATTCAAAATCTTGAATTAAAAAATTTTGAAAATTGTTTATAGATAGTTGCCAAATAATTATTTAAAAGAATCATTTTTTGAATTTTTTTGATGGAACTTTTTTCAAAAATTATTTAAAAAAATATGGAAAAGCCTAATATTACATATTTTTTTCTGATATGTTGATGAGACAATAAATAAGAAAATATTTTCTCCGCTAAAAATTAGTTCATTAGGCGTGCATAGTTTTTGATAATCACATACCTAATTTCAAGTTCCTCGCATAAGCGGTTTGTCCAGAGCACGGATAATTTAACCCACCATGCCAAAGGGGTTTGGCAGATCGTCAGGGGGAGGCTTTTCCCTTTATTTACCCTCCCCATTTTGAATAAAAAAGAATATTTGTATACATATAGGCGGGACCAACTTGACAAATTTCATGTTACTCATTTAAGCTGTTTGGCTGTTTAGCAAAAGGGTGAGGATTTTCCCATTTTGCCCATTCCCGAAGAAAATTTCCATAAATACTGTCTATATAGATGTCTACTCGTGATAAGGAATCCATATAATAAATTTCCACTTCCTGACTTTAGTAGCTTGGCCTCGCCACCAATGGGAGCGTTTTCCCTATGTTAACGCCCATTTTGCCAAGTTCGTCGCCAGTAATCCCAAAAAGTATCATATAAGTGAGTTGCGTCGTATTCGAAGGAACGTTTATTTTAAATTACAAATTTCTGACCTAGGGGAGACTTTTCCCTTTTTGCCAATTCCCGGAGTATCAAAAATCTTTTCTATACAGTGATGAGGTATCCCATACCAAATTTTAAGTTCCTCGCTTAGGTATTTTGGCCAAGATACCAAGTCGGACGCTTTTCCCCTTTTTGCCCCACCCCGAGGAAATTTAAAAATTTCGCGTCTATACAGAAGTCTACTCGTGATTAGGATCCTATATACGAAATTTCAAGTTCCTCGCATTAGCAGTTTGGCCAGGTCACCAAAAATGTCTTCTTAGCGGACGGGCCTACATGCCAAAGTTCCTAGCTCCAGCGGTTTGGGCTGGCCACTGTTGAGTCTGTGAGTGAGTGAGTCAGTCAGTCAGCCACGTTATTCTTTTATAAATATAAGATAATTTAGGTAAAACTATAATATAACTTTTCCATCTAAATAAATCTATTTCTATTGGAAATATTTGCAGTTTTGGGACAAAATATCAAAGCTCCTAATAGTGAGCTTGGGTCTCACAGAGATAACACTAATATCCTCCCCCTGGGTCTTATAAACCTTGATTTCCAGGTTCCAAAACAGCTCTTCGAATCTTCCTAGCATGTACCGTTTTTTAAGCAAACTTGATAATTAGCAGATTATGTTCTGTGCATGTAAACTCATCATGTGAAAAAGCCCGCTTATATTCCAAATCCAAACTGTACAACAAAACTAAGAAAACTACTCCGGAGGAATTAGAGACGGTGCAATATACAAAACAGTTTAAGAAAAAAATGTCTATGACATTCTTGGACAGTATCCTAAAAACGAAGTGTTAGATCATTTCCTTAAGGAACAAGTACCACGGTTTGAAAATGGAGTGGCATAAACCGGGATAAAAAAGAAAGGCAGTCCAAAAAAATTGACCGCAGCTGTGCATGTAAAATGGACAAATCTGCTGTTAATCAAATTGGGGCATTAAATCGTAAGTTTTCCAGAAAATTTGGCGTTTCCAAGGAAAGAATTTAATCCAAATGAACATGCAACACTACCAGAGGAAGATAGAACCCAACAATTGGCCAAACAATTGTCAGAAAAACCAACAAAATGAAGACAACTGAGAAAAAATTCATGAAAACAAATTTTAAAATAATTTTCGATGATGAAAAATTCTTTTCTTTCCTTGGAATAACAAAAGTACTAGTCGGATCAAAAAGTCCGTGACTTTTTGAATGAAACACAGTTTTTTGCAAAAAAATTCTTTTTCAACATAATCTCCTTTTAGCTCAATACACTTAGTGCAACGTTTCTCCAATTTTTGTATCCCTTCCAAAAAATAGGATTTTTCGAGGTCCATAAAATAGGCATTTGTTTGATCAATAATTTCATCGTTGGAGCTAAATCTCTTTCCACCGAGCCATTTCTTTAAGTTAATTGTTTTTCCCTGTTGAAGGTAATCAATGTGGATTATCCCGCGTGCATCCCAAAAAACTGTTGCCATCACCTTATTGGCCGACAAACTTACCTTGGCTTTCTTCGGAGCCGGTTCATCCGGAGAAACCCATTGTGTAAACTGCCTCTTGGTCTCCGGAGTGTTGTAATGGATCCATGTTTTATCCACAGTTACAAAACGCAGCAAATACTCATTCGAATTTCGGTTAAACAACTCCAAACAATCCTTTGAAGTTGTCAGACGATCACGTTTATAGTCAATTGAGAGCAAACGCGGCACCCATCTTGCAGACAGCTTTCTTAAACCGATCATTTGAAATCGAAACCACACTGCCATATGAAATGCCTATAGCATCAACAATCTCACGCACTTTTACTCTTCGATCGGTCAACACCATATCGTGGATTTTTTCGACATTTGCGGGTGTATTGACCTCAGTTGGCCGTTCAGAACGTTCAGCGTCATTTGTACCTGTGCCACCTCAACGAAAATCAGTTAACCTAGTTTTTTACTATTGAAATCGATGGTGCGGAGTCCCCATAGTATTTATCAAGCTTTTTCTTAGTTTAATTGATGGTTTTTTTTCGCAAGAAATAAAAACAAAATTCATTTTTTTCCATTTTAAAAAAAAATCCACGAGGTTGTATGTTTTGAACAGCTGTTAAACGCAAAATAAATGTCGGAACTTGCTCAGTAGTCTTGACAGTAGTCTTTTAACAGGTGGTACTTGATGGGACCAGTGTTGCATTTCATATAACTACGAGGGATGTTCGAAAAGTCACGGACTTATTGAATTTTATTCTGATGACTTAAAAAAAATCTCCGAACAAGGTACAGGGTATTCGGCCTAAGCGAAGTTTGAACCAAAAGTAGCAGTATGTGCAGCCATTTCGTCATAAACTATATCAGAACTTTACATCAATGGTTCAAAAGCTATGGCTGTAAACGCGGATGTTTACATTATTAAATGTTCAGCAATACTGGAAAAATTATCAGAGATAGACACATTAAATACTAGTTATTATTTTGGAAAGATTTAGCAAGCTGTCATTATGCGAAAATATGTTAGAACGGCTTAATGCAAAAACATACCTTTTGGACCGAAATACGCATGTGCTCCAAACGTCCCAAAGAACGTCAAATTATTAACGTGTGGGGCGTGTTATGCCAAAAAGTGTATGAAATTGGTTCATAGCGTTCTCAAAATGTTGGAAAAAAGTGATTTCCCAGCTCTTTTTTTTTTTTTTTGCAGAATTGTCTTCATTAATGAAAATGGATGGAAAGCGTTAGTTCGGAGGGCTCTGAAATAAAAGTTTTTATTGAAATGGAAAAATCTTTATTTCGAAGAATTGCATTGAAATTTGAAAATTTAAAACTTACATTTTTGAATTAAATTTTTTATATTAATTTTTAATTAAAAATCTCGTTTAAAATTTTTTACATCTAAATTTCAAATGTAAATTAACAATTAACAAAATTAAGCTATTAAAGGTTTGTTAACACGAATAATTAGTTTATTAATATGACAAAATAGAAATTAATAGAAAATGAGAAACAAAAGAAACATTCAATCTGTGTCATATTTTACAAATTTTCCAAGGAAGCGATTAAGCTTACAAGTGTTAGTATAGATCTGATATTATTAATGAAATAGAATAAATTCACAAGTAAACGATTTGAAATGTAATTGACGTCGCCCAAATCTGTTGTAAACAAGAATGCCATAAAAATGTTTTTTGACAGTTAAAAATGCATTTAAAATTTTGTTTCGGCAACGCTTTGAGAACGGTATAAAATACCACCCTCACATCCTCATTGTCATCATTTGGGTCGTTTTAAAAATGCTTTAAATCTGTAAATCGGAATGGTCTAAAAACGTTGTACCTTTTGAAGTGCTTTTAAAACGCTCTCACGATCGTATTTTTCTACCTTTGTAGTTATTTATGTACAATAATTAAAAAAATTAAAAAGTTTTTAAAAGTGGCGTGCGTCCCTTAATAGTGAAAGGTTGCCGTTTACTGTTTTAGAAACTTTCAAATGCGAATCCCTTTATTTCTTATTTTAAAAACAAAGGGACTCATACCACTTTACAAATAAATAGTTCAAATACTGGATGTTTTTTATTAATACACTACAAAACTTATAACGTCAGGGATGCCATAAGGCAACCGTCTATGATTTACATTCTGTCAAAGTTTTAATCCACTAATATTTCCACTAGAGGGCGATTTAAGGTAAAAAAACTCACAAACATTTCCTAATGAAGCAATGGTTTTATATATCTGGCAAGTTTGATTGAAAATGTCCAGCGTATCTATGACGTGCTAGTAGTGAGTTAACAAACTTAACTTTTCATTTAAATCTTCTTGTTTAGATCACCTTGTTGATCATTTTGTATACATTGTTGTGTCTCATATGAACATGTTTAGAAAACTATGAAACCAGAATGTCCGAATTATGATGGGAGATTATTAAGTCATGTAAATGTGAAAAATAAATTCAATCTGACATATCAATGATTTGTCTTATGAATTAATACAATTTGGTTCACTAGTAACAATAATATTAAATACTAATGAAAAGATTGAGGTTTTTGGTATAAAATCCGGGTTTACTTAAGGTGAAGGATTTTTGATATACAATCGTAAATGCTAAAAGGTATAAAAGTAAGATTTTCTTGATACATATTTTTCAGGACCGAAGTAAAGTTAGCCTACTTTAGCTGGAACACTTTTTTTAGAAATCGAATATGCTCCAAAACGTTTAGAATAATAAAACAAAAAACATTTTTAATATGCCAAATTTATTTCATACTTAGGAATAAACTAAAACCCGCTTTCTTAATATTTTCGAAAAAGTTGGTGGATTAGCATATGTTTTAAAACCTAAACGAACTCCATCTATCAAGTTTTTACAGCTTTTAAATAAAACTATATTAAATAAAACTATATAAAAATACAAGGACGAAATCAGAGTACAATGACATCAAACTGAACCCAGAAGGTATCCTTAAAAACAGGTAAATTAAAAAATAATTTGAATTCTTTGGAAAATTTCCTTACTCTAATTTTTATATATGTTATTAAAAAATATATCACAGAATTGCAAAAAAAGTTTTTAAACATGAAATCACGACTCAAGGATAACAAACAGAGGGAAATTTTAAAAAAAATTTAAAAATTTTAGGTAAGTTTCCTCACTTCAGTTTTTATATATGTTATTAAAAAGATATTAGAAAGTTGCGAAAAAACAATTTAAAATTCTTATGAAAATTTCCTTTCTCCAGTATTTATATATGTTATTAAAATATATATCGCAGGTTTGAAGTGGGCTTATCCTTCTAAAGAGGGAAATTTCAAAAAAAAAAAAACTTAAAAACCTTAGGAACGCCAGTTTTTATTATTACAAAATATAACAAAATATAACAGGAAGATGTGAAAAGAATTTCAAGGACGAAATCAGAATACAAGGACATTAAACTTAACCATGGGGGCATCATTCAAAAGAGTGGAACTTCATAAAAAGTTAAAATTCTTATGAAGTATTCCTCACTCCAGTTTTTATATATGTTATTAAAAAGTATATCAATAATGCTATAAACACATAGACGACTGCAGCTACACGACTACAGCCTGTCAAAAATAAAATACACACGTTTATATGAAATGATTATTTTGGCACCAACACAACTACACGGCTACCCGACTACTTTTGCCGCTGTAGTCAACTTAGGTTAATTTCTATTTTTGTTGGCTGCAAAACAAAAATAGTGTTGACAATAAAACAAATATGTAACAAATTAGTGCTTAAAAATATTTTATTTTGTTAAACACAAAAAACGTCGCAACATCAAATGGTATAATTGCATTAATATTCAAGAGGGGTTATATAAATTTATTTTCACGTTATATTAATGTATTATAAATAAGTAATTGTATTTTAAGTGAACTTTATATACGTGTCTACAACCAAGCATGTTGTTCTATTTTAATAAAGAAAAAAAGATGTAATTGGCACTACTGAAACAAAAATGGATTTGTATCAGGGATGTTAAATGGAGTTTCAATTTTGTACCAACATCCAAAAAAAATTGTACTTTTTGGACGTTGACGGTACCATTTTTTTAAATTTATTAAAACAACAAAAAAAAAAATACATAAAAATTCTCTTGTACAGAAAAAAAAAAAAAAACCTTCCAATAACATACATTATATGTATGAATAAAATAAGGCATAAAAAAGTCTTATGAATATATGAGACCAAATCATGGAATTATTTGTTTAGTTAATAAACTATTTGGTATTTCTACATCATAGCAGCATAAATTTGTCGCTCTTAACCAATCCTTAGTCTGTATGAGACTTGATAATGTTGGCTAATGTAGTCTGTTTCTTTCCTTAGTTTTTATTATATTTTGAAAAGAAAAAAACTCTTTCCACATTTGCAGACCAGTGTGGAATGGATAAAATTCCAGCAACGACTAGAAATGTCTGGAAACATATTGACATTCAGTTCATTTTGAAAATTAGCTACTACCGACCAAAAACTACAAACGTTTTAATTTTTTAACGACTTCAGTTAAAAAAATTTTAGTTTTTACTCTGGCTCAAGTAATATTTTTACTAAGAAGACAAGAATGGAGCAAAATTAATGATTAATCGGTTTTTTTGTTAAGTTCTGCCTATTATGGAGGCTATAACTTTTCTATTGGGTTCTGATGAGATCTTTAACCAGATCGAAATACTAGTATTAACCTAGCTAATATGTTTGATTTGCTTTATTTTGTAAATATACGGAGGTTGAGAGCTCGTTCTAAATTAAACATATATATATATTGTTTGGAATTTTCTTTCATTTCTTTAACAATAATTTAATTTTCGTTTGAGTTTGAATTTTAACGTCTTTTTCAGACAATTGCAGTTAATACTATAATTAATATGCAATTTTATTTAATTTAATTGTGAAAGGCGTGGTAGAGAAGAATGAGTGTATTTTCTAAAATCATAACTACATTGCAAATATTCAATTTTTTCTGAATCAGACTGCGCAGTTTCTGGTATTGAACGTTCGTCAGTGACCCTGTTTTTTTTTGAATTTTTGAATAATGTAATATTTGTTCTGTTTTTATTTGTTCGATTGCGTCTATATGAAATTTTTCTGTGCAATCACTGACCGTGGTATAGATAAACTGATTTCTAATGCCACATGCACTCGCACTACACGTTAGACAGAGCGCTTTAGCCCTCTGAGCTATAGTTAGGTCGAGTTTTGTTGTGATTAAAACTAGTTTTATTCAATACACGGTGTTTTTGTTCTTGCATACATAATCTCAGAAGTACAACTCCAACAACACAACAGTTCTATTTTTAGAAACTCACCTCACTCTAATGTCCACTGTTTTCCCATATGTTATAAGTGATGCCATATCTATATATCAATTTTCACTTCTTCAGAATTTTAATAAATTCAAAATAAAAGTGAAGTTGGCTGCAACAAGTGTCAATATATGTAAGAGCTGCCAGATAAATTTTGTAAAAAATCGTAAATTTTTAATCGATATTAAAAAAAAAAAAATTGCCAACTTTATTCTTCAAAATCCTTAAAATGATGATAAATCGTAAAATCTGGCGGATATAGTCGCATATATTTTAAGAGCTCATTACATAAAACGAATAAATGCAATGAAAAAGGACACAATAACAATTTGTTTGCTATACTAAAAATTCAAAAAGGGGAAAAATTAAAAATTTTTAAATTGTACCAAATGAGTCGCGGTAGTACCACGGTACTTTAGAAGGTCAAAATGTACCAAAAAAAGTACAATTGTACCAACTTTAACATCCCTGATTTGTATAAAAAACAGCTGTTGATATTTTTAAATTGAATCGTGATCAGCTGTTTACTATGCTGCTGTCGTTTCCAAAATAATAAGTAGCTGACCACACGGCGACGATTGCAGTCAACGGCATTTGCAGTCGTGTAGCTCTGCAGTCTGCTGTGGTCTATGTGTTTATAGCATAACTTGTGAAAAAAAAAAATCAAGTACGAATTTATAATACAAGCACATCAAACTGAATCATGAATGTATCTTTCAAAAGAAATTCCGAAAAAAAATTAAAAACTTAAATGAGTTTCTTCAATCCAGTTGTTATATAAAAAATGGCTGTCACAGATTCGTGAAAATAATTTCCAGGACGAAATCAGGATACAAGGGCAGCAAACTGAACCGTAGGTGTCCTTCATAGATGGAAAATTTAGAAAAAAAAAACTAAAAATGTTAGGAAAGTTTCCTCACTCCAGTTTTTATAAATGTTATTAAAAAATATATCAGAAAGTTGTGAAAAAAATTTCCATAACAAAAGCAGAGCAGAAGGACAAATCAGAGCAGAAGCAGAACCATGGATGTATCCTTCAAAAGAGGGAAATTCTAAAAAAAAATTAAAAATCGTATGAAAATGTTCTCACCCCACTTTTTATATATGTTATAAAAAAGATATCGCAGATTTGCTAAAAAAAAATTCAAGGGCGAAATCAGGATACAATGATATCAAATTGAGAGAATTTTCAAAAAAAAAATCAAAATTTTAGGAAAGTTTCCTCACTCTAGTTTTTATATATGTTATTAAAAAAGATATAAGAAAGATGTGAACAAATAAAAATTTAATTGTAATTCAGAAAATATCAACTACAAATTACATGTAATTGTAATTGAAATAATATCAATTACTAATTACATGCAATTGTAATTGGAAAATGGGAATTACAATTACATGTAATTAAAAAAAGAAATTGGTTTTAAGAAGAAATAATAATTGACATCGCGCAGGACTGATGTGTACCCATTAGTTTTCGCCTTTTTAAGCTATATGGTAATAAGGTACTCATAATGTAGGTATTTTTGAAAATACCTTAAAATAAGCTTAATTTCTATTATTTTTATTACACAAAACTTATAATTAGAACATAAAAAAAAAACAAATTGTCTAGTGCTTCTATTAAAAAAGGCCATATTTAAGCATTCATTTTTTTTACAATATTCCCTTAAAATTTATTTGGAGAAAATAGATAATTTGGAGGCGCGGAGTAGAAAGGAGTTACCGTTTATACTAAAAAAAATATCTTTTCGTATTTAAGGAATCATATTTCACTTTTTCTTTTTAATTTTAGATTAAAAAATGTTTTAATGTGTAAATTTGGCCCCCTTATCATAAACTGGTTAATTTTAAGGAAAATGTTTCAGAAAACAACTTTTTCAACTTTTGGTTGGAAAATTTGTGGATTTAAAACTTATTTATTATGGATGGGTCTTTTTTAACCCCGCAGCACAAAACGGTTAATTAAAAAATTGGGGAAAAGAATACTTGAAACATCAAGTTAGTCAAGATTTGGTCAACCTTTAAAAAAATGGGTCAACCCTTGAAAGAATTCTTTAAAAATCAATTATAGTATAATATTTTTAAGGAGCTTTTGGTGTGTCAGTCCAAAAGTTGAAAATTTACTTACAGTGTTATCGTCAACTTATTACTATATGTTTTAAAATAATGTGAAAGATAAAGAGTATGCATATTAGGCATATACCTTTTATTTGGACTAAAAATTTAGCAGGCACTACGCTATGGGGAATATTGTACTGATAATAAAAAACATTATCTTAGGTCAATATGAAACAAAAACCTGCCGCACCGAATGCGATTTCTAAACCCTTACAAGATTTTTTTTTGTTTTAAAAATTTTAAAACAACATAACACTATTAATAAAGAAAAGTACATTTCAATACCACCCTAGATAATAAAGTCAAAATTGCATTCAGGTTATAAATTCTATTCACCGATGTTGAATCAAAGAGTAACTAAAATCAGAAAAATTATTTTAAATAGTGCCATCAAAAAAATCCTTACTTCGAAACCTTTTTTAAAATTAAAAACGCAATTATTCATATTTTTCCATGCACTATTCAACCTTGCCTGTTAATTTGCATATGTAACTTACAATTGGTAGTTCATTATTTTATGTTTCAAATTTATGCTGTACGTAAGGATGAGGTATATGAGGATGAGGTAAGGATAATTTATTACCATTTTCACACTGGGTATTTAAAATTTCAACTAAAAATTTCTGGTTAAATAGAAACGGTCATAAATGGCGCTTTAAGTTATTGCAAAATTCGATTCGATTGTTTTAATTAGCGTGTAAATTTCCATTTAAAAGTTTTTGAAAATACTGTAAATTTTTACGTACCCTTAAATGTCACCCAATTGGTGCTGTTAAATTTGGTTACTTTTCAATACTTGATATCTTTGATTTGGATACTCGATATTACTCTATACTTTTAACGGATTTTAAATTTAAAACTCACTTTCATTTTTTTAAAAAATTTTATGAACATTTTTAGTTTTATTAAAAATTCAAATTTTAAAAATTTTATTAAAACTTTTTTATAAACTATTCAATGTTTATTTCATCATATAGAGACAATCTGACAATTATAAGCCACAAATAATAATACAATTTAAATGCAAAGTCACTGATTAGCCTGTCCATAAAAAGGCAGAAACTAGTCTAGTCTGATTTAAAATTAATAGTGTTTATAATTTTTAGAGAAAAACGTTTATTCTTCTTCTCAACCTCAACATTTCTAAATTAAATTTGTCAAATGCATATTAATTAAAAATTAATTGCGACTGTCTATATGACGTTAATATAAAACTGTACTAAAGTACATTATAAAATTTGCCCTGTGGCGATGTCTCAACATAAAACGCAAAAGTTGTCAACCCTGAACGTATAAACCATACGTCATTCCGGTAACATTGTGAAATAGAGACGGAGGAGATTAGAAAAATAAAACAAAAATCTAAAAAAAGAATATTTCTGTTGTAGTGTTGTCACTTCTGAGTATAATATACAATAACAGAAAAAGCTAATAGGAAAGAAAATTGCAATTTAGCTGCATTAGATTCGAGGCCATACTTGGGTGTGATCGCTAAACGGTCATGACTTGGTATTGTTACGTTTGTAATGTAAGATGAACGCAGGTTTGATTCTTACAGCCGCAGGTTGTTGAAAAATCTATCATATGGAGACAATCTGACTATTATAAGCCACAAATAATAATATAATTTAAATGGAAAATCACTGATGAGCCTGTCCATAAAAAGGCAGAAACTAGTCTAGTCTGATTTAAAAATTAATAGTGTTTATAATTTTTAGACGTTTATTCTTCTTCTTAACCTCAACATTTCTAAAATTTATTTTTATAGTTTTTAGCTTATATTATTTCAACATTTCACCTTTGAATTTTTTCTTTTAGCAGCATTGTATTTTAATGTTCATTATTTTAGCACAGTCGCATTTTTGTATTGTCCTTCTGTCCATAATACAACTCTTAAAATAATTATCGAATACCACCCCCCCCCCCCCCCCCCCCCCCCCCCACCCAAAAAAAAAAACACATTCTTTTACTAGCGCAACACACAATTTCACTAAAAATCGGTACAGACGTTGAGAAAAAAAATCGGGTTACTTAAACGCTTATTATGAAATTTGAAGTTAAAGTTATAGTTTTGCGTCAAAGTTTTAGTCGTGAATTGTAGTTTTGTCATTTTGTGTATCAATTAAATTCTAAGGGTTTCAAAATAATAACATGTCACCTAGGAAGTCGTTATAAACTATAAAATGTTATTGCCTTTTATCAGCAAATACCTTAATTAATTCTATACCATAAACTCTATTGTATACCCATCCAACATATAAAAGCATACAAATTTTTCAAATCATCAATTTAACAAATGTTTCGAAATCAATCACTTGTTTTGTTGTATTCAATAATACCTGTTACGTGTAACACCAAAACGCAACAGAACCTAAAATAATCATTTATTACCTTCAATTTGGGTTTTGAACAACACGCACATGCAATTCAGTGTCTCTTTTTCTGTTTTGTTTTTAATATGTATGTATATACCTCTAAACGTATTTAACACATCAATTTTCATTCATCATTTCGTTCTTTAATAAGGAAATATTTGAAAAACATTTGAATTAACAGAATGTATACTGCAAGTTATTAGAATAAGAAAATTTAGAAATCTCGAGCAAATCTCAAATCAGTGATCAGGGCAAATCTCAATCAGGGATAGATCAGACAACATACACAGAAAAAATTATCTGCCTAAAATATTTAATTAAAGATTTGATTTGAATTAGATTTGATTCTAAACAAATATTTAATTGAATCAATTTATAATTGAATTGAATTTTAAATATATAAATACAATTTATATTTTAGACGCGTGCGCCCCGGTAGGCTAGTTGGTAGCGTGCTGGCTTATCAGTGCGGGGGTCGTGGGTTCGATTCCCACCAGAGGCACTGGTCTATTTTCGCTACAACGCGCCGAAGGCCATAGTAGCTAGTGCTCGGTTAGGGTAATAGTATATAATTTGTAATTATATGATTATTAATTAATAAAAAAAAAATAAAAAAAAAATATTTTAGACGTAATTCTCAAATTATTTTTTCATACACTGTATGCTTAAATAAAAATTTACTGTTTAAAATACCAAATGCATTTCAAGTTTACAAAAAAATCAAGTATACACACAAACATGCAAACAGACGCAGCATTAACCCTTATGTTTACACCAAGTTAATTTGTCACATTCATAACACCTGGGTTTAGCCAGACCCGTTACAAAACTAGACGACTTTATATGAAAACGTATAAGTTAATATAAAGATTTGGTGTGAATACCACTGATAGACCAAGTCAACTTCTTTTATCCCTTCATTATTTCTTTCCATTTTTTAAAAAATATCAACAAAACACAAACTACACCCTATCCGTCGATTTACACGATACTTTTTTTTATACGATTTCGCTTTATCACGATTTTTTTATTTCTCGTTTAAATCGAGGAATATGGAAATTAGCTCGACTTACATGATTTTTTTTTTGATTATTTAATTAAAAAACCTTTGTATACATATTAACGTTAGTAAAAAATGAATATATAAGTTATTTTTTTTATAATTCAAATGAACTGTTATTTTCTTTGCAGCTCATGCACATTGTTAGTTCAAATAAATTTTTCTTGCAATTCACAGCTTGCAATGCACAGTTAGTTTTTTCAGTTGAAAAAAAAAAATATTTTTGAAAAGCCACGTTTACTTTGTTTTAAAAATTTGAAGTAATTTTTTCAAAATTTAGGAAGAAAATATTGCAATACCTGTTAAAATATTAAGAAAATGTTGCGTATCTGGTCAGACCAGGTGGTACGGTTATGACTAGAGTTTTAAGAACCCTAAACTTTACACCCCCTTAGCAAAAAAAAGAACTAAATGTGCACTAAACTGTTCTAATATGTATCCTTGAGGATATCATGGTATATCACTAAACTGTTCTAAAATGTATCCTTGAGGATATCATGGTATAGCTTCTAAAGAAGTATTAAGAATACACGACAAAAAACAAAAAGGGCCTGGTCAGGCCCTGGTGTAAACAAAGGGTTAACAAAATACACATACCAACGTGTCGTTCACACACTTTTTTGTGAGTATCATATAGTTTGTTGTTGAAGTTATTTATAACTTTTTTCCTGTTTAATTTTCAATAAAAGTTTTAATTGATACTATCGTTGCCAAGATAGGTGCAGAATCAATTAAAATATGAATTAATTCCATAAATTTTTTAATTGAAACCCGTTTTTAGTTTTTTCTGTGTAGTTTTCAAAATCATAATAAGTGACATAATTTCAAAAATTCTGTAACCGAAAATCATAGGCTAAGAATAACGTTAACACACAGTTTTGCTTAAAACTTTTTTTTGGGATTGAATTAAGTATTTTTTATTCATTAGACTACGAGTATCAGATAATAATATTTTTTGACTTTTCAAAATTAATCTAATAGTTAGTTTACAATAAATAATCAAAAGCAAGTGCGAAAAAAGTTTTTTAAGCCTTTCAAAATAACCCAAGTTGAACTTTCAAAAAAACCACTAAAAAGGTATACGTATCCAGTCAGTTTGTTTCAGATATGATACATTTTTCCAGTCAGTTTGTCGCAGATGTGGTACATTTTTCCTGATAGGAATGCAAAGAAGAATACTGAAGCCGAAAAACGAGCAGAACTGCAATAATATTTTTTTTTTTTTTCTAATATTGTCTTAAAAACGACAAAAGTTATGTAGTTAGAGATTTTTCCCAGCTTTCTGGACGGAAGTTTTATGTAGCGGATATTCTTAGAAACATCTCGAAATAGCACCAATTGAGTTCTAAAATCTATTTCCTTTACTTTCGATAAAAAATCACAACAGACATTGCTTATGGGCATACCAGAAAAATTCAAAAAAAAAAAATATATTAAACGCTTAACTTTTATATAAGATGGTACAGAATATAAATCTGTATACAATTTTAATCAATAAAATATTTCCTTATTCAAACTCTTCACTGTGTTAGTAGTTTAATGCGTGTTATTTTTGTATGTATTATGACAAGGCAATGAATAGACCAAATTAATTTTAAGGCATTAAAACTTTTTTTTTATATTTTTTTTTGGCTTAAACGTGTTCCATATTATTTTTGTTTAATTCTTTTATTATGTTTTCTCATTCGATAGATAAAAATAGTTCATATAAAATAATGTTATTATTAATTGTTGAACTATTGTTGCCTGAGATATAGAAAAAATTACTTATCATTTTTTAAATGATTGTTATGGAAAAAAAAGAAAAGGGTAGTGTCATTAAAAGGCGTATGTTTTCAAACAAAATGAATAATTTTGGGAAAATGTTTACAGTTAAGGCAATTTGTTTAATGAGATTTAAACAATTTGAAAAATGTTATTTTGAAGAATGCAAGGATTAGGCTTTAGAGTGAAAGTTTTAATTCAGAAGTTAATAACATTGTGTGAACGGGATTCTATATTTTTAAAGTGGCATAGTTTAGGTTGTAGGTCTGCTTGAGCAGATTACGTTAAGGACTACACTGAGAGAATTATCTGCATGATATCAATGAATTTTTTCATAAGATCTATGAATTGTTACTGGAAATCATACATTGAAACTTTTCCTTAAATTATAGAATTGTATACAAAATTGTATATTATTTATTAAACATTTCATAGGACTAATGAAAAAGTTACAATAAATTTTATTTCATTAAACTATGAAGGTTTTTCATAAAGTTTAAAAAATTTTTCATTCACATTGTGAAGAAAACTTCATTAGTTTAATGAAAAAATTCTATTAAAACTCGTCCAAGAAATTTACTCTATGTAACTTATCTCAAAATAACTAAAGCTTAGGGCTTTACCATAGTTATGAATGTCAAAATTATATGGAAATATCTGTGATCAAAGTTAAACTGTAGTTTTTTTTAGAAAAGTTACTCGCCCTAAAACTTTTAGAAATGTTAATACACCCTCAAAATCAGAAGCTATTGCCGAAAAACTGTTTTGAAGACTTCGTGGACTAAAACATTTTAACATCGCCAATTTTCTATCTGTTTTTGAGTTTTGAGATGCTATGGAAGAAAAACAGTTGAGCTCTCCAAATAGATATATATATATATATATATGCACAGCGCATACTATGGGGACATCTGTACATACGCCAAAATTGTCCCCTAAGTATGCGGCGTATCGAACCAATTGTCCTCTTCGTATACGCTAGATGTATGAAAACGTTGAGGGCGGTCCCCAAAGTAATCAAATGTCCCTAAACTATGCGGAGGGACGAATAAATATATATATACATATGTATATGTATGCACATCGCATACTCTTGGGACATTTATTCGTTTTCCCCGCATAGTTTAGGGACATTTGCTTATTTTGGGGACTGTCCGCAAAGTTTTCATGCATTTTCATACATCTAGCGTATAAGATGAGGACAATTGTTTCGACACACCGCATACTCAGGGGACAATTTTGCGTGTGTAAAACATCTTTTTAATGAATCTTGATCTAACCCAGGTTACTCCCGTCAAAAAATTCTACGTTTTAAAAATAAGTAGCAGCCTACTACATAAGTATGGGCATAAGCATAACCAAATGTACAAATGCATGTTTAAACATTAATCTGAAGCCGCTTACTGTCAGGTTAATGTGTTGGAAATATCAATCACAAAACCAACAGTCACAGTAACAATAAGCATATGGTCAAAAAGGCAAAACCAACAGTTATAATAAAAAAAGTCAAGAAAATCCAAACAAATGTTAGTTAGAAATGGAAAGAACAAACAACACATAATGTAGTATGTTCAAAATCCGCCAAAACGCTTCAAGGTAATCACCAATTCTGTCAATTTCATTTGTGAAACGTGTTCAGTTATCCTGGCTGAAATAAAATATCTGGAGCCAAGTGCATTTTGAGTCTTGCTCAATAGTCTGATTTTAGTATTACTTAGTATGGAAATTTTAAAGACAGATTCTAAACATAAATTAATTCTGGTTAAATCTGCAAAAGGTATGATTAATTGTTTTTCCTACAGCCATAGAGTAATCACTTTACATAAATACTATGTCTCTCCTAAGCCTCTCGAAGTTTGCCCAACTCAGTATACAACATTTTCTCTAAAAGTCATTATCTTTTTCGTTTTTCTACGGAGTGACAACCCTTGTAATGGTTAGCAAGTTGGACTGTTACACAGGGGGTGCCGGGCTCGAATACCGGCGACGACAACATCAATTTGTATGAGTTTTCTGTCTCACACTAGTATGAGTTTGAGTATAAGTGTATGAGTTTACTATCTATCACTTCTATCTACCACTAACGGAACCAAAGTAAAATATTGAATAAGGGCTAAAAACCAAAACCGCATCTATAAATTCGCCAATCACGTGGCAAGCAACAATTGTTCTTATATTTATCACTTCTCGCAGATATATAGTGTTTCTATACTTCAAACCTTTTATATTTTCACACCTTTCATTTCAAAAAAGCAAAACCATAAATCGGATGGATTTCATGACTGTTGCTTCTCTTTAAAAAAGATACCGCTAAAACGAGATGTACTTTACAACACAAAGTCAACAAATTACAACACAAAGTCAACAAATTACATTTCTAGTATAGTTAGCCAGTTAACTTCGCTACAAGAAGAAGATTAGATCAGAAGAAGGAATGTTAAAAAAAAATTTCGATTTCTCAAATAAAAAAGATACATGTATTTCAATATCTCGTTTCCGCTAAAATGCCCTTCTTCAACAATCGCAAATTGGTACTTTAATTAAAAAACAAAAAAATAAAAAAACTTTGGCAGCTGTTTTAATATCCCTTTGGGGAATGGGACCGGTTCTGCCACAGGATCGGTCCTTTCGTGCCAGAGACCGCTCCTCTGCTAAACCCTTCCGTATGTAAACAACTTGGAACTTTAACATTGGCTTGTCATAGGATGGGGTCATTTGTCCTTTCATGCCACATGACTAACCAAAGATGGGCATACCACAAGACTGTCGCAAAAGGCCCATGTCATATAAAATAAACAAAAACTAAACAGCTTTCAATGGGTAAAATTCTGGCCCACTGGCTTTTTCTTGTTAATAAGCATTCTGGTTAAAAGGTATGTCCTCCCTTTACCAGTCACAGGATTGGTAATTTTAGGACAATTGACACTGCTTGACCCACTTCAGTATTAAATTATACCAGTGCTGTGGTAAGTCCTTCTTTAACCAGTCACTTTTAGGTCAATTGACCCATGAGGGATATAACTTTAGCCGATTTTTATGAATTTTGTCATTTTACATAAATACAAAGTAAAAAACGCTGCTTACCTACAAGCAAATTTGTAAGGAAGTAAGGCAAAATGAGTCCATTACAAACCTGCTTTCATACATCATGAATTTTATATGGCGAATTCCCCACTTGAAAGCATTACTTTTGGGCAAAATAAGCGCCGTTTCTAGCGCTTATAAAAAGTTGTGACTTTATGGCTTTCAATAAATGTCTACATTATTACGTCTTAAAGTAATAATATGAATATTTTACAAATTATTTTACTAAAATTTTACAGATATTTAATTGTTGTTCAAATTTTAGACATATATTAAAATAATTTTATTAACAGTTAAATGACTAATTATATTTTATAACATACTCGAAAACACCAAACACAATCGGAAATCTTTCGAGAAAACTGGTACAGCTCGTTTATAATCCACGATATGAAACTTTCTTGATTGAAACCTTCATCCTTGTAAGTGATTAGGGTAAGCTGATAAAAACCTGCATCTTAATAAGGAAAAATAGTAAGCTCAACATTATTTTTTTTTTGTTTATTTTTATATAAAAAACTTTCGATGCTTTTGCTGCTTCTCAGTATAAAGTAATAGTAAGCACTTACAACAGCGTATTTGTTTTCTCCTGCTTCTAAAATTTAAACATTTTTTTGCTGGGTAATAAATCATAGAAATTATTTAAAAGGTGAATTTTGCACGTCATGCTAGGAAATGGCATTCAGGTTGCAACAAAACAAAAAATTGTAAAAAATCGTAATAAATATCTTTTGATTGGCCCAAAACATTTTTGATATTTGCGTATTTCTAGGGGGTGCGATCTTAAATTTGATAATTTTTTTTAAAGGCCAGTCAGTTTTCTCTCTTGGGATGTGTACTGACTTGGACAGAGATCGTGAACAAAAATAAAGAGAACGGGTTGAGTACCAAAGAGTCGCATAGAGAAACTATTGCATAGCTCAAAAGAACAAAAAATATACAATATTTGAAATTATACCCGACTGCTGAGACAAATGCTATGTGAAAAACTAGTATAACTTAGGCTTTTAGAAAAAAAGATATAACCAGATTACCAGAATGTTTCTGTTTTTTTTTTCTTAACAAGTTATTAGAACGATTTAATACTGAGCTTCGATATCAACTAAGATACAAACTATTTTTACTGGTAAGTTGAAAGTAGTAAATAAACAGATGATAGCACATTTTTTATTTAAATTAAATGAGTTTAAGAAAAAAAAAAATAAAACCTGGTACGAAAACTAAAATTATGATTCATTATGCTGGGTTGACTGCCCAGCAAAAAATAACGTCGATTTGGTAAGCATTAACTTAAAAGAAAGCGCATAACTGGTTTGCATATAATAAAGGAATTGGGAAGGCATTTTGCTGTGCTTCCATGAATGCATTCTTTTGAAGCAGTAAATAATGCATACAAGGAAGCATTACTGTTGTCAATACACTTAAAAAAAATCGCTTTTCAGTTCCGACGGAGGTATGAATTTATTGCTTTTAGAGCACATGAAGGAAACGCTTTCCACCAGCTGAAAATAGACATACCAAGTGGGACATCGCGAACAAAAATAATGACTTCCAGAAATGCTACTGGATAAGCACTATTTTTTGCTGGGTGATTACATGGTTCGTTGGCTGACAGTGGTCACTAAAAGAGTGTGTTGTGTCGATAGATGTAGCCCCATGCATGAGTATCTAGATCTAATAGTTTAGTTTTCTTTTTCTTTCTTATGAATAAGTCAAATTGCATGTATTAAATATGACTAAGAAGCAAAGGTTTCATAGAAAAATGCAGCTGCAATATATTTCATGAGCAAATGTACATTAGGGTACTTCAACATTTTAGACGAAGGAATATTCTACCTCTTCAAGACCCAATCAGTGTGACTACTCAGTCCAAAAAAGACCCAGTCATTAGACAAAAGTGTCGACAAGCACTGGGAAAACAAAATTTCCAACGTTGGAAAAATGTTAGTAAAACTATGAAAATGTGGTCTAAAAATGTATTTCCCAAAATAAAATTAAAAAAAAGTTCATGTAAATTTTTTTGGTTCCGCCGGGATTTATAATACTTGATATTTTTAAACGTAAGCAAATGATAACTGCTGGGTAATAGTTGGCTGCTCAAATATGTCAGCACGGGCATAAAATTTGATGTTGCCAACGCTGGGAAAGCAAAAAAAAAAAGGTTTTAAAAGAGCTTTTCCAGAAAGAACAAAAAAAAAATTTATATTATATAAAAAAAAATTTAAAAAGTAGAAAAAAAACACGCAAAAAAGTGTTTGGAACGTTTGGACTACAAACTTTTTTTTATAAAATTAATGCTTTGGCAGTAGTAAGACTTTTGAGCTGTTGGTAATTTATGACAGGGTAGCACTAAGAAAACACTTTTCCCAGTCTGGTAAATCATCTTCAACAACTGTTCTGCCAGTAGTTTATTTACAAATCCTCGGTTTGCCAGTGATATAACAGTGCTGAACAAAAGTTTTTATCTTAAGGTCGCTAAATAGCACTAAACTTTTGACTGTAGTAATTAAAATTGGAAATTTTTAAAATTATTAATATGATATTGAATACCATAGAACACGATACATCGAATGCATAAAGTGTTTAGGCGAAAATTACAATTATAAATTCAAATTTTTAATTAAAATACGGATTAAAATTATTTTTGTTTTTAATTGTTGGAGTTTGGCGTCTTATATTATAAGTTGGATAATCCTCAAACTTTTGCTTCGAAGAATTTCCACTCTATTAAATTTATTATTAAAATTATTAAAAATTAAATTTCCATAAAAAATATTTGAAAAAATTTCAGTTTTTAGCGACCAGTAAATGTCATTCGATTTCGCTAAAATTCGGAACATATATTGGTGTGGTGGTCCATCCACAACGATCCAGCCTTGAAGAGCACAAATCGGTCTATTTTATTCACACGATTTTGAAGCACCTTAATGTATATTAGAAATGACGGAGTTTGTTAATCTGACACTACTACACCCAAGCCGCTGCAGCTCATGCTACAGGGTGGAACATTTTAAGTTTTGCATTTTTAATAGAAAAACAGTTTTGATTCTACATTGATAATACACACAATTATCAAAGTTAGTAAAGTCAGCAAAAAATTTTGCTGAGTCAGCAAAATTTTAGTCAAGAGGGTGCTTCCAAAAAAATTGCTAATGTCAGCAAAATCTTTTGTTGATATTCAGCGAGCTGATTTTTAGCAACAAAATTAGTAGATTCAGCAAAAGTTTTGGTAAAACTTAGTGGATTAGAAATTAAAAAACCCTTGCTAAAAATTAATAAAATTTTTGCTGCATATTAGTAGACTGAAAAAAATTCAAAAAATTTGTAGAAAAATTATACGTTAGTTAATTTATTTGCTGAAAACATTAAAAAAATATATTTTTGTGATTCTTTTTAAAATAATTTGCAATACCTTACAAAACATAAAAATTTTCACACTCCCAAATTGACGATATAAATTATTGTAATATCTAAAAACAATAGAAATAATTATAATATAAACAAAATTATCTTTCAATTACTTACATCAATGATTGTCTCAATGATGCTACCTTTTAAAGGAACACAAATGCCGCAGAGAATTATAGAAACGAATGCTAATAACAAAACGTAACATACACAACCCTTTTTTTGCAATAAGAGAAAGGAAACATAAACATCTACCTAAGATGTATGTCTTTGTATGTCACTATTTGACTACAAATACACATTTACTATTTTTTAAATTTAAATATTTAATTTTGTCGTTTATTTAATTAATAGACAATTACTTTCACAAGCCGATGAAAACACAAAATGTTAGTTGTTTCCATCCACAGTTTTGTTTTATATATGAAAAACAGGTACAAATTCTTCCATGGTTGATTTTTTTATGTGTCTTACTAGAGTTGTACTTTTAAGCATAATTTTCCTCGTCACTACTACATCTTGACATCTAATTCATTCTGCGTATAACTTTTAATCTGGTTGTCGTTCACACTATTGATGTGCTAATCAGTACAATTTATTTTAGCAAAATAAATTAGTAAAACATTAGTAAAATATTAGTAAAACATTAGTTCAAAACAGTTAAGTGCTGACTAAGTATAACTAAAAGTTTATCTGAAAACATAATTTTAGCAAAAAAATTTGCTGAAAAATAGTATACCTGATTTACAAGATGTTTTACTAACTTTTCTACAAACTTATTTATTTTTTAATTGTAGTCCATGCTTAAAATGCGAGATTATTGTCAATGCAACGAAAAATTTTCAATAATGGACAAAATTTCCTTTATTTTATGAAAGCTTTCGTTATTTTGATATATTATCGTATTTTTATTTTATACTGACGTTGCAAAAAAACTTCTGAAATTAACAGAATTTGTTTACTGACTATTAGTAATTAGCATATAGATATCAGAAATAAAACTGTTAAACTTTTGTTTTATTCGAGTTAGATTTTTGTTAGTTGAAAATATCCATTTACTCTGCTAAAATCAGCAAAAAGCTTTTGCTTAATATTTGTAGACAAAAATTAGCAAACAATAACTTTAACATCAACAAAATTGTTTCTATATTCCCCTTAAATTTAGTTGAATGCAAATAACAGTATATTTTGCTTATCAACAGATAGATATATTTGCTTTAATATTGTAGACTGTTGATTTCATTAAAAAAATCCAATAATTTTTTTTTGCTCATTTTAACAGATGAAATTGTTTACTTCCAATAAACCAAAATTGAGTTTAAATATAAGAACATTTTTGTTGATTCAACAGATTAACTTTTGCTATTGTTATCTCATTAATATTTACTTGTATTTAGCAAAATAAATCTGCTTATTTAAGTTGCTTGTTCTGCAACGTCAATTTTACCAATTTTGGTAGATTTTTCTGCTATTTTATACAAGTTTATTTTTAGTAGTGCGAGCATAATAACAGTTCATTAAAATGGGCATTACTCCTCAACCAGGGTAGAGCAGCAAGGAAAAAATTATTCTTCCACACTAAAATTGACATTCACTTATAAAATTAGTTTAAAATGATGTTGCAGAAAAAATGCTAAGCACATCAATATTATCAAGATAATAAGCGCTGGAATAAATCTATTGATTCTACGAATATTCAGTTATATTTGAGCTAAATTTTTGCTCATTGAAAGTAAAAAATTAATCTGGTCAAATCAGGAAAAAATTGCTAAATATTAGTAGACAAAAAAAATCATAAACAAATTTTAAATTTTTAATTTATTTTTTTTTTGATTTTGAGTTTTGTTAATGGGAATAAAAATCTGACCTTCTGAAATCAGCAATTAATAATTTTTTTACCAGAAAAATATACTGTTTTTTGCATTATACAAAATTTGACGTAAATGTAGAAAACATATTTTTGATACAATGAAAGAAAAATATAAACAAAGAGTTTCGAGATTTTTTCGACAAAATATAATTTTTCGGTTAAGAATAGTTAAAAAAATAGAACAATAAAAACAATTTTGCCAAATTTTAATTTTTGCTAAAGATATTGCCAATTATATTTTGTTAAGTGGCATTCGAAATTAGCATTTTTAAGGCGATCTATTTAATCGATCTAGCAGAAACTTCATATAAATGAATATAACTAAAGCCACTTGTAATATGTATGCTTAATTTTGATTTGTAACTTACCACTCGAAAAATTTAGAGATGTTTGTCAAAAGTTCGCAAGTTTTTCGAATTTCTTTATGAAGATTTAAAAAAAAAATATAAAATTTTCTCAAAAAGAAATATTTTGTTAAATCGGTTACATTAAAAATTTAAGACGATTTCTCTGCAACCGCGTTTTCTCTAAGGCTCTCTATTCTTTAAACTAACGCATAATAATGCACAAATGAGTTAAATTTTTACTTTTTTTCAGTTTCCAACTAAATTTCTTAAAACAAATTTGAATTAATAAGTCTATAACTTCTTATCGTTTGTGTTTTTTTTTTGTACCCTCTAACCGGCAAGCCCGCCTCCAGCCGGAGTATTATAAATTTGCCATTAATGCGCCAAATAAGGTTCTTATAATATAAATTTAAGCTATTTCGATAGAAAGCTAAATTTACAAAATATTTTGTAAATTTATTGTTTGTACATGGCACAGTTTGCAAGCGAGAAAGCTTTAAAGTTAACATTTCGTAAAATTTCAAAAAATAAATATTTTGAAATAAACTTAATTTTAAAAAATCTGAAAAACATATTTATGATGACTAGAAACTGTTTATATTAAACACAAAGTTAGAATGAAGCTTAACATTTTAAAAAAGCTCTAATTTTGGTAAAAGTACATACAGGATTTCATAATATTTATGAAACATTTCATAAAATGTGAGAAAGATTATCCAAGTTTGTTTTTCTTTTCAGCAAAAAACCGTGCAATGTTTATTTATTAATTAAAAATGGCCGCTAATTTAATTCAGACTTTATCTTTATCGTCTGAGTATTTTCGGTGACGCGAAATGAAACATGTAATTACCTGTCATTAGATAAATTCTGCATTAAGTTAGCGTATGAAGATATTTTAAGTAATAAAAAAAACATTTAAGTAATAAAAAAAACATTGCATTGTTTAACAAAAAACAAATGATCTTGAACTTGAATAATCTTGTTCACATAATAATTTATAATAAAATATGGAAAAAAACTGTAGGTTTTAAATTTTTCATTAAATTTTATAACATTTTCATACCAGTTTATGAAACTGTTTAATCCTGTTTATGAAACATTTAGTGTCATTTATGAGACATTTCAAAAAAGTTATGAAACTTCTTTTCATATTTAGGAAACATTTAATAAATATGAAGAATCCTGTCATCAATTTGACCTTTTATAAAACAGCTTTATCGTATTTATAAAAGTTTACATTGGACGAAAATCAATGAAGTTTTTCATCATATTTATATAGATTTTCATAAATAAGATGAAACTTTTTCGCTTAGCGTAGTGAGAATACAAATTGACATACTTTGTGGGCGCTGTGGTGTAATGGCTAGCGCGTTGCACTGTTACACAGATGGTCCCGGGTTCGATTCCCTGTGATGGCAACATGAACTTAGAAAAATAATATGTATGAGTTTTCTATCATTCATATGCGCCAACCTTCGGTGTGCCCATAGCACTTAACTCCACCGAAGTATGGAATATAATAAATCAAAGCTATGAACCAAAAAGCTTCAATAAGTTTGTCAACTCTTATCAGGTGGCGACAAAAAATGTTCTAAGACTTATCATCTCGCGCAAGTACAGTGTTGCCATGTTTGAAGCCCTTCATTTTTCCCACCTTCCGTCTCTCCACTATCCCATTTCCAAAGAAAGCAACCCATTAATAAATACTGAGAATTTTCTGAGTGTTGCTTCTCTCATAAAAAAAAACTCTGGAAACGATGTTTTACAATAACTCATTACCATATGCATATCCATATGGTCCAAAATTTACATGGTATAAGTTTAGTTGTAAAAAATTTTAGGCCGGTTAAAGAGTTAGTTGTTAGTTACCTATAACGCTAACAGGACATTGCCTTTGATTAACGTACCCTTGTGACATTCGTACTGTGACATGTCATAAGGGACATTCTCCTAACAAAAAACCAATTCATATAATTTTTTCAAAAATAATTTTTGTTTCAATTAAAAAATGTGCACAATATAAATTCACCCTGTATTATCTAACCGTCAATATATAATTTAAACGCCTTTGTAACTCCATTTGAAGTTATTATTATTTTGTATTACTTTTTTTATATATTTTTTTTTTTCCCTTTTGCATTTGTAAAAATGTTTTAAATGCGCAATTGCATTTGATTCAGTCCAGTTTTTTTGCTTTTTAGTCCATACCTCAGATTTACCAGCTGTGTTTGACTGTCTACCAGTTTGCTTTATTATCCATTATTATATGGATTAAAATAATTCACCTTCTGGGGGGCTTATTTTCAGTTCCGCTCGCCCAATCGTCATCATATCACCAACGTAAGAAATAAAACAGACCAAGAGTGGCATTAATTTACTTATGTTAGTTATGTTGACTGTTGCTGGAGTGTATGCTTGCCAGACGTTCTGTTTTCAGTAGTACGCGTACTTCTATTTCCCAATTGTCATATTTTCTGCATAACACCTAAGTATACCAAAAGTACTTTTGTTTTAGCCTCTATACTTCTTTTGGTAGTTTTTTTTTTTGTTAAAAACATTATATTAGATTTTTTTTTATATTTTTGAAAGGTTGAGGTTAGGCAGAAAAAAATTATAAACACTATTAATTATTAATCAGACTATACCAGTTTCTGCCCTTCTAATGGACAGGCGTCATGAGTGATTTTCCCTTTAAATTTTATTATTATAATTTGTGTTTTATAATTGTTTGATTGTATCTATATGAACAATTTTTTTAAAACCTGCAGGCCGTAAGAATCGAACCTGCGTTCTTACATTTCATGCGTAACGATACCAAGTCATGACCTCTTAACGATTACACCCAAGTATGGCATCGCATTGCAGTTTTCTTTCCTGTTAGCTTTTCTACTATTGTATATTATACTCAGAAGTGACAAACACTAACTAATTATTTGTTATTTAATAACAAAAAAATGTTCATAGTATAAGCAGCACATGCTGGTTATTCGAAACACCCTGTAACAATGTCTGCTCAGCGCTGCAAACTTTAACGTTATGTCTCCATTTTGGCTATTTTTGTAGTAAAATATTTATGATAATTGAGGATTTTACAAAATTTATTAAAAATGATAATTTTTAAAAATATACAATTTTAATCCAATTTTAAAATTTTGTTCTTTATAATTTACTGACAAGATTTTAGCATGATTCTTTTCATTTAAAACAACACCAAATGTGATAAAATTATCGCCAATCGAACAGAAATAATTAATTTTTCCATTTATTGGTCAACATTTTGAAAGATTTACTTTAAAAAAGGTTAATTTGTGAGAAATTTTCCATTTTCTAAGAACGTTTATTTGCCATTTTAAACTCCAATTGGGTCTAATAAGATCTGGAAGGAGCCACATTTTGTGGATCTTAAAACAAAATAATCCCTTAACCGATAAAAGAAAAAAAATTTCCTAATTTTTGAAGGGGTCACATACTTTTGGTTGTGAGGGGTGCCGGAAAAAGTAAACTTCAGTCGAATATTTTAGTTCTTAATTACATAAATTGTTACTTTTATGTACGCTATGGGGAATGAGGAGTCAATTGTCCTAAAAGTGACTGGTTAAAGAAGGACTTATCACAGGACTGGTATAATTTTATACTGAAGTGTGTTAAGCAGTGTCAATTGTCCTAAACTTACCAATCCTGTGACTGGTAAAGGGAGGACATACCTTTTAACCATAATGCTTATTAACAAGAAAAAGCTAGTTGACCAGAATTTTACGCATTGGAAGCTGTTTAGTTTTCGTTTCATTTTTGCGACAATCTTGTGGAATGTCCATCTTGGGTTAGTCCTGTTTCATGCCACTATGTAGTTTAAAGCAGGACAAATGACCCCCTCCTATGACAGGCCAGTGTTAAAATTGCCAGTTGTTTACATATGGTAGGGTTTAGCAGAGGACTGGTCTCTGGCACGGAGGTACCGATCATGTGGCACATGCAGAACCGATCCCATTGCCCATAGGGAAATTAGTTTACAAAAAAAAAAAAACATAAAAACAGTCCAAGTTAAAAGATATTAAGTTTTTTTGTTTCCATTAACAAATTGAATTTTAGAAGCTAAGTAAATTTCTAAGTACGCGATTGATATATTATTTCAACGAACTTGCTGAAGTCATAGACCTAACAAAAGAGAGTGTTGAAAACGAGTAATTCCCCCATGGGGAATGAGGAGTCCATTGACCTAAAAGTGACTGGTTTAAGAAGGACTTATCACAGGACTGGTATAATTTAATACTGAAGTGGGTTAAGCAGTGTCAACTGTCCCAAAATTACCAATCCTGTGACTGGTAAAGGGAGGACATACCACTAAACCAGAATGCTTATTAACAAGAAAAATTCGGGGTAGGGCTTAGCAGAGGACCAGTCTCTAGCACGAAGGGACCGATCCTGTGGCACACGCAGGACCGGTCCCATTCCCCATAGGGTAGTGTTGGATCGAAGACTTCGGCCAATAAACGATATCTGATCGATTTTTTTTTTTGATATTTGGAGACAATGTGGACAAATTTTGATATTGAAAACATATTGGTTAGCAGTTTTAATTTGATTTAAGTAACAAGTTTACGCAAAAAGCCGAAGTTTAGCTGCAAAGTTCAATAATCGGCAGCCGAACTATCCCGATTAGGAAATATAAGCCCAATAAATATTTTCCCTGTGTCAAATTTGTCCATAATAATTTGAAATACCGAATACAGACAAAAAGCTGTTCTCACCGAAGTCTTCTGTCAAATACTACACTTAGAATAAAGACCACTGCAAATGTAGTTAAAAATAATTAAATTTCACTTAAAGAAAGGACGACTTACATTTCAGTAAATTCAACTAACATTGTCATTTGTTTTTTAATGTTCAAAATATTAACCATAATTGAAGTAAATCCGACATACCACCACAAATGTAAAAAACACCGTTTTTTTTTTAAATAACAAAAAACGACTGTAAAAAAATGAATGTAAAATCATTTTTATAGGAACTAGAAAGTTAGTAAAAAATTGTATTTGTTCTACAAATGACTGCCATTTACATTAAAATGAAAGAAACTGTATTACAATCCACACAACTACATATTTTTAAAACAGAAGTTCCCTGGGTATACTTTAATGTACTAAATTTTACGATTTTTTTAAATAAAAGTTTGTACTTTTTTTTTCTTAATTGTACTGCTTTTTTTTCGATGTACGTTTTGTTTGTCGATTTCATATCTGGCAACCCTGTTGGAGTGACCGTTTGGAATAGAGTATCTGACGACTGCAACAACAAGAAATTGTGCATAAACACCATATGAATGTGTTGTTTGGTGTCCAAGTTCTGGTTTTTGCCAAGGTGTTTTAATTTTCTCTCTTGTCGTACCTCTTACCGAACTATAGTATAGGTCTCTTCATCACTGTTTTGATCACTGGTATAGAAGCAGTAACCCACCTTTTGTTGAAGGCATTGTTAAAGCGAACGACCGACAATGAGTTGTTGTTACTTTGTGGTTTAGTTCAATAAATGAACTTACAATTCAAATGTTTAAAAGTTCGTCGTGAAGGAAGGTATTCTAAGATTAAGATTGGGATGTAGTCCAACAATTTGATTATGGCTCTGTGTTGCACTGCTTCTCTAGATTTTTTTTTTTATTTCACATTTCACATTTCGATAGTTTGAAGTTTTTTCAATTGATGGTAACCGATTTGATGCGGGTAAGGGTAACGATATTTTTTTATAATTTTATTTCGGTAACAGTTTTTAGCATTAACGGTATTTTACTCATTTCGATAATGTTATTTTAGCGGTAACGGCAGTTTAATTATTTCGGTAACATTATTTTAAGGATAACGGTTTTTTACGTTATTACGGTAACTGTATTTTCAGGGCTTTGAATCGATAATGGTATTTTAGCGATATCGAGTGACCTCTCTGCTTTTTTCTATACGCTGTGAGAATGTTGACGAAAAGTTCGCAGAAAATAACAGCTTTTTAAACAAACTCATTGCCTTATATTTGACTTGCTCGATATTTACTTTAAATGCCCTTTTCCCAATAAAACATATTAAAAATCGTTTAACACGGACCGATTTTCAATCAACTTTTTTTTTTTTGTTTTTGTAAAGGACTAAAAAATGGACTAAACAGACAGTTTTAAAATGCGTCCTTGTTTCTTTTTTTGAAAACTAAAATCATCGATTTTTTGGGTGTTTATTTTAATTATTTTTTTACTGTACCAATGTACCATTGAAATGTTTTATTTTTTAATTTTAAAAAAATTAAAGCCAAAAGTTTATTTTTCGATCTTTTATCATAAATAATGATGTGAGCAAGATTATTCAAGTTCACAATCAGTTGTTTTTTGTTAAACAAAAAGCCGTCCAATGTTTATTTAATAATTAAAAATGACTTCATCTGCTAATTTAATTCAGGTTTTATCTACTGACAAGGTTTATAAGGTTAAAATGCTTTATTTTTGATTTGAATTAGTTCAATTCTTCCAATTTTGTTTTTTACTTCTCAGAAAGTAAATAAAACAATACGGTAAAGTTGTTAATATTTGAAAATGAAAATTATTCAAGTTCGAGGCCATACTCTCTATTTTTTTTTTATTAGGATATTATCCTAACAAATAATCTATAGAGTTTTTTGTTTTAAAATTTATTATTTGATCCTATCAGGAATGTGTTGATAGATCTATTTCGGGAATTTTCTAGGTTCCCATCATCAGAACATGTTTTGAAAAAGGTAACAATCCCATGCCAAACATCAAACATTCATATAAACTAGTTTACTCACTACATAAGAATTAATATATAAGCTCGAAGTTAAAGATTATCACCATTAATCAAATAATAAATTGAAAACTTGTTTGTTATGTGCAAGGTCCACCTTTGGTGGATATTCAATACTCGTTTTTTTTTTTTTTCCTCCTTTTTAGTTTTGTTTCGTTTATAAACAAAAACAGGAGGAGTAAACTAGACTGGACTTTGTCTTTTATACAAGTTTGATGTAATTTTTATTAAAAATAAAAAATTTTGTTTCTTCGACCTTTAATTGTGCAATGAAAATGTTGTTGATATTTTTCCTTCAAAAATTATAATTTTTGTAAATCTTCTACCCCTTTTACATTGGTCCTCTGAAAATTGTCGGTAATGCGAAATGAAACATGTAAGGAACCATCAGTAGATTAAGTCTGCATTTAATTTGCTGATGAAGACATTTTTAATTAATAAATAAAGATTGGACGGGTTTTGTTTAACAAAAAACAAATGATCTTGAATAATTTTGTTCATATCATGCCTTCAAAAAAGGGTCTATAATGAAATGGCCAAGAAGGTTGCCATGCCTCGCAAGGCATAGAAAATCAAATCATTTAAAATTTTTTTGAGATATTTTCGAAAGTGCTTTTTTGATGATCTGAAATCGCATTTGTCCTGTGGTTATTAAGCATTTTAACATTTGTAAAAAAACGAAATCGTGAGACCGTTATGAAGATTTTGAAAAAATTTCAAATATATTTTTAAGGTGTAATAAACTAAAATATAATAAAAAGTTTTTAATCAAAATAAATTCGTATTATGTCTTAGCAAACCTTCCTTACTAGTTCATTTGATCATTGTTATTGTTGTTCTGTTAGGTATAGTCGATTTTCCCCCCTAGTCTTAATAAGTTACTATCTACATTAGCCAAGTTATAACCAAGTATATTCATAGCTACCGGGGATCATTTTGGCCAATGCAAAAACATGTTATAAACAACTTTGTAGGGTAAACCGTGGCTACTTCGTCACTGGTGCACATTCGCCACATAGCTTTTATATCATTAATGAAATTTTTATTACTTTAAAAAACATGCATTGATTATGTATGATCGTTATTTGCTCTAACTTTAACAGAACTTCTCCCAATACCGGAAATAATTCTGATACATAAAAATACTAAATAAATTTCGAAATAGCACAAAATTTCTTAGTGTCAAAGAACATTTGTTCATTTTACGAAAGTTTTAGTTATTTTGACAGTAATTTCATATTTTTATGCATGGATTGTTATGAGTGAGCAAGCACATTCTCTTGAACTAATTTCTTAACAATATATCTTTAACGACACTTCTATTTTTGAGAGCCTATTACTTTTGATACACTCATAGAAATAAACATATAAAAAAAGCAGAAAAGTTATAAAAAATTTGTTGAAAATGACGATGAAGAGAAAACTAATCAAATTAAGAGATATTTTTTTAAATATTAGTAGGATAACAACAGCATAAATAAAATTGTTATAAATTTAAGTAATACTTGAGATAAATTTTACTTAATTAAAAATGCAATGCATTCTGCTTAAATCAGCAAAAAGTTTTGCTAAATATTTGTATATAAAAAAGAGAAAACAAAAACTGTAACTAAGATTAGAAGATAAAAATATAAAAGTTATTCAAGTTAGAGGCCATTTATATATATAAAACTCATTTTCTGTTTGTTTGTTCTTTTTTTTTAACTTTTTTCGTTTTTTTCGAATACAAACTTCTAAGAAAGTTTTAACAGACTTTTTTGAAATTACTTACATATATTCTACGTTCCCCGATGAAGGCCTCAGTAAAAGTTTCATTACCATAGCCCACTTCAATACCGACTTCTGAGCAAAAACGTCAAAATCAAAAAATTCCACTATCTATATATATAAAACTCATTTTCTGTTTGTTTGTTTTCTATACAAATTTGCAATTCTCAACGGCTTTTCCCACTTCTACGCCTACTTTTGACAAAAAATTAAAAGTTTTTCACCTTTTTTTGACTTTTTTCATTTTTTTCGAATACAAACTTCAAAGAAACTTTTAACGGATTTCTTTGAAATTACTCACATATATTCAACGTTTCCCGAGGAAAGCCTCAGTAAAAGTTTCATTACCATAGCCCACTTCAATACCGACTTTTGATCAAAAACGTCAGAACCAAAAAATTCTTCTATTTTTAATAAAGCTTATTTTTTTTAATTTGAAAGTATTAAATCCAATCGAAACATTTTAGTAAAAACCATTTCGATTTTAAGAATTTTTTCCCCCGTATAATATACCTACTGATTTTTTTGCAATGTCTGTATGATTTCATTTTTTAAAAATTTTATTTTTCCTTACCGTTTTTAGCAATAACAAGTCCATAAAAAAAAACAAAAAAAAAATTCTTTAAGGATAAACCGTTTGGAAACCATGCACTAAAATCAATATGAGACATCTTCTATATATATAAAATTAATTTTCTGTTTGTTTGTATGCTCGTCATACAAACTTTTATTTCTCAGCGAATTTCTCCGAAATTTTGTATACTTGATCCTTTTACTACAGGGAAGGTTGCAGTTTAACGGCCACGCCCACTTTTTTGGCCACTTCAAAAAAAATATGAATTTGTCATTTAATAATTGTACAGCCCACATTGGTATATATTTTAAGACTTTGTTTTCAATATGTGTTATTTCAAAAGTATTTGAGTTCCGGGCAAGACCGGGTACAAACTGTTAGTACTTTATATTTCTTTATGAGGACATTGTCCTAACTAATAATCTATAGAAACAAGTAATCTGTTAGGACAATATCCTAATAAAGAAATATAGAGTAGGGCCTCGAACTTGAATAATTTTCATTGCACAATTTAAGGTCGAAAAACATAATTTTTGTTTTGAATAAAAATTATATCAAACTTGATAAAATATATCTAAAAATAGAATGTTTGTGTGTGTTAGTGTTGTCACTTCTGTATAATAAACAGGGAGAACCAACTTCGATTGACTGATTTTAAATGCTTATAACTTTTTTATTTTATTTTTTTTTAAATGAAAGTATAACTCATAAAATTTTTTCAGCCAAGTATGAAAATTACATACATTAAATGACGTCCTTTTTCCTGTTGGCATTTAATGGCTCTTTTCAATACGTTTTGCATTACGTTGCGCAACGGTTTTGGATATAATTCTGTAATTTCTGTAATTTAAAATGCTGTTTGTTTTGTGGTTATTGCCGTAAACCAGTCCCCACAACAAAAAATTAGGGGCCGTCAAATCTGGTGGTCAACAAACGAGTTGGGCACGGTCATCAAAAAGTTCTCGCAAAATCGCCAGTGTGTCTCTCGTTGTATGAGCTTAGCTCCATCTTGCTAGAAGCATATGAGTCGTTCAGTGGATAAAGGGAATGAGTCCATTTTTGGCGTTTTTGAGATTTAGCGTGGATACACTTCCTTTAATGACTAACAATGTATGGTAAAAATTTTGTTTTCAAATTTCAACGGAAAACCCCTTTTAAAGACAAAACATTTTTTTGTACGAAACACAAAATTTTTATTTTCAGTGGAAAAAGGGAATAAGTCCACGCTTGCATTTATATTGCATTAATCACTTGTTAACTTTGCTTTTAATCACTATTATTTTTTTCTATTTCTTGCCTCTCTTTGAGCTTTCGCTACTTGCCAATTTTTTGTGTTCTTTAAATTGTTGTTGTACTTAGTTGATTGCTGCATGAGAGCAGCAATCGGAAGCGTAACTGTAATCCAACTTTATGCTTTATTACATATGAATTCGACCATTGATCGATGTTATGATATCGCTGTGGTTAGAAGAGTTTCTAATTTAGTAAGTGCAGTGCAGTGAGTGAGTAACCTTCGTCGTAAGTTACAACCTTCCTGCTAAAAAGCATTTGAAAAAGATTTCGTAAAAATATTTTAATTATTTGACCTGCGCATATTAAGTAAGTAAAGTTGAATAGTATTTTTTTAAATATTATAAATATTAAAGTTTACTGTTTATAGTTAAATAGTGCTAAGAATGGACGAAAACAACAATAATGAGGTCAATGTCGAAAGTGGTGATTCAGATTTTTCATCAGTTGGCTTTCCACGTGTCTCAAAAAGGCGAGTGACAAGAATTGTATACTCGGATTCATCGTCAAATAATGATGATGAACTGGCAACGATCTCAGTTGGGCAAAAGCGACGACGAAATAGTACTGAATGGCGAAAAAATGTAAGAAAGTTTCGTCGAGTCAACGGTTTGCAATACACAAATAGCTCAGGCTCTATTGTATCAGCAAAAACATTTGCGGATGTAGTTTGTCGATGCAAACGTAACTGTAATTCCAAAATTACAGTTGACCAAAGAAAAGCGGCGTTTACATCCTTTTTTAACTTAAACTCCCATACACAACAAAATATTTTTATTAGAGGTTGCGTTGCGTCGAAAATAGTTGAAAGACAGCGTCCAAGAAATGATAATCCAAAGCCGAGATTTCATACTTTTTCGTATTCTATTCGAATACCAGACCAAGGCGACATTACTGTATGCAAAAAGTATTTTTTGGACACATACCACATAAGCAACAAACGACTTTTTAATTGCAGTCAAAAAATTCAGGTTTCGGAATTAATAGACCAGCGGGGAAAACACATTCGAACTAATAAAATTGATGACACACCCATCATTAATCATATAAACTCATTTCCGGCTTATACTAGCCATTACAGCAGATCGCATAATCCGCAGCGCAAGTATTTAAATTCCAACTTAAACATAAGAAAAATGTACGACCTTTATGTTGAGAAGTGTAAGTCGGACAGTCTTGAACCTGTAAAAGAAAAATTTTACTACCATATTTTTTCTACGAAATTCAACTTACATTTCAAACACCCATCCAAAGATACTTGTCAAATGTGCGATTTACTAGAAATGAGAATTAAGTCATCGGTTGACAATATTATCTCAATACAAGAAAAGGAGTGCCACTTATTAAAAGCTCAAACAGCCCGAAGCCAAATGGCAGCGGATAAGCTAACTGCTTCCGAAAGCACTTATGTGTTTTGTTTCGATTTGCAAAAAGCATTAGCTTTTCCCAAGTTAACCACATCAAGTGCTTATTACAAACGTAATTTGTACGTATATAACTTAGGATTCCATGAGTTTCAAAACAATGCTAGAGACATGTTTGTTTGGCCAGAAACTGAGGGATCAAGAGGCTCGCAAGAAATCGCATCTTGTTTGATCAAATACATAAAAATGTTTGCTGATACGCACGATCGGATTGTTTTGTGGTCTGACTCATGTACTGGACAAAATAGAAATATCAAAACTGTCTTAAGTTTACTGAAATTAGTTCAAAGTACTGATATAAAAGCTAAGTCGATTGAAATGAAATTTTTAGTAAGCGGACATACCTACTTACCAAATGACGCCGATTTCGCCGTTATTGAGTCTAACGCAAAAAAATTCAGCACATTTATTCGCCAAATGATTGGATAAATATAATCGCAACATGCAAAAGAAAGGAACAGTTTCGAGTGGTTAAAATGACCCATTTTGATTTTTTCTCTACAAAATCCTTGGAAAATAACGTTTGCAATCGCAAAACCAATACCGCGGGAAAACCGGTAAACTGGCTCCAAATGAGGTGGATCAAACTAGAGAGATCGAAACCATGGGTAATACAATATAAAATAATTTCGATCAAAATTTTGGATTTGAAAATATAAACATAAGAAAGAAAGGTAAAGTAATGTTATTGAATAGCGTGAGTCAAAGTCTATTGTATGCTGAAACTAGAGCTGTAACAAAAGAAAAGAAAAAGGATATGATTGATTTATTAAAATATATCCCTCCCGTGTACCATACTTTCTATAAAAACTTAAAAACAGTATCAAATCAGAAAGATTATTCTGAAGAAGACATAATATTTAGTTAAATTTGTTATACTTACGATTCATTTAAAAAGAAGAAATTTTTTTAGTTATTTTTTGTTTTAAAAAGAAGAAATGTTTTATGTTATTTTTTTAAGTTCATTAAAAATAAAACTGTGCGAATGCACTGAACTAAAAAACAAATTATCTGCAGCCTTTTTTTTGCAAAATTATAAAAAATGTACTCTTTCCAAAATATACTAATTCAATTAAAACACTACGCGAGGTAAGCCAATATTTAGATGGATATTTTTTCTTTTTATTTCCGAACGAATGCTCAAAGTCAAAACATCATTAAGTTGCATTTTTACGCTATCGATTTCAACAACAAAAAATTTGGTGGACTTATTCCCTTTTTCCACTGAAACTCTTAACAATAAAAACGTATTTGTATCATATTAACGGGTTCTGTGAACACATACACTTACATACTAACATTATATATTTACAAATTGTAAAAGAAGCCCTAATAATTAATTTTGCAATTTTAGTTTTGAGTTTTGTTGTAACAACTAGTTTTAAAGTCAACGTCAACTTTTCTGTCGTTTTTCTCCATTTCAAATTTTTGGACTCATTCCCTTTATCCACTGAACGACTCATATGTGAGTATTATTGAGAACTGGCGGGCATGAAAAAATTTCCAACAAGGTCCGTTATACTTCCCCGGATACTGTTTCAGGTCCCCAGCTTCATTTTTGAAAAAATATTTACCGATAGCTCCATCAGCCATAATTCCATACCAAACCTTGCATCAGAGAAGCTGTAATTGTCACTGATGCACCACTCTAAGATTTTGGGTACCCCAAATTCGGCAGTTCTGTTTTTTACATTATCCATTTAAATAAAAATCGCTCATAATGAGATTGTTCGAAAAGTTTGAATTTTCTCTCCCAAGCAAAATTAATCAAAATTCAACAATTTGTTCACGTTCATATATTGCGTATGATGACATTGTAAAACTTTATTAAATTGTTTATTACCTGAAAAAAAATAATATTAAAAACTGAATAAAAAAAAAATTAATAATCATTTCAAATCAGTCAGTCGAAGTTGTCCCACCGCGTAGAATAAAAGATATGTAAATAGGAAAGAAAACTGCAAACTGTAATAGTTAAGCGGTTACGCCTTAGTAGAGACGCAGGTTCGATTCTTCAAAAAAAAAAAATTATAACACACAAATTAATAATATAATTTAAATGGTAAATCACTGATAAAGCCTTTCCATTACGGTGTCCCGACAAAGGATGTTTTACGAATTCGCTTGAGTAATAGCACTCAAACGATGTATTTTGAACAGCTGAATGGAAAAAATATAAGAGCAATTTTTTATAGGGTACTTTTAGGTACCGCCACGCGTTTTAAGATATCAAAAATGCTATCTGTTGTTAAAAAAAGCTGCTTTGCTTTTTATTGAAATAGGGCTCAAAAGTCTAGTTATGTGGGGCATAATATGAGAAAAATATATATCGCACACTTAGTTCAAAAGTGACTCAACTCAAAATTTTTAATTTTTTTAGAAATCGAAAAAAAATATTTACAACTTTATACCAATTGAAACATAAAGAAAGACATAACTGTTTTTTAGCAACAGTTAACAACAACAAAATACACTGATATCTGTTTTATAGATAAACAAGTGTATTGTGCATAAAACCGAAAAATTAAAATTTTGGGTTGAGTCACTTCTGAACTAGGTGTGCGATATATAATTGTTTTTTTTTGGTTTTGGTCTACCGTAGAATTTTTATATGTTTATTTAGTACATAATAACTAAATAATTTCCTAAATTGAGTATAAAATCTCTCATATTACACTTTACTACTTTTTTTTAAATTTTAAGCTTACAATTAGTTAGATGCCATTTAAGACTTTTTGTGAAAAAAGTCAAAATAATTAAAATTATCATATAAATGCTGAAAACCTAAAAATGTTCCGGTGGACCAAAACTGTTCTGAAAAAATTTATAAATATTTTTCTCAAAATAAGCTCTACATAACAAAAATTTTGAGCCTTATTTCGATAAAAAGTAAGACAAATTTTTTGGGGCAAACATACCATTTTTTACATCTTAAATCCAGTGTCGAATCGTAGAAGTACACTCCAAATTCCATATTCAGTTCTTCAATATGCATCATTTGAGAGCTAATACTCAAATCTTTTTTAACAGGATGTCCTACTATCCATTGGAAAAATCAGAAACTATTTAGTCCAGTTTGATATACATATTACACCGTTCAACAAAATCAGATAAATCCGATGCATGGCTGTTGCGACCTATCATTTCTAAATGACTTTAGGACGGAGATCACAAATATGGCCCTCGAATTTCAAAGTTGGATACAGTTAAAGACATATTTGCATAGAAACCTTTGTAGAAAATTAAAATTTGTTAATAAACTTTTTACAACAAATACGATATCCGAGGCAGTTTTAGTGTTAAACTGTTTTATTAGTATCTAATTTTTTAGAGGAAAACCTCAAATTAAGTTGAACACAGGAACAGGGAACTGTAGAGCTGATGAGCTTGCAAGGCTAGAAACCACCCTGCGAGTTCCTGCGGAATTTGCTGGAGTTGGTGTTCCCCTAGCAACCTGTAAGCTGAACAATCGGCTCTACTCCGAGAGGGCGACTGACCTTAGGTGGGCTAATGGCGTGACTTGTGTGGTGACAAGGCACATCTGGCCGGCTCTAGATCTGGGGCGAACGAGGGGGTTCCTGTCGCTTTCCAGGTGGGAAATCTCTAACATGGTGGCGGTGATAACCGGCCACTGTCTTATTAGCAGGCACGCTCGTAGGTTGGGGGTGTTATCGCCTGACTTCTGTAGAAGCAGCGGGGACGACGAGGAGGAGGAGAGTATTTAGCACTTTCTCTGTTTATGTTCTGCGCTGGCGCTACGTAGGAGGGCCTCACTTGGATCGGCGTTCATTCACGATCTTGGGGATCTTTCAGGTGCTGGTATTCTGCACCTCCTTAGCTTCGTAAGGAGCTCTAACTGGTTCAACAGTGGAGTCTGATCGGTAATCAGTCAGTCTCGTGGCATCACAACGGGCCTCAGAGTCTAAGTGTGCTGGGGATCACGGAGCCGGCTACCACTCCGACCTAACCTAACCTAAGTTGAACACAAAAAAAAGTGTAGTTTACTAAAGTTAACAGGAATATTTGGAAAAAAAATTGCTGCTGATTTGAGAATGGCAGTTTTTTATTCGCATAAGAAAATAAAAAAAAAAAATGTATGAATTTTACATTTTCAGTGATTTTTTGTGCCTTAGTCGGCATATTTTTTGTCCATATTATCAGATTAATTTGTTACTTTCAATAAAATAAAATTATTTAGATTTAACAGGATTATTTCTGCTATTCTTATCTTTCCGATCAAAAAAAAAAGTAACATCTCAAATACAAAATCAGATCTCATTTGATATAGATCGATATTTATTTTTATCTAAGTTTATCTCAAAATTATGGTATCCCGTAATATCCCATTAGATCCTTCAAATGTATTACTGGACCCTTTATTGGTCCTGAACCATTCTGTGGAATACCTGCGGGGTATGTTAGGGAAAGGCTCAGGGCATGGAGAGAGTCTGAATTCTCTGGTTACTGGGAAAACTCTCCTGGTCAGCGCCAGGCTAAAAGATTGATCTCTTTTTCCAGTAGGGGGTCGAGGCGACTCTTGTCGCTTGAAAGGGGGGGGGGGGGGGTGGGGGTTTGAGGACCCTGGCGTCGTACTTAACTGGACACTGTAATCTCAGATACCATCTGCACAAGAAGGGTCAATCGGACACGGATTTGTGTAGGTTTTGCGAGATGGTGTCTGAGACCTCGGAGCATGTTCTCTGCGAATGTCCCAGGCTTTGTGATAGGAGACTTAGGTTTCTAGGTGATCGCTTCATTTCGCCTTCCGACATCGCGAACATTTTGCCTAATAGGATAATTGGCTTTATAGGTAGCTTGAATCTGTAGGTAATCTTAGGCAGCAAAAAAGACCTACATTGGTCGCGGTGCATAGTGCCTTCTGATCTAATCTAATCTAATCTAATTACTGGATTAAATAAGATCAAAATTGGGGTATCCATTAATGGCTGCTTAAATATCCTGATGTATCCAAAAATATCCCATTGGATTAATTTAGATCTACACTCAAAAAAATAAGTAAGTGCAAAAGTTAGTAAAACGTCTTGTAAATCAGGTATACTATTTTTTTAGCAAATTTTTTGTTAAAATCGTGTTTTCAGCTAAAATTTTTGTTATACTTATTCAGCACTTAACTGTTTTATACTACTGCTTTACTAATATTATACTAATGTTTTACTAATTAATTTTGCTAAAAAAATATGCTGATAAGCTAAAATAATAGTGTGGATGACAGCCAGATTGAAAGATATACGCAGAATGAAGTAGATGTCGCGGCATGTCAAGATGTAGTAGAGAAGAGGAAAATGATACTAAAAAGTACAACTCTAATAGGACATATAAAAAAATGAACCATGGAAGATTTTTGTATCTGTTTTTCATACATAAAACAAAATTGAGGATTAAAACAACTTAAATTTGCGTTGTTACCGGCTTGTGAAAATAATTGTCTATTAATTAAATAAAAGACAAAATAAAATATTTAAGTTTAATATGTATTTCTGAACTAAATGTTTATAGATTAATAATCTAGTGTGGTCAAATTACAAACAAACAAATAACAGACATGTAGACAGAGTAAGGCGAAAGACAAAGACACACATCTTAGGTAGATGTTTATGGTTCCTTTTTCTTATTGCAAAAAAGGGTTGTTTTTTTCGTTTCGTTTGTTTTTGTTTATTTTTTCGTTTCGTTTCTATAATTATCTTCGGCAGTTGTGTCCTTTAAAAGATAGCATCATTTAGACAAAAATTGATGTAAGTAGTTGAAAGAAAATTTTTGTCATGTTATATATATTTATTTATATATATTTTCAGATATTAAATAAATTCATGTCGTCAATGTGGGAAAATGAAAATTTTTATATTTCGTAATTATTGTAAATTATTTTTAAAAGAATCACAAAAATATGTTTTATGATTTTCAGCAAATAAATTAACTAAATTACAATTTTTCTACAAATTTTTTGCGTTGTTTTCAGTCTACTAAAATTCAGCAAAAAATTTATTAATTTTTAGCAAGACTTTTTTATTTCTAATCTACTGACTTTACAAACTTTTTTTTTGAGTGTACTTGGATCTAATTAGATCCAAAAGTGCGTTAGTTTTGGTGGATAGAATGAGACATTTTGAGATTATATTAGATTTACTTAAATCCCACGACCAGGCGCGCATCTAGGAAAAGGTTTTGGGTAGGGAACCTAGAGTATTTTTAATTCATTTTTTAATCTTATTTACATTTTTGTATTGAAAAATGTAAAAAAGATTACACGGTTCCCCCTCGAACCGCGCCTGCCCACGACATATATTATTTTTAATAAAATTTGTAAAAATTAAAAAAATTTGTTTTGACAACTGCGCATATGTATATGTATGGTGTTATATATAACAATATTTAATTATATCTTATATGCATAAAAAAAATAGTAATCATGTTGGACCATATATAATCATATCTCAAACTAAATTGTTAATCTTGTGTCATATATGAAATCTTACATGATTTAATGTCAATTTTAATTATGTATCGAATTGCAGTATACATATGGCACCATATATAAGCATATCTTATATCACACAAAAAAATATGTTTGTTTAAGACTACATATATATTTAATTATATAGCTTATATGTCACCATATGTGAACATATTGTGTTATATATGTATTATTGTATTATTATATATGAAAATAGACCCACCATATCTTATTATGTATAGCATATATTCTTTACATCTGATTTTATAAAGGTCAATATATAATAATATATCTTTATATACTCTTCCACATAAGACACATATAATAGATGTGGTCATGAATGACACCATATATAATCACATATTATAATATATTAGAAGATCAAAAAAATTAAGACCAACTATAATTTTTTTACTCGGGTTGCTAATACTTAGAAAAACAGATCTTGTGAATTATATTTTTTCCCGTAAGTTTTTGAAATGAAAATTTGCTGGGAATTTTTGAAGTTATCACAAAATGTCAACACTAATAAAAAATGTGTAAATATTTTTGAAAAAACTACTAACAATTTTTTAAAATGACGTGACAATAAAACTTATTAAAATTTGTAAAATAAAATATAGTAAATTTTAATCTGCTAAATCTACAGAAAAAAATTTTGGCTAAATTTTAGTTAGTTGTACATTTGATACTTTTTGTTTGCTGTTTTGTATACAAATATTCAATATGTGATCAAATGATAGCAAACTTTCGTTAATCTTAAAAAACAATAAAATCTTACTCGACCAACATATTACCGATTAGTTTTGTAAGACGAAGTCACCCAGCTCACCCTATTTCGCTATAGTATGTTGTAATGCTTCAATAAGTCATGGTTGCATGTTGTCGTCTGTTATTGTAAAGTTTAGGCTCGCGTCTACGGAGACACGCCTAACCGCAAGGCAACCGTTTTTCTTGTAGTTTCATTGTTTAATTTTAAGTAAAGTTTTGCTTTAATAAATCTTTTGTTTAAGATTCAAAACACAATTCCCCATTCTTTTGTTAAACCTTTTTGGACAACTTGCTTGTTCGTTGAAATATTCGAGGATTACATGACCCACAAGTGTTTTAAGTCAGGTATTATTACTTAAACAAAACTTAATAATTTAAAGTTTTGTTTAGAAGTTATATATTAAAAAATATTGTGATAGAGCAATGCACTAGACACGCTTCCATGAACAAAAATATAAAATATGCAAAAACTCCCATCGTAGAAACGTCAACCTTGCTCTCTGCAATACAAATAATAAGGACTTACTAATAACTAGAAAATGTCCCAATTATTTCAATACAAAATATAATACGTTACCTATAAGTACTTATTTTTATAATTTTAATGTACTGATAGAGTAGCGATCTCATTATTTGTTCCACTCTAGTAAGCATATATAAAAGTACTTATTTTTGACTTTTTAAAGCTGGAAAGTAATGACATTTAATGCAAGAAAGGCATTTATGTTTTTATCTATCTATTTTTATGTTACCATATATTATGAAATGTTGTTATATATATACCCATATACAACAATACATGTACCTGACGTCCTGTGATCGAATCATAGATCGACCACAAAAAAATAAATCGAGTTATAACAATTTTTTACGGATCTTAAACTAAAATTATACCCTTTCGTGCCAATAGCAATTGCAAATTATTTTTATTGCAACTTTTTATATATAATTTTATATTCCCAAGTAAAAAAAAATATATATATTTTAAATTTTCGTATTATATATAATTATATCAGAAAAATTTAATTGTATAACATTAGATCTAATATCATAGCATTATATATTATTTAATTAGATCAAAATTGATTAAATTAGATATAAATTGATACAATGGCATCCGAATTTCATAGTCATCAATATGTATAAAATTATACATAAGGTAATAGAATTATATCCAGTTAGATGCTATTGCATACAAATATCTGCAATTGTATGTGACATATGTAATCGGATATATACTATATGAAGTACATATTATATAAACAAAGACATAATTATATATTTGAGATATTGTTCTATACGATTTTGTTTGATAAAGTCTTATATACTGATATCAAAACTTTTTTATTTGGGTTGTCATTTACAACAGTTTCTTTAAAATTTCGAAATTATGTTTGTCTATGGGCGAAAATACTTTTTTTTCAGATATGAGTAGATACATGAAAGTTATGTAGTACCCCAGCAGAAAATATTGACTAAAAACCAATTCTGGAAGGCATTATTTTATTACCGAGCGGTTCCAAAACAAGGCATGATTTTTTTCGCGATGTCCCACTTGGTATGTCTATATTTAGCAGGTGAAAACCGCTTGCTTCGTGTGCTGTAATAAGTAAGCTATAAATGCATGACTTCGCAGGATTCAGAATCGCTCTTTTGTCTATTGAGAACACTAATGCTTCATTGTCTGCATTACTTACTTCTTCAAAAGAATGCATTCAGGGAAGCACAGCAATGGACTTCACAATTGCTTTATTGCATGCTTACCAAATCAAGGTTATTTTTTTCTGAGACTCTTAATTCTTATATTTTTACTACGTATTCTACACTCACAAAAAAAGTTTGTAAGGTCAGCAAAAATTTTGCTGCAAAATTTTAGTAAGGAGGATAATTGCAAAAAAATGCTAGTGTCAGCAAAATCTTTTGCTGAAAATCAGTGAGCTTATTTTTAGCAACAAAATTAGTAGATTCAACTAAAGTTTTGCTAACACTTCGTGGATTAGAAACTAAAAAACATTTGCTTAAAATTAATTAAATGTTTGCTGCATATTAGTAGACTGAAAAAAACTCAAAAAATTTGTTGAAAAATTATACTTTAGTTAACTTTTTTGCTGAAAATCATAAAACATATTTGTGTAATTCTTTTAAAAATAATTTACAATACGTTATAAAATATACTCCCAAATTGACGACATGAATTAATGCAATATCTAAAAAAATAGAAATAATTATATATATCATTAACAAAATTATCTTTCGAAAAAAATAACAAAATATAACACAGCCCTTTTTTTAAAATAAGGAAAAGAAAACATAAAATCTGCCTAAGATGTATGACTTTGTCTTTCGCTTTAGTCTGTCTGCCTGTTGTATATTTGTTTGCAATTGGACCACACTAGATTATTAATCTCTATAAACATTTAGTTTACAAATACACATTTAATCTTTATTAAATTTAAATAATTTATTTTCTCTTTAATTCAAATAATAGACAATTACTTTCACAAGCCGGTGACAATGCAAAATTTAATTTGTTTTAATCCACAATTTCGTTATATGTATGAAAACAGATACAAAAATCTTTCATGGTTGATTTTGTTAATATGTCTTACTAGAGTTGTCCTTTTTAGTATCATTTTCCCTGTCACTACTAAATCTTGACATACCGCGACATCTAACATTTTTTTAGCAAAATAAATTAGTAAAACATTAGTAAAATATTAGTAAAACATTAGTTCAAAACAGTTAAGTGCTGAAAAACTACGAGTATAACTAAAATTTTAGCAGAAAACATAATTTTATCAAAAAATTTGCTGAAAAATAGTATACCTGATTTACAAGACGTTTTACTTACTTTTCTACTAACTTATTATTTTGAGTGTAACAATCAAACAATTTGTGTAAAAATTATGGGACCTTTTTATGTACTCCAATAATCTTGTGTTTAAATGAATAAAATGTTATATAATATTTCAACTAATTGCATAAAGTTGCTTATTAAAGTAATAAGTTGCAAGATGAAAATAAGATAAAATTTTAATATTAAGAAGTTGTAAATAAAAACCCTAAAACTCTAAATGAAAGTTAATATTTCAAAATAAAGTTTCGTTTAAACGCGTTGATATTTATAAATTTAATGGCACATATATTTGAGATTATTCATGCCAAATTTTAGAATTCTATCTCTTCAAATAAAACGATACAGATTTCTTATGCGAAAATGGGTAATATTTTCCACTGTGCGTAGCTTCATCTAAAGACCAGAACAAAATCAAAAAAAGCGTTTTTGGTTATTTGAAGGTTTAAGTGGTTTTCGGACACACTTTTTTATGGGTAGGAGGGGGAGTCAGCGCCCATAGAGACGCAAAAAGGTCCATTTGGCTTCCCGTTGTCCTTCTTCCTCCTAGAAAACAATGCACCCAATCATACATTCCAAGTCCTTATATAAGTCAATAATGTCCAGGGGTTATTCCGCGAATATCATGGAGGTCCAGAAAGATATAAGAACCCAAAATATAAAATCGTTTAAACGAAAGTGCAGGGCATTTATAGTAATTAAATGTGCTAAAGTCCCAAAACTTATTTAACAAATTGTGAAAAGCAATCTGATGTAGGCGTATCCCTATCCGGATTTCATTCCTGCCTAAGGAAATCTTCAGGGGACTTTGTTATTAGAGTTTCTAGAGATATTTATTATGTTAAATCACAAACTCAATGAGAATTTCTTGTCCTCGTCTAGGAGCGAGATTCAAAATTTAAAATATCAAAGAAAAACCAAAACAACAACAAAAAATTGTAACAATTGGCTTTGTCATCTTCCAAATACTATTCTGTTTTTTTGACAGACCTAGCAATGTAGTGACGTTTATACAAGTAAATCAACAATAGAAAATCATATGTTTTCTATTAGTGTCAGTTACATTTAAATTTGCACAAGCACAAGCACCTGCATATTTGTTATTTAAATTTATTTTCATCGGGATAAACATTAATTGCATTTATAGTAATTAAATGTGCTAAAGTCCCAAAACTTATTTAAAAAATTGTGAAAAGCAATCTGATGTAGGCGTGTCCCTATCCGGATTTCATTCCTGCCTAAGGAAATCTTCAGGGGACTTTGTTATTAGAGTTTCTAGAGATATTTGTTATGTTAAATCACAAACTCAATGAGAATTTCACACAAAAAGTGATAGCTGTCTTCCACAGCCTTAATGCACCATCTGTATTTATAGTCGTTTTTTTTTTTTACTAATCTTAACAGTATGCTTACCTTGTTTGTTCTGACCCGTAATAAGGATTATTACCATTCGGAGTTGTCTTCTATCCATGTCCAAAAGAATCTTACTATACTTTGCCAATTTGTTCTTCCATAATGATTTTGTCTGCATGCTCCTATCCGAATTTAAAAGCGTATTTTAATGGTGACAACTCAAAAATTCTGTTAGTACAACGATATTTACATTCAATTTCTTAATATTTTATTCGTTGCAACTACAATTCAGTTGAATTAGCCGAACTTTGTTGTGAAAACTAATGTTAAGTTGAACCAACGGACTTAAATTCGTAATAACCTAATTTGAGTCAAAATAATCGAATTTCAGTTGGCGAACAGCAAAATTTGTCTATGTGTGTAGTAAAATGTATGTATATTTAGAGTGATATAGTCCAGAAACTACGCATACAGATGTATTATGTGCTAAAATATTCATTGTTATCATAAATCGGCGTGGCTCAAACTTTTCTATATGTTCTTTCGTAATTTAAAATTTAAAAATGTATTAAAGCAAAATTACGTTGAAAATACGAGGGCGGACCAATAAGTCCGTGACTTTTTGAATGAAACACCGTTTTTTTTTTTTTTTGCAAAAAAAATAATTATTTTTCAACATAATCTCCTTTTAGCTCAATACACTTAGTCCAACGTTTCTCCAATTTTTGTATCCTTTCCAAAAAATAAGATTTTTCGAGGTCCATAGAATAGGCATTTCTTGGACATATGGAGTCGTTTTTTTTTTTAATCCTGGTTAAATTGGTCCAATAAGTTGGCATAATATTCGCCGTTTATTGTTTTTCCCTTTTGAAGGTAATCAATGTGGATTATCCCTCGTTCATCCCAAAAATTTCACTTATCCGTTCAAAACGTTCAGCGTCATTTGTACTTGTGCGACCACAACGAAAGTCAGTAAACCATTTATTTTTACCATTGAAATCGATGATGCAGAGTCCCCATAGTATTTATCAAGCTTTTCCTTGGTTTGATTGACGGTTTTTTCGCAAAAAATAATGTTTATTGAGCACGACGGAACTTGCTCAAAATTTGACAGTAGTCTATTAACAGGTGATACTTGATGGGAGCATTGTTGCATTTCATATAACTACGAGTGAAGTTCAAAAAGTCATGGACTTGTTGATGCGCCCTCGTATAAATATTTCAACTCTGACGTAACCTACCGGATCCATTTTAAGGTACGTATTTTCTTTCCACATAATTAATGGTCCAAATCGGGCTATAATTACAACTCTAAATATTATTTTCGCAACTATTTCGACTCCAGCGCCACAGTAATATTTTTTTTTTTGTTACATAACCAATATACATTCTGAATATGGGCAAAATCTTTCCATAAATACAACCACAAATAAGATATTTGTAAACTTGTCAAACCAAGCTCCACCTACCGGGCCTAAAATTTATATATTCTTATTGGAGCAACCAACGAACAAAAGTTGTTAATATATTTTAGATTTTAAGAAGATTTAAAAAACGGATTTGATAGATGTCCACGGTTTTTCACATATATTTCACAGCTGCTGACGTCTGCAGCATATCTTTTCAAAAATGGGTTTTATGGAAGTAACGTTATATCGTAATATCAGTTTCGTGGTGACAGCTGGTGACAATCATAACTTCTATTCCACTGAAAAATTGTAATTTTTAAAATTATTTTTAACTTTTTTAATTAAAAACAAAAAAAAAATATAATGAAATATTTTTTTTTTTATAAAACAAACTATATACACTATATACTAGCGGAAATCGAGGGATACCTGTATATTATACAGGTATCCCTCGATTTACTCTGTACTTTATTTGCGCGGTTTCGATATAACGCGATTTAATAATAGTGACCATTTTTCTGTATAACGCGTTTTTTTACGCGTTTTTAGTATAACGCGATTTAAAAATAGGGACAACCCTCTAATTGCGCGCATTACACCATTTTTTTTAAACATTATCAGCTGTTTGCAAAAAGGAAGAGGTTAAACTTAATTTGCAGTGTAAAGAAACTTTAAAGGTAATAAAAAATAAACAATTTGCTGTGGTTTTGGTTTTCCTAATGATAATGTTGTTACTCCGTTAACAACGGAAGTTGCTCAAATACTAAAAGTAATTGAAACATCTGAATTATTTGAAAACTTTGTGGATGAGGATATATTGGAGATGATAAATGATGTTTCAGAATTGACAGAACAAGATCTCATTGAATTAGCCACGGACCCCGATGAATCAACTGAAGACGAAAGTGATAGTGCGGATAATCCAGATTTTGATTCTTCTAAGTTAAAAACTTTTATTCAAATGGCTCAGGATTTGATAAAATTTTCCACTGATAGTGACCCTTGTACAAATCGATCACATTTATTTCAGTGTTTAATAAAAAAATCGTTGGCATCATGCGAAGAACTTTAAAAACAACAGGAACAGCAAAAAAAGCAAAAGCGAATAACATACTTCTTTAAAGTGGACGAAGACGTTAATTGTGACCAAAATTCTGAAGACGTTAACTATGGCAAAGACTCTGAAAAAGTAGTCTTTGACGAAGATACTGAAGATTTTAACTATGACGAAATCTGTGAAGATTAGCAATATGTATAATATTTTATATTTTATATTTTTTATGAATTTTTTGTTTTGTTTTTATTAATTTATGTTTTGTTGATTTAAAAACCCGGAATGAAGTTTTTTTTTATAAAATTTTTGTTATTTTTTTTTGTTAATTTATAAATTTTGAATTTTTTTTCAAAGCTAGTTTAAATATACTATTTTCACAAATAATATTTTGTTATAACTATTGAAAAGTACAAATAAAATAAATTTAATTTAAATTATATTAATAAGCTTTTCTTTTAACACGGATTTTCGGTCCCAAATTCGAATTTTGTATGAAGGTTTATTATATTGCTGGTCCCAAAACAGAATTTTGTATTGATATAGAATCTTTATTTATGCGGTTTTTAATTACGCGGTTTTTTTTCGGTCCCAACGGGCCGCGTCAATCGAGGGATACCTGTATTAATAAAGTAATTTCAAAGCAGTTGAACACAAAAATTGAGTCGCTATCTGAATTATTAGGGAAAATAAACGATTTTAAAATTGATATGTCTCTTAAAATATATTACACACAAGTAAAGTAATTTTTATATTATGGAACTTTGGGCACATAGATTTCAAATAAGTAGAAGCTTCCACGATTTTTATGTTTCTTTCCATATTAGTTAGAATGTAATTTATTAAATACTAAAATACTGAACTAATCAAATAACATTTCTTTTTTATTTTTTTCGTTCTAAATTGGGCAAATGTGACACTGTGCACTGGGATGCTTTGAAAAGACATAAGTAGTCAAAATTGTTGACCATTTTGCTCTTTTTCTTTCTGTTTTTCAGATTTCATTAGTAGAAGAATTTTTATGCTCTGCTTAGCCTTTTTTTAAATTTGTCTTTTATATTTTTATTGCTTTAAAAACTGTCAAAATTAACCATAAATTACTATGCATGAATTTCTCATCCATCCTTATTTTGTAATCCTTTAATCAGTTTGCTCTCGTATTTGGTTGGTTTTTAAGTAAGACTACTAGATGATTTAAAAGGAAATGGTCAAGAGTATTGATGAATATGGCAAGTAAGCAATAAAATAAAGCAGCAAGTAGACTTCTTTTACAATTTAATGATGCATTCATCTATGGTAAATATATATAAGATATAGATATCCATATTCTACAAATATTTTCCACTCAAATAAGCCAGGTACATAAGAAAATATATCAAGTAATTCTAGAGTCTTCTTTTAATATAAGGATACTATAATGAAATAAGAATAATGTAAATACAATGCGCCTACAGGAAAACAAAAAATATTTAATAGATGTTATATTTGTGTAGGCCGAAAATGCGTAGATGCCAATAAAACATATATAAATATTAGAGTGAGCCGAATATTTAATAGTAGAAGAGCAAAAATAATAAAAAAAATTTCAAAGAGTTTTGGGGAATATATGTAATTTAGAATTTCTGCTAATATTTGCTTATCTTAAATTCTGATTTGAAAATTTGACATAGACTCGCTTTTTACAAAATTATAACATACTGAAATCTGGTAAAGCTTCAACATTTCCGGCACAAAATAATGCAAAGTTCAAATCTTAATTTTAATTCTAAAAACGCACTTAAACGCAAAATATGCAAAAATATTAATTTATAACAAAATGTACAAAAATATTGCAAATTCTATGATTAGGAAAAGTATTGGCTCAAAGTAGACTTTGGGCTACTGACTAAAAACATCCCTATGGGGAATGAGGAGTCAATTGACCTTAAAGTGCCTAGTTAAAGAACGACTTATCACAGGACTGGTATAATTTAATACTGAAGTGGTTTAAGAAGTATCAATTGTCCTAAAATTATCAATCCTGCGACTGGTAAAGGTAGACTGGTAACCAGAATGCTTATTAACAAGAAAAAGCCAGTTGGCCGGAATTTTACCCATAGGAAGCTGTTTAGTTTTTGTTTATTTTATACGACATGAGCCTTTTGCGACAGTCTTGTGGTATGCCCATCTTTGGTTAGTCATGTGGCATGCCACTATGTGGTTTAAAGCATGAAAAGTTATCCCCTCCTATGACAAGCCAATGTTAAAGTTGCCAGTTGTTTACATAGGGTAGGGTTTAGCAGAGGACCGGTCTCTGGCACGAAGGGACCGATCCTGTGGCACACGCAGGACCGGTTTCATTCCCCATAGGGATGCATTGGCATATCATAACTTTTGTTGTGTACTAGATATTGAAAAAATCATTTTGCAAAATGTTGTTATATAAAATTTTAATAATTTTGTTTTAATATAAAAATGTAATGAATTATTGTGTGAAATCCAATTTTTACTTGTTATACAAATAGCTACAGTTGCATCTTTACAACTTTTTGAGTTATCTGATTATTTTGTTTTAGACATGATCAGTAAAAATTTAAAAAAAAAATTATTTTGTGATGAATTCTAAAAAACACAGAAAATTTAATTTCCCTATATAGAAATTCAGATAAAGTTAAATTTTTTCCACAAGAGTAATATAAAGATATAAAAAATAGCAAAGTTTATAACAAAATTTTAGAGAGAGAAAAAAAATGAGTTCAAACAACGGTTTCTTTTCAAAAAATACCCAGATTTTAAGAAGTTTTTCGTTAGGAAAAAGTTTTATATTTGAAAATGTTTGATCTTTCGAAAATTATGCGGAAGACCTTTTCCGTTATCGTCATGAATACTGTTTATTTTTGTATGTTTTTCTAAAAAAACCCAAGATTTTAAAATATTTAGGGTTTTAGATTATAAGCACTTTTTTTTTTTAACTAATCTTAGATTAAAGACGAATTTCCTACATAATTACTATCAATTTGAAGAAAATATTTTACATCATATATCAGATTAAAACTTTGTTGTTAAAGAAAAAATTTCTGGTTAAAAATAATGTTTGTTAGAAAACAACACTTAAGATCTCAGAACTTTATTTCAAATGTATCGAAACTTAAGTTTTCTTGTGCAAAACAATTTAAGTTTAACAGATTTAAAAAAATCAATACAAAGAATATTTTTATCAGTACGTATGACCTAAAATCAGTAAATGAACTGATTAATCAGTACGAATATTCACTATAAGTATTAGCAGATTTATTTGCTAAATATTAGTCAGAAAAGAATTGCGAAAATAATTCTGTTGAATCTATAAATATTAAGTTATATTTGAGCTTATTGAAAGTAACAAATTAATTTTCTAGAATCAGACAAAAATTTGCTAAACATTAGTAGACCAACAAATTATAAAAAATTTTAAATTTGTAAAGTTTTTTTTTAGACTTTTTTAAGACGAAATAAAATTTGCTCTTCTGAAATCAGCTTATTACAATTTTTTGTAGCAAAAATTTCTGTTAATTTTAGCAAAATATACTGTTATTAGCATTTTACTAAATATCGCACACATTTTGTTAATCTTACAGTGGTCTACCAATATTTAGTACAAGTTTTTCGTAATTTTAGCAGAGTAACTTTAGATGTTGTAAAGTTACCAGCTTTATTTTTTTCAGTTCTTATTTGATAATTTAAGCATTTTTTTTTTTTAACAAATTTTTAGTAACTTTTTCTGGTCTTTTTACAGGTTTATTCCATCCAAGTTGAAGGTCTTGTGGTGGTACACAAAAGTATAAGGCATTTCTTAATGCAAGAAGTCAGGGAGGACTATATCCAGGATACCTCAATCAATCTTTTTCAGTTTAAGCTAATACTACCTGCGGTATATTGTCTCACACAAAAAAAAAAATAAAAACCCATTTCAATTACGAAAACCACCAACTCAATATCTTTAATTGCTGAAATTCAGCCAACAGCAAAAATTGCTAATTCAATTAGAAATTGATATCTCTTTAATTGAATGAAAATAATAATTCATTTGATTAAAAAATTATCAATATCGTATACCTTCCAAAAAAAAACAAAAAAATAAAAAATTGTTGTTGCCATACCAAATTTTATAACATTGAATTTCAACCGGTGTGAAATTCTCATTTAGTTTTTCTATTGAAGCGTAGGAGTTATGGCAAACATTTTTTGGATTTTTTCTTTGCAGAAATTAGCCCCTTTGTTGAAATTGGAGTAGTTTTTTTAATTTTAAATTTATTTTTTTCGTTCTGAAAAAAAAAAATAAAGATTTTTATTCACTGAAATTAAATTTTAAACATTACATTATCAAGTTTGTGCTAATTTTTTAGAATAAATAAATATTCAGTTTTAAACAACTGAAGCTAAATTATTTAACTGAATAAAGTAATAAACCTAATAAGAATTAATTTCTTATCTACTTGAAATGAATTTAAATACTTATTACTAATGCCACTGAACATAAACATTAATAAAAACAACTACATAAATATTACAAAAAAAAACAAACAACAACAATGTGTTTATGTTTGCTTTTGAGCTATAATAATAGAAAAGTCAAACAAGTTCCGAATTTGAGCAAATATTTAATTGATTCAATTAATTTTTTATTGACAGCTTATAAAATTTACAACAAACGGCTTTAATTGAAAAAAGTAGGGAAATATTTGTTTCTGTGTCTCCGAGGCAAGCAATTTACAGAATAAATTTATCGGATTCTTTTCCACCCTGTGGCCAAAATTTCTTGCAGCTGTTGACAAAAATGTCAAACACATTAGGGGTTCCAGACTTTTAAACCCAATGGGTAAACAGTTATTGAGCACAATAATATCATATCTAACGGCTAGTCCCCTTATTGGCAAACTGACTTAAATAAAAAGCCAGGTCTAATTAACTTTGGGGTCATAAGAGACATTAAATGTGATTAATAGCACTGTGCTACACAGAAAAATAACTTTGAAAGTGACCTAGTGTAGGTTGTTAGTCTCGGTGAGTACACTACGAAACCGGTTTTAGAAGTTCCAATACACTCCCAAATTTTCGAGATAACGGTAAAAGTGTATTTTTTTGCGACTGTCGAATTCAAACATTTATAACAAAATCATTTTTCAACTGATTTTGAATTTTTAAACGGTTTTGATAAGAAAATTACATCGTCTTTCCAAATATATATACTTTTCCTAAATCTTATATATAAAATTCTCGTGTCACAATGTTCGTTCCCGTACTCCTCCGAAACGGCTTGACCGATTCTCATGAAATTTTGTGAGCATTTTGAGTAGGTCTGAGAATCGGCCAACATCTAAAAATGGTGATCGTGATCGTACCAGTGAGCGTGTCAGCTCCCATACAAAGTAAATATTTAATATCATATATCTACAGTTCTATAATAGCCAGAGTCTTAGAAATTTGTGCACATTGATTATATTACGAATAGTCATGGGAAAATTGGGCGGGATCATACTAGTGGGCGTGGCAGCTCCCATACAAAGTAATTATTTAGCTCATATACAAAACTAATATTAATATTAAATATCTAGGGTTCTATATTAGCTATATAGCCTTCAAATTTTGTACGAGTCCATCAGTTACAAATATTAGTAGTCGAACTGAAAATGGCCAGAATGGGATAAATGGGCGTGGTACCAAGAGCAAAAAACAAATAAGCATTAAAATAAATCATCACATTCAAGACCTTTTGCAAGGTTATTTAATAATTATTTTTTTTTATTTGAAAGCCGTTGTCATATTTTTCAAAACGAGATATCAAACTCTTAAATCGGTTATGTAGTTCCGAAGATATGTACAAAAAACCTATGTTAATATTTACAAAAAACCTATGTTAATCTTCAAGCTATGTTACACGAACACAACAGCCTCATCCGTCTATTCAAAACAGCCCTAGACCAGATGCCGACAGATGAATTTACGGTTGTGATAAGAGCTTACAAGCTTATGGCAGTTGTTTTCAGCTTTTCATTTTATATACTTCAGCAAATAAAGGCGATAGAAGGCCAAAGAGGCATTGGGCTTCCCATGAAATTACAAATTTTAAAAAATTTACTAATGTGAATTTATTTTTTTAATTATTTATTTGCGTAAAAAAAATTTCTTGATTTCAAGAATTAATTATAATTAAAATTTGAAGGCAAAACAACGTTTGCCGGGTCAGCTAGTTATTAATATAAATATGTAGAGATTTTCTTCATAACAACTAAAATTTTCAGTTTTTTTTTTTAACTTTTTAAACTTCTACGAGGGTTTTTTCGAATCTTCTTTCATGGCAACAATATTCTTAAAGTAGATGTTCTCCTGATTAAAATGAGACATCACTTGTTAAAATCTGTTGAAAATTGACAAAGTTATGGTACTTTATCTGAAGAAGGAGATATTTAAATTCCTTAAATTATGTTTTTTGTTTTTAGCTTTCGAAAAAAGCTTCTGAAAGCTGCTATTGTCTGCTTTTAATATATATGTTATCCAAAAATAACCTATTCTTTATAAAAATGCATTTTTAATGCTTTTGCAATTTTGGAATGTATTTTGCACATGTTGCTGGTATCTGTAAAATATATTGTACTAAAAAAATTAAGTAAAATAACGTTACCCCTAAAATAACCTAACGAAATAACGTAAAATAACATTAACAATAAAATAGCCTAACGAAATAACTTAAAATAACATAATGATATAAATTAAAATATCGTTATCCTTAAAATACCCTAACGAAATATAGATAACCGAATGAAACGGCTGCCAATCCTGCTAAATGTGATATAACACAACATTTTTGGAAACAATTCGGCAAATTTCTTAGTTAGTGGTCCGATTACAATCAAATTTGAAGCAGGCATATGAGACGTAATAACAAATTTAAATTTTGTTTTTATAAAGTTTTTGTTATAATAAAGTTTTTAAAATATTGGTTATTTAACAATATAAATTCTTGGTTAAAAAAAATTTTAATGCAATACCTTGTTCCGCTCAAAAACTAAATTCGCTTAAATTAGAAATTAAAAAAATTCTTATTTTTGCGATTTTTCCCAAAAAGCACTAACAACCGTTTAGGTCCAGGTAAATATTTTCTGTCTGAACACAAAAACTGTACATGCTATTCTGATATAAAAGCGAGTTGTGTTAAAAAAAATATTTGAGTTGTGTTAAAAAATGTTTGATTTGTTTGTACTTTTTCCGCCAGCTGCTTCTAAAGCTGCCACATTTTTAAGCAAATATCAATATTAACATACTGTTGAAAATTTTGCACACCTTTCTAATTAGGCAGCGGTTATAGATACTCCACCACATATACATAATTTAATCCCAGCTTTTTTTTTGTCGCTGCCATGACTGTAGACATGGCAGCAACAAATTTAAAAATCCCATTTTTGGATTTAATTTTTTTGAATTGTGGGATTGCTTACAGCAAATCATAAATTCGGACACAAGTTTCACATTGTTGACTTAAAAGTCTATTTAAGTCAAAAAAAAAAAAAATTTGGTTATTTCTATTAATAAATATTTTATTGAATAGTGAAAATTTACATTTTAACAAAACTAAAATTTTTACCTTCCTTTTAGAATTACGCAAGTTTTTGTTCTACCAAGAGTGCTAAATGGGACTATTTTAAAAAGCGTAGTAATGTTACACTAAAAAAAAAAGTTTGTAAAGTCAGCAAAAAATTTTGCTGAGTCAGCAACTAACTTTTGTACTAACTTATTTTTTTGAGTGTACCCGTATATTTCCTTTCCAACGATACCATACACTTGTATTATGTGTTAATAACTCCTTAACTAAAAATCTTCTAAAGTTATCAGGTAATAAAATATTTCTAATATTGCTTATAATGAAGGTTTGTAATCATTGTTAACCTCCCAGGTAGAAATTGAAAAATAAATAGTACTGGCATTAACATATACATTTATAAATATATGAAATATATTTAAAAACATTTTATATATTATTATTTTTTCGTGTAGTGTAAATCGAATCAGTTGAATTTTGTAAAAATTTAATGTGCGGTAATTTGCTGTTATCTTTTTTTCGATATTTCAGCTGTTTTATCATGCTTCTAGGCGAGAACAAGTACATTTTATTAAGTTTGTAAATTAATCTAACAAATATCTCTAGGATTTCTAAGAACATTGTAACCAGGCGATTTCCTTAGGAAAGAATGGAATACGGATAGAGACTAGCCTACTACAATTAATTTATCGCAATTTGTTTAATAAGTTTTCCGAATAACTTTTCAGTGAGCGTTGAGGTGTAATGGTTAGCTCGTTGGACTGTTACACAGATGGTCCCGGGTTCGATTCCCGGTGACGACAACATCAATTTCGTAAAAAAATATGAGTTTCGGTGTTTCCATATCACTTAACCCCACCGAAGTATAATAATGAATCAGGTCTATGAAAAAAAAGCTTCAATAAATTCGCCAACATCAGGTCGCTAGCAGCAACTGTTCTAAAACTTATCATCTAGCGCAATTACAGTGTTGCCATGTTTAAAGCCCTTCATCTTTCACCACCTTTAATCTCTCCACTATCACCTTTCCAAAGAAAACAACACATTATTTAATAGGAAGAATTTCCTGAGTGTTGCTTTTAAACTTTTTAATATAGAAAATTTAAGTAAATTGGTAAATAACGCGAAAGTCTTTATTTCAATTTGAATATTCGAACTATCGCTTAAAAATTTTGAAATAAATTTGTAATTAATTTATAATTTTTTTGATTGTGAATGAAAGTTTTCAATATCAATTGAAAATTACCTTCATTTCAAATAGAAAACTTAAATTAGTTTGAAATTATCTTGATTTCATCTGAAATATTAAATAAATATAATAAACTCGTTTGTAACTTGAAAATTATAATAAATTTTATGTTTAGAATAGTTTTACCAGTTTATAGGAGATACGAATTTAAATGAGCACACCTAATGTTAATATTTTTAAACTGAAAAGAAAATATATGATATTCATATTTAAAATAACATACATTATTATATAAAATTAGATACAGATGGTGTGCTGCAAACTACATTTCATTAAATATTTCAAAATCTAAAGCGGTTGACTTTAATAATAAACTAGGAAATGCTCCTAATATTTTATTAAATAACACTCGTTTTCCTATATTAAAACTCTTGGTTTCTATATTGATGAAAACTTATCATTTATCCAACATATTAATTTTATGATCCATCGATTTTTGATAACTTTACGTGGAGTGTATAGCATTCCATGTCATCTACCGATTAATATAAAAAAGCAATTTGGGCATACTCTTCTAATGCCACTAATTGTGTATGGTTTATAAGTTTATAGCGGAACCTCCTCTGGTAATTTTTCAAAACTAGAAAGATGTTTCAATCGAATTATTAGGTAAGTGTATGGTCTACGAGTTCGGGATCACGTGTCGTCATCTGTATATGATTGTTTGGGATGCAGCTTTAAGGATTATGTAATATTAAGCTATTGACTCTATTTTATAAAGTATTTAAAGGTGCATCGCCATCATATCTCATTTCAAGATTTGAGTTTTCACATTCAACTCGAACTCATTCTTTATTATTACCCCGTTTTTATACACTCTTTATGCAATAATCTTTTGTAGTTCGAGTTACCAGACTGTGGAACTTAATTTTGAAGTACGAAAATAGGCATTTTTCGCTATCTGTACCGCAATTTAAAAATTTGTTATACTCAATAATTCATTAACCCATTTTGTACCATTGGTCGAGATCTCGACCACAAACTTTTGCTCTTTTTCATTAAATAATTAAAAATATTTGGTAATGGAATTTATTATTTTTTTTAAATTTATAATTAAGTTTCATGTATTGGCTTTCCGACCTGAATTTTTTTACCTCCCCCGCCCCTTTTATAGTTCCCCCTGGGGGGACACAAAAATATACTAAAAACAGCATATTTTTAAACTAATTGTTATCAGTTACAAAAAAAAAAAAAAAAAAAAAGGGTTAATGATTTAAATAGCCAACAGTTCAAATAAAATTTAATGTATACAAACTATTTTGTACTATTACTCTAGCTTATCGCCAGACAGCCTTGAACATGGCTGGTCGAGATCTCGACCGCTGGGATAATTAGTGCACTCAATTTATTTTTAATACTTATCTATAAGTACTATTTTTTTTTTGAGAAATAATTAAAAAAACGTGTATAATTTTCAATAAAAGTTATTTATATTTTTTGGAGTCAATTATTGGGTTTCTAATGTGAACTACAGTGAAACACGATTATAACGAACTCGTAGGACTCGCTATAAACGGGGTAAACACATATTGTAGTAAATGCGTTGGGACAAAAAACAAATGGTTCGTTATAAAAAAAGTTCCTTATAACTGGTGTTCGCGTTTCCGGTTATCATAGCCTTCCTAAAGTGCAACATTATTGGAGCAATGAACCGACGTATGGAGTTACTATCATTAAACAAGCAATGTCACGCAATAATTTCCAAAACTTGAAATCAAACTTCCACATTACAAGCAATGATGAAATCGATAAAAATTACATATTTGCTGATTGCTCTTCTGAATACTCGATTTATGCAGTTTGTTGTTTTTGAACCAAATCTTTCGATTGATGAGCAAATGGTTCCATACTTTGGTCGTCATAGCTGCAAGATGTTTATAATGGGAAAACCAATTCGCTTCGGATACAAATATTGGTGTCTGTGTTCCTCAAAAGGGTATCTGTTTCAATTCCTACCATATGCTGGAGCATCGGATACATATGATAAACAACTTGGCCTAGGCGCTAGCGTGGTTATGAAACTAATGTCGGCTTGTGATTGTCCTAGACAACATACTGTTAATTTCGATAACTTTTTCACCGGATACCACTTGCTTTGCCTTCTAAAAGATAAAGGTTTTTGTGCAACTGGCACAATCCGCGCAAACAGACTGGTAGGTGCAGGCCTAAAAACAAAATTATCCCCACATGATACTGATTACGCCTTCGACCAAGAACATAAGATTTCATTGGTTCGATGGAGAGACAATGCAGAGGTCACTTTGGCTACGAACTATGACCAAATGGAGCCGAAAAGAAACGTAATGCGATACGATAGAGAACAAAAAAACCGGATCGCTGTACCCCAAGCTAACCTTATTGTTAATTACAATAGGTATATGGGCGGAGTTGACTTGCATGATGATGCTATCGCAAATTATCGAATTGGAATCAGAGGCAAAAAATGGTGGTGGCCACTTTGGGTTACCTGCTTGGACAGCGCCACTGTCAATGCACATGGAAATTGCATTGCATGATTGCTGAACAAAAAAAAGAGATGCCCATGAGTCAAATTGATTTTAAAAACTTCATAACAAAATCTCTGTTGTTATCCGCTGAACCGGAAACAAACACCGAATCAACTTCGTCTGATGAAGAAAATGGAAGTGACGACGACTTCAGAGACCGCCCACCAACATTGCCCAAAATAAGAGGTATATATTTAATATTTTCTCCAAATGTAATGTAAATTAACATGTGGGTAATTGCTTCAAGGAATACCACAAAATTTAAAATAATTTTTTTTTACCTTAAATATTCTATAAATAAATATAATAACTAAATTCATCGATCTTTTTATTTATATGTAGCATTACTTACCATTTAGTTTATTATATTTCATCATAACATTTCATATCAGTGAGAAAATTTATTGCTCTAATTATCCCAGCGGTCGAGATCTCGACCAGTCGTTTTCTCAGGTAATACCAGGTAAAAAAAAAAAAAAATTCCAAGAATCATTTTTGGCCTATTTCCAACTTGCCATGAAAATTTCATTAAGAAATAAAATCATTTATGTAGCTTGGTACAAGATGGGTTAAGGAAGATATATACGTGTAAATGTCTTCTTATATTACTCCGTTTCGGTACATACACCATTGGTTGCCACTTTTATGGGGGGAAAACAGATGAACCATATTCGTGATAGGGAAATTTAGGAATTTGAAAATGCATTTTTTTAATATAAATGTAAAAGTATAGATACTAGGCCGGGTCGATTTGTATGGAGGCAAAAAAATCGCTCAACGTTCAAGGAAAATCGTATTCTAGGGATCAAAATAAGAAACTTTGCCGAAGAAACCATACCTCTAAAACGAATTCTGATGTCCCGACTTTTGACCAGTAGGGTCAAATTTTGAAAAATCCACTTTGATATTTCAGAAAGTAGGAGGAATCTCTCCAAGATTATGGGAGATACTTCTTTTCCGGGAGACGCGCTAGCAGATTAATGCATAAATCATCATTCTAGGGGTTAAAATTTAAGTTAAAAGAGGGCGTTTTTAGCCGTGTTTTTTTAGCAAAATGTACAAATCTCGAGATAGAGATATTTCAGAAAGTAGGAGGAGTCTTTCTAAGATTAGGGTCTCTATTTCTTCTCCGGAAGACGCTCTGGCAGATGAATGTATAAATTATATTCGATTCGGTTGGATTCGATTGGCGCACTCTAAATGGGTGAAAGTTGGATTTTTCAAAATTTCAGCCTACGGGTCAAAAGTCGGGACATCAGAATTCGTTTTAGAGGTATGGTTCCTTCGGCAAAGTTTCTTATTTTGATCCCTAGAATACGATTTTCCTTGAACGTTGAGCGATTTTTAAATCGACCCGCCCGTAGATATACTATTAATTTTAAATAATATTAAGATAATAATATTTAAACTGTCGAAAAACTACTGTAATCGGTTGGCCTTAAGTGGCTTCATAAAAATAAATAAATAGATAAAAATAAATATATTAGATAACGTATAATTAAATAACATTTTATGATGACATGATTCGGACAAAACTTTATCAAATCACTTCTAATTGTATCTACATTAATCTAATTAGATGTTATTTTATACAATTTACAATTGGTATTGAAATTTTTTTATATATAATTGTGGGGTCATTTTAAAATAGATAAATATATATATAAAGCTCCATATCAGCCTTTTTTAATCGGGTTAAACATTTTCGATTTTTATTGCAAATTCTTATAGAAGTCGCAAGTATCAAAATTAACCTCTAATAGCCTGTATTTGCTAAAGTACACAAAAAGTGCACCACACAAAAAAAAAAAAGATATAAAACTGCTTGCGGCAAACGAAGAAAAAAAATCTTAGTAATTTAAAATGCAACACATGATTTTTTTGAATAACATAATAAAAATAGAGAATGCTGCTTCTCTAAAATACCGACAATAAGAGATTCTCCCATATAAAAGATAGAGAGTGTTAAACTGTAGCCGACAGATACTTTTTCCAAAACACGAGCCTGGAAGTGATCTAATTGGAAAATTGCAGTTGTTTTTAAGAGCTAATATACAACTGGCGCTCATTTTAAAACCACTTGTTGGATACAAAATTGTGAACAATAAGAAAACAACCACTGAGAATGTATCTGATATAATTCCAGTTGTACTCGTATCTTATTGGTATTGATTGTTAGTTTGGTTTGAGACTTGAAATGAATTGAGTGCGATGTGTAAAGTATCTACACAAGTTATAAACAACGATCAGTCGCGATTTGACTTTTACTGAACGTTATACAACATACGGAAGATTTTTGTTGATTTTTTTTTTATAGTGTTTTCAAACGTGTTTGCCGCGATATGCCGACTACAAAACAAAATTAAATAACAATTTTTGACAGTGGCAAATTATATAAATTTAAACAAATTAATATATAAATTTTAATGATTAAGAAATTAGAATAAAAAACACCTTTAAAGTGATACATGGTTAAAATTAATTAAAAAAAAAAAAAATATATATATATAACAAATATTTAAAAAAAAAATGTAACTAAAATTTAAAGAATATAAGTAATGCATAAAGTTTTATCAAGTGCTTAATGAATTTTTACATTTATTACAAGTTTTTAATACTTTTTTATATGATTTTTTAAATCATATTCATTGCATTTTAATACACCGCCTGAAAAAAAAACAAGGATTATAATATCTCCCCATGATGTTCATTAAAGAATGAGCTCTATTTTATTGTCATTGCCACAACGTTATAAGCGCCAACTGCAAGCAATGACTCTAGCTGTTATCATTATTTACACCACTTTGGTGTTTTACCAAAGTTCATATGGATATCCTAATGTTGAAGTAAGTACCATACACAATCATAACCACTAATACGTGATTGTTTTGCAATTTCCATTAAGGATTATTTTTTTTTGAATTATTATTTTGAAAAGTAGTGGAACTATATTAAAAAAGAAACTAGTAGTATACCGAGTGAAAAAGATTATATATAACACTGTGCGACAGCAGTTTTCACACATGAACTAAATAATATATACGCAAAACTAGAAACAATATATAGTTAAACTGCGTTTTTAGTTTTTCTCCATTACGTTAAAATTCCGTTTTAAATGGACTTATAAATTCTTATACCCTTGATATGGCCTAAATAGTGGTATGAAATGAAAGATTTATGTATATTAATTTTGCGTTATACAAATTTAGTAAAATGTCCATTAAAAAATGTAATCCTCAATATCCTTTGTTATTTTTCATAAATTTGTCCGAAATAAAATCTTTTTGGGCTTGAATATACTGAAAAATATACCTAATTTTCATTAATATGACTTTTTTGCTCAATTTTAAGAAAAAAAAATTAAAAATTTCTTATAGAAACAAAAATCTAATATTTTACAATGTGAATTTTGACCTAACACTGCAAAAGGTAAATTCTTGATGTAATTAGTAGGCAACAAATTATGTGTTGAAAAAGCCTTGTGTGGTGGACAAACAACCTATGGTGGGAAAAAAACTGTAAGTGAAAATAAAATATTATTCACTTCTAGTGTCTGCTAAACAAATCATTTTTATAATACTAAATTTCTACACCGAATTTACTCATTCTTTTTTTAAAAAATATTTGGAAAAATGAAAATGAAATGATATATTTGGAAATATGTCCATTAATCTAAGTAAAATTGAACAAAGCCGCCTGTGTGCTCGTTGCGAATCATAAAGGATATAGAATAATTAAATTTATAAAAAGCCATTTGTTAAATTTTTTTCGCGAAAAATTATAACAAACATTTTTTTTAAATAGAAAAGATTCTTACCTTGTATTTGACACGCATATCTAAATTCTAAAATCAGTATAAGATTTTTAAAACTTTTTGAAAAAATTTAAAAGGAAATTTGACGTGATGGCGAAACACTTAAAAAAACAGTGGCCTCTGGTTTCTCGAACATACAATCTTTCCATGTGTGAGAATAAAATTTTATGTGTAATCTTGCATTGTTTTATATAAATATATATGTTATTGCATGCTATTATATGTTAGTAAATAGATTTATGTATGTTTACAATAAATTGCTTTCATCAAATTTTTTTTAATACAACACATATAATTACATATTATTAGATATCGACCAATATATAATGGCATATGACATACACAACTATATATGGTTTATCTAATTATGTAATACATGTATAATTAGATATAACACAAATCTAAATTATATAATCACATAAAGTATAATATTTAAAAAAAAAATATATTTAATTTTGAATAAACGATATCTTTACGTATTCATAGTTAAATGTAAAGATATGTATATACCAAAAAAATGCAAATCTTATTTTATATAAATCTACATATTGCCGCATTTAAAGTCAGAGGGATGTATATTTCGTCACGTACTGAAGCAATAGGCATTATTGAGCTGTTTATGGATAAAAACCAAACATTTTTTTAGGGTAATTATTAGGGTGGGGCGATTAGTATGGAAGGAAAAAAATCTTAATGGGCTCTTCGCGTTTCTGATTCTTGGGATTGTACTGAGCCAAAAAGTCCACTAGACCATACGTCTACGGTGAAAATCGAGCTTCCAGATTATGACTTTACGGCAAAAATGCCCTATTTTGAAATTAAAAAATTAACCCCTTAAACCCCACCCGCAAATATGATTGATGCATTAATCTGCTAGAGAATCTTCCAAAGAAGATATTGATACCATAATCTTGGATAAGCTCCTTTTACTTCCTGAAATATGTCCATCCCACACATTGTTACTTTCACAAAATACGGCAAAAAAAGCCCTATTTTGAAATTAAAAATTAACCCCTTAAACCCCACCCACAAATATGATTGATGCATTAATCAGCTAGAGAATCTTCCAAAGAAGATATTGATACCATAATCTTGGGTAAGCTCCTCCTACTTCCTGAGATATGTCCATCCCACACATTGTTACTTTCACAAAATACGGCTAAAAAGTCAAAATCTGGAAGCGCGATTTTCACCTTAGGCGTATGGTCTAGTGGACTTTTTTGCTCAATACAATCCCAAGAATCAGAAACGCGAAGCGCCCATTAAGATGTTCAAATCGCCCCACCCTAGTAAATATAGTTCCTACCCCTCACAAAGTAGATCTTAAAAATTTGACAACGCTGAGCATATTATGCGAAAACAATTAGACAAATTTCCATGGATTAATTTTGGTACCGCACAGCATCATTTGGTTTGAAACTAGTAATTTTGCTTGTTTTAAGTTGAAAGATGTAGTGGACTAAAATTACTCTATGGAAATTTTATAAATATATTTTCAAAAATATGCTCAGCATTACCAAACTTCTGAGCCCAATTTTGAACAAAAATTAAAAAACAAGTAGTAGAAAAAAAAAACAAATATTCTCGAATTTTTTGTTTTTCCCATAATCAACTGGATAATAATGTTTCTTAATAAAGTAATATGTTTCTTAATAAAGTGTGATTTTTATAGAGGTATGTAACTTTGAAATGGAAAAAAAATTATAAATTTTTTAAATTCACTTGAAATTTATTCGAAAGATAATCTTCTGGCATTATAATTTAAATATGACTGCTGGCATATGACCACTATGGCTGGCTCAGACGTAGTCTAATCTGGAGGTCCAATTTTAGATTTTTTTCTAACATTTTTGGCCGTATATTGGCAATAACGCGTCGAATGTAACATTCAGTATAAATGGGTATTCCTTTTTTTTTAACATTTTGTAGTAATTTTTCTAACTATTTATTTTTCGGAATAAAGTTAGCAGACGACTACTTATTAATCAACTTTTCTTAACCAACTTTGTAACCACTTATTATTTATAGTCCCATAACTATTTATTTTTATTTTTTGTTAGCGAGCGGGTAAGCGTGACTGCTTACAAACACGACTTCGAAAAACAAAAATAATCAGTATAGCCGTCGAATAATAAGTTGTGCAAATATATGAAGTTCCATTATAGAACCACTTATTTGGTAATAAAAGTTCTTGTTGGCTATTGTTATTATTGGTCTCACGTCTTGTCTTTTATATCATATAATAACAGAGATTTTTTTTTCTGTTTTTCGTTAATTTTTAACTTTAAATTAAAATAACATGCTACCATAACTGGAAAATATAAATGTATATATATCATAGGAAAGGCGTTTTTATAAGCTTTCCAATTACGCAAAAATGTGTTCCGAACAGAAGTGTACTTAACTTCTAAACCTAACCGTTTCCAAGCAGGGGTGTTTGACAAATAAAAGCAGAGAGTTTCTTTTATTTTTCAGATACCCTCATCTCACGTATCTTAATTGGTCCCTAATGTTTTGTCAAATAAAGACAGGCCAAATTTTTTTGAAATGTTTATTGGTCGCAAAAAAAAACGCCATGTATTCGTCTTCATTGGAAAATTAATTTTAGACAGTCAAGAAACAAAATCAGTTTTCTGATTGGAGTAATACGCAAATGTTATTTATATCGACTTAGGTGCACCGTAATGGATCATATTTTATAGCAGGATAAAATTGTCCTAAAACTAAGCGGTTTTATGTTTAACCAAGGATTTTGAACAATTTGATGTGCCAAATCCAATCTCCCGATCCAACATGAAAAAACTACAGTTTTATTAGTTTTTTGTTTTTTTTTCGATATTATTTTTCTGTTATTTTTAATTTATAACGAGCTTCCAACCTCCGTATATTTATAAGAATATAGAAAATCAAATATATTAGCTAGGTTGATACTAGTATTTCGATCTGGCTAAAGATTTTATCAGCACCCGAAGTTTTAGAAAAGCTAGAACCTCCAGAATAGGCAGAGCTTTTACAAAACAACTAGTAATCATCAATTTTGCTCCATTTTTGTCTACTTAGTAATCGAACACGTGGTTAGGGTATTTTCCTAACAAACATCATGATGTTACTAAACTTTGACGACAAAAAAATGTTATATTTATAAAAAAAAAAAAATTGTAGTTATTACTCTGGGTCAAATTGTACTTGAAATTTTTTTTTTTTATTAATAATAATCATATAATTTCAAATTATATCCTATTACCCTAACCGAGCACTAACTACTATGGCCTTCGGCGCTTTGTAGCGAAAACAGACCAGTGTCTCTGGTGAGAATCGAACCCACGACCCCCTCACACATAAACCATCACGCTACCAACTAGCCTACCGTGGCGCACTACTTGAAACGTACTGTGCGACTTTGTTTGAAGTATGGTTAATACATACAGTGATTTTTTTTTTATTTTTTTTTTTTATTTATTTTTTATTAATTAATAATCATATAAATACAAATTATATACTATTATCCTTACCGAGCACTAGCTATTATGGCATTCGGCGCGTTGTAGCGAAAACAAACCCGTTCCTCTGGTGGAAATCGACCGCCTATTCGAAATAAATATATGTATTTTAATTTTGTTTTTATTGAAATCAAATTTAAAACCACTTTCACAATAAGACAAATCGTAACTTTTAAAAATTATTAAGGTTATGACAATCAATTTTATATATTTTAAGCACGCTGATTTCAATGGCAAAAAAGAGCTAAAAATAGTTTATCTTCAAATCATTACATGGCAACCCTGGAATTAAAATAATTAATAATTTTTAACCCATGTTTGTAGACAAGACCTAAAGTCTAAATATGCTTTTAACTGTGTTGTTATATAAACTTTATAGCAAAAGTTAAAGGCTCTTAAAAATTGACATGTCTTTAAAGGAACGTTGGTAAAATGTTGTTTAAAGCCATCGGAAATTCTCTCTGTATATGATAAAAATCATCAAAAGGTTTTCTAACAAAAACCCTAATCTCGAGGAAGTTTCATCAACAAAATCTTAAGCGGTTTAAGTTTGATAGCCAAAAACGATAAATTTTATTTTTGAAAATCTAGTATTAGAGCACCCATTTTTTGTTTTGGAATAAGAATACCTAAAGCCCTTGGATTCAAGTATTCAATGCTGTCTAATTGCTTTCTTACTTTTTGCAATAATTTTTTGGTAGTAATTTTGAATATTAAATCAAAATAACTAAATCTCAATTTTCTGACCTAAAAACTTATATATATGTAATTTTTTTTTAATTAAACTAAAAATTTGGTAGCATATTTAAAAAAAACTCTAATATTAATGTCGTCTAAAAAAAATTAATGTGAAAGCATAAAGAAATTTTCATAAAAAGCTAGCAACAACCAGTTTTTCATCTAACACAATAAATTGATAACATTAACTATGGGAAAGTTAATTTGAATAAAATAAGTTAATAAAAAAACACATTTAACAAAATTCTTTTTAAGGCTTAAAGCGCTACTACTTACAATTCCAAAAATCAACCAAGTGTAGTAGAAAGATAAAAAATAATTTTAAATTTAAAACGACAAAGTTGTTTAGTAAAAATTTAAACGAACCGCTACAAATTTGTGTATACAAAAATAAACATAATTTAAAAGAAAAATTAAATATGGAAATAAAATAAAAAAAAATATTAGATAAAATCAAGGGAAATGAAAGTTTAAAATTGAATTTCTGATCGAAGTATTTTAAGTCAAAAGAAATCATTTTAAAATATATTGATAAATAAAAATATTTTAAAAACTTAAAGATAATTTTTTATCATTTAAAATTGGGATTTCATTATTTGCTAAAAGTGACTTCATCTGATAAATTTGTCTTAAACAGAGAACATATTTTATAGTGCGCAAAATTCCATTTGACTCAGCAATATTTTTGAAAGGGAAAAGCTAGGAAAATTCTAAACATGATAATATAATCAGTATTCGATAAATTTTCAATGGTAAAACATATTTTTGTAATGATTTTTTTTATTAAAGTACTCCAGAAAATGAAAATTTTAATACATATACATATTGCCTATGCTGTGGGCATAGGGTTACCACTTATTTAAAATATTTAAAATATGGATTAAAAAAGTTCTTCGGAAAAGTCGTGTTAAAGCGAAACGACTACAAAAAATTAAAAAAGCGCAGACACTACCTCGATTATTTTAAGTAAGCATTATAATACGTTAATTCTAACTCAAATCAACAACAATTTCCTATGCAAATGTGGTCTTCTCTAAAATTGTTTTTAAATAACAAAAATGTTCGGACATGCACGGACATTTTTTATATGTGAGTGGATGCGCCTACAAAATACCTTTGATTTGATATCAAATTTGTCCCTAGTTTAATAACTTAAATAAGAAATACTTATATTAAAAAACACTTCAAATTGGGTAATTGTCGTAGCCACTTTTTAAAACCTAAACTAGGGATTGCTCACCTAAAAAAATACTTGTCCTTTACAACATATCCTAGTATCATTAAAATCTGAGGATTTAACACTGTGTAGTTTCCTTGTAAGTAGAATTTACAAAAATTTAAACTTAAAAATATATGAAAAAGTGTATAAGACCAATTTATTTTTGAAAGTATGATGTAAAACTTATGATTTGATACGGTAGTTGTCATCCGATTTTGACGAAAATTGGTACCAGTAAAAGTTTCAAGGATATTAATTTAATTTTAACAAATAAATTAATTGAGATGAAATAACACTTTAGTCATTATTCTGTTTTAAACCTTTGGCAATCGCAATCAAGTATAATACCCAGCAGTTTTTATAATATGATTTTAAAGCTGTTTTTATTTTGATGTTCCTACTTCAAATACAAATAGCTATTACAATAGCGGAATTTTTGCAAAGTAAAAATACAAATATTTTTTTTTAAATAAAAACGCAGAAAAAGAGCCAAGTTTTTACCCAAATATGTGTTAATTTATTAGTTATATTATATTATGTAAAAAAAAAAACAGATTCCCGAAATATGGTTTGTATACCGTTATTCATATGTACACTCACAATATTTTTTCCGTAAAGACTACTGAACATACATATTAAATTAACTGAAAATCACTTGATTATCGTTTAAAACAATTGTATTTTGTAGTTTATTTTCAACTGCTGAAAAATTAATTGACAAAATCCATAAAAACAATAGATTGTTTTCGTTTATTTTAATACTCGATATAATATAAAAATATAATTGAAAATTTTAACTGATATTTTAACTACTACCGAAACTCCGTTTTTTGTTTATTTTGTTTATAGAATAACCGACAGAAAGTTAAAAAATATATTTCTTTGGTAATTTAACTGTATATTTCTTTGAAATAACTTTACCGATTAAACTTTTAAATAACTGTTGATTTTTTATGGAAAAGTTCTTGTGAGTGTATACACTGAAAGGATTGTCCGCATGATAGCAATAAATTTTTGCATTATAGCAATAAATTTTTTCATAAAACTTAATGAAAAATTTAATTTCTGTTATTAAAAATTCCATAAGATTTATGAAAAAGTTTCATTCAAAATGCTTTAATTAAAACTATGAAGTTTTTTAATAAAGTTTAGGAAATTTTTTCCCTCCGTGTATCAATAATGACATTCAAATCAGATTTCGTCAGAAATTTATATAATTTTTTCAGATTCGATACGATGAATTAGGACGACCATTTTAAACTAGATTTATTTAAAAAATAAAATGTTTTTTCATGTCTCACAAAAAATGAGTTATGGCAAAACTAAAAATTTAAATTACAATCTGAGGCCAAAACTTTCTTTATTTTCTACTTTTTAATGAAATTCTCGAAAGAAATTTTTTGCATTCCATGTGTGTGGAATGGTAATCTCTATAGCTTAATTATTTGTAAAATTAAAATATTTTAACTGACAAGTTTTAGAGCATTTTTGGGAAGTCAGACTCCAGTTTCAAAGTTACAGATTCAACTAAGGTGACCTTACATCATCTTTTTAAGTTAATTTCCTTTTAATGGTCAATTATTTGGTTAATTGTTTACAAAACCCTTGCAATTATCGAAAACTTTTTTAGAGCAAAATATAAATTTAAACTTTTTTTTACAAAGATGCATTTTATTTTCGCTGAACTTAAATTTTTTTTAGAGATGCAAAAATAATGTAAGTGCGCCCAATTGAATTTCGCACCAGTTATAGATTTTTGTTTAATTTATATGAGAAATACGAATGAAGATTTTTTAGAAATTTAAAATGTATTTTATAGGGGATGAGTAGCACCTTTAGAATGGGGAATGGGACAGTAATGGCCTTATTACCGGGCACCGTACTATTTTCCACCAGTTGCCAGGGTATTGCGTCCCAGAATGGGACTGCGACAGGATTTCAGGGAGGTCGGTCACGACGCTCTGTGACACGTTATTACCCGACAGGGACCCATGGTTAAACGGGACCTTCTTGGGGAACCACCCGGTGATCCAATTTACACGGATGGATCGAAACTGGATGGGAAAACGGGTCTGGGCTTCTGTGACGCTAACTTCAATGTACGCAAATGCTTCAGTCTTCCTGACCATAACACCGTACTATAGGCGGAGGTCACCGCGATTACGGAGTGCATTAAGCAGGTGAATTTCATGGGCTTCACCGGTGATATTGTGATTTTCACGGATAGCCAACCGGCTATCCGGGATCAATGACGATACTCAGGTGTAAAGGGGAAATTAACGATTTCTCTGCATCGTCCCTGGAGTTAGTGACTTTGGGGAACGCTAAACCTTTTCGAACTCTCAAGGCGGAGCATGTGGACTGGGCGGACACCATGCATAGGACCATCTGGGAGAATGCGGGTGTTGGTAGGACCACGAGTATTGTCTGGGGCAACCCGGACACGGACAAGGCGAGGGAAATTCTGAATCTCAGTAGGAAGGAACTGAGTCTTTTGATGGAAATCCTCACGGGACACTCGACAGTAAGGGCTCATCTCCACCGTATTGGTAGGGCGAACTCGAGAGTGTGCAGGGCATGTGGGGAGGACGAGGAGACCTTGGAACACTGTATCTGTGAATGCCCTGCATTTGCCGGGATCCGAGTCGAAACATTATCCAGTGACCCAATATCCCCATTGCGGGAGCTTAGGGGCATAGGATGGAAGAAGTTGAGGAGTTTCGTCAGTGCGACGGAGTTGCTGGGGTAGGAATGTGACATAGCACCGATTGTTTAGAGCGCACATCAAGCCGACATTCTGGCTTAAGTGTAAGTCCTCAGTGACTTGAGTCGGATTACGGAAGCATTTTCCCTTCTCCGAATCCTCTTTTCGGCCTAAGCACCTTTAGACACCTCAGCGATGTTTTTGAAAAAAAAAAATTCTGGAAGTTACAAGACCTACAATGTACCCAAAAAACGTGTTTTTTTTTGCACTTTTATGTTAGAATAGGATAGTTCTATTCTGAGGTCAGATTCGGTTTCAGCACGTCTAAAACTTTCGGGAAATTAAAGTCTGATTCTTGTTTAGAAAACCTTGTCGACCTGTGTAATCGAATAATCATTATTTTGTCGTCTATAGAACTTGCCTAGATTTTCCCTATTTTTGTTAAAATTTAAAAATATTGGATATCCCAAAATTTTTTCGCTCACTGTATAAATATTAAGTAATTTGAGTTCCATTTGTTAAAAATTGCACTAAAATGCATAAATGAACAAGTTTTTAAAACAAATCTTTTTTCCAACAATTTAGAAATTGGTCACTTTACCAAACCGTTATTACAGTGTTGTTATTCAATACTTTTTACCAATATATTTATGACATTATAATAGTTGTCATCAAACTGTTGAAAATTGATATGTTTTCTAACTAGTCGAAAAAATAACAATCATCATAAATCAATCATATACTTAATTTGTCTTTTATATTTTTGTTTCTTCATTTTTATTTTTTATTTTTAAAGCTAAATAATATTATTTGTATTAAATCATCATCACCGCGCAACTAACAAACCTATTAAATTCATAGTCAATGAAATCCACACTTTTTGTCTATAATATTCATTTATATATATGACCAGAATTGAATATAATATTAACTGCAATCGCTATAACCGTTTGGATTCGGTAAAAAAAAAGAAAAAAAAAAGCTTTAAATGTATGCATAGTAGGGAAGTAGGGTGGCATACATGTTATTTTGATGTATGAGAAATTTTGTTATATCCCTGTATATAAAACCATTAACATATAAGTGGTTATATAAGTACATATTTGGTAAAGACAAGTACTTACAGTTGTCATTACGCAAAATAATGACATATCATTACTAATTACCTTAAAAAATACAGAAATATGTGGCTACTATGTACAAAAATAATGAGTTAAAAAATGAATAAAAAAAAAACACTAAATTTAATTAATTTGTAATAATAAAAAATATTGCCTTTTTTTTAAATGTGCCCACACGGGATTGGAACCCGAACCTCCAGGTTGTAAGTCGACCTCTCTACCTTCTGAGCTATCTTGACATGTTGTACTTACTATATAAAAATATAAAAGACGTGCTTACACAAAATGTCATTACTTTCCAGCTAATCGTGAAAAAATAATGACTCTAAAAATAGATTTTAAATAAATGCTTAGATCATTTCTTTGTATTAAAAATAGTGATAAAATTAAGTACATATGGGTAAAGCATTATTTTTTTGGATTGAAATAATGGAAAAATTAACTACTTATTAGTAAGTACGTATTATTCATGTTAAAGTAATGCCGAGAGTAAACTGGTGTCATTACTGGTAGTGGGAAAATAATGATATGTCATTAAAGTTTCTGCACTGGTATGTATTATTGATTCGTCATACTTTTAATAAACAACGATGGAATTATTTAAGATGGACACGATGAAACTTTCCGAATTTTAAACTGTTTTAAGACCTTGGAAAAATATAACAATTACAAATTACACAACAAATTTAATTTTTTATATGTATATAGTGGATACGGTTTTTTAAAAAATCGAGAAAGGTAGATGACAATCGCGTCACAAAAAACGCAAAATTTAGTTTTATAAAAACAAAATTATAGATTTTCGATTTATCCAGGTTTAAAAGATTTTGATGTTGGAGAAAAATTTAAAAAATGCATCCAAAATTGCATTTGTATAAAAAATTCATTGGGTTTTTAAAAGCATTTTTTATTTTAAAGGAGGACAATCGGAAAAGTCGAACGCCTTTTGAATTAGCGAAATCTAATAACAACTTTCCAATATACTGCTCTCCAAAGTTACGTAATTTTGTGATTTTTTTTTTAAATAAAAACTGTTAAAAATCGCGAATTTTTGAACAAATTTGATAAAATGAATATGGAGAAGTCATGTAGGATCCATACAGAATATAAGTTTTTAATATAAAACAAATCGGAAGACATGGGGTAAAAAATTAAAATGTTTTGGTCTTCATTTAAAGAGTGAATGATATATCACATGAATGATATATCATATGGATGATATATCACATGAATGATATATCACATGAATGATATATCACATGAATGACAAGGTATCATTATTTTCCAGCAAAAATTAATGAGTTACCGATAATGGGATACATAATGTATTACAATGTAATGTATACTCCTTTCCTTCAGCATTATTTTGAAACATAAAGTAATGAGTTACCAATAATTGGACACTAATGGGTTACCATGTAATGATACATAATTATAGTTTACTTTATTTCAAAACATAAAATATTGACTCACCGATAAATTCATAATGTATGAAATATAAACGTAACGTAATATTTAAAATATTTTTTTGAAGTATTTAGTCACATTCTTTTGTATTTTTTTGTAAGCATGAGGGTGAGGTATACAGTATTGGGCAAAACCTAAGAATCACTGCTTGATTTTAGCTTCTGAGTCAAATTATTTTTAAATGAACATATTTCAATTCAATGTTTTAATGCAGTTATATTAATTACTGTGTCAAACAAAATTAAAAAACAAAAACTTGGTAATTATCTCTCACATAACGGTTCTTATAGTACAACAACAAAAAAATACTTAAAAATTTACTGGGCAAAACCTAAGAAACTTTTACTATTTGGTATAATAACCCTTATTTTCTATTACTGCAGCGCATCGCCGCGGCATAGATTTTTATTAAATTATCAATTATTTTTGGATCTATGCGTTTCCATTCATCCTCCAGACACGAAAACAAATCGTCTTTGTTGGAAAATCGTTTTGATCCAACGTTCCTCTTCAATACTGAAAATGAATTTTCAATTGGGTTCAAATCGGGCGATTGGGCCGGCCAATCAAGCACTTGAATCCTTTTCGATTGTATCCATTCCTTGACCAACTTCGATGTGTATATCGGATCGTTATTATGTTGAAACACCCATCGAAGTAGCATGGTCCACTCGGCATATGGCAACGTCTTAGATTCTAAAATGTCTATATACACAAATCTGTCCATTTTGGTAGAAATTCTGTGGAACGGCCCTGGACCATGACCTGAAAAACACGTCCACGCCATCACATTGCCGCCCCCATGCTTAACAGTCTTTTTACAATATCGGGGTTTAAGCCTTTCACCTGTATTGGTAATGTGTCCATGTATTACTTTCAGGCTCATTGCATGTAAAATTCATCAGTGGAGTAAGGTGTGTTGTAATTCGTGAAGCGCTATGGCGATACATTACTTTATCCATTATTTGGTAATGTGTGGTTTTGGTCATTTTTTTTTATATAAAAAGCAAAACAAAAATAATTAAAAAAGATTTTGAATAATTTTATAAAATTTTTGATATTTAAAATGCAGTTTTGGTGTAATAAACGCGATTTATAGGTATCGATAAAGACATAAAAAAAACTTTTAGAAATAGAAAAGAATTCTATTCAGCGAGTACTTTTTGAAAAAAATCTACTAAGCTAATCAAGGATTCTCCGCCTTTTTAAAAATGGAAGTATGAGGAAAATTGATCAATTTTTTTTGCTTTTAATATCAAAAATATGTTATTTTCTATCAACCAGCAAATGAACATATACATTTCAGCGATTAGAGTTGCCAAATACAATTTTCTTTCTGTTCTTAAAATTCAATTTCAATTAATTATACCACCACTAGAAGGCGCTATTAAATTTACTAAAAATGCATACACAACAGATCTTTCTACCAAGTTTTGTCAAAAATTCGGACGGAAGCTATGCTTGGTAAAAAATCGTTTAACCAGTCACAGTATGTGTCCTTTGAGAAAAATTGACTTCATCATAAAACCAAATTTAAAAATATTAACGAGAACCGAAAAAATTTTGGAAGTGGTTACAAAAAACATATAATTGTAAATCGATAATTTTTAAATTTCTTCCAATCCACTTTTAGTAAAAATCTGAAAATAAAAATTGTAAAAGCCACCCTAATTTATTTATATTGTTTGTTTGGTGCATGTAAATATAATAAAGTTGTTGGTTGTGTGAGTTATTTTTATGCATTTTTAACAGAGTTTTTTATATCGATGGATAAATGGAGATTAACAAATATTGGTTTTTTTTTTTTGGGGTAAATTTTTTATTCTGTAAAATTATTATTGTTTCACAGAATATAAAATATTCCAAAAAAAGAACAGGTGCAATTTTATAGAAACAATTGAACTATTAAGTTAATTAAAACATTGTCAGGTTACATTTATAAAATACTCTACGAAAAAAGTCGGTAGAAATCGAAACATTTTGTTTTTTTTTTAAAACTTAGTAGATTTTTAAAAAATTCTCTTAAATTTTGAGGCAATATTTTTATATAGAAATACCGACGGCTAAATCATCGCAGATTGTAAATAATTTTTTTAAATAATATGATTTTCAAAATGAGTTTTTGACCTAAAATAATAAAATTTTAAATAAACGCCTACATTAGGGTGGGGCGATTTAAACATCTTAATGGGCGCTTCGCGTTTCTGATTCTTGGGATTGTACTGAGCAAAAAAGTCCACTAGACCGTACGTCTACGGCTTCCAGATTTTGACTTTTTAGCCGAATTTTGTGAAAGTAACAATGTGTGGGATGGACATATCTCAGGAAGTAGGAGGAGCTTATCCAAGATTATGGTATCAATCTTTGGAAGATTCTCTAGCAGATTAATGCATCAATAATATTTGTGGGTTGGGTTTAAGGGGTTAATTTTTAATTTCAAAATATTGCTTTTTTACCGTAAAGTCAAAATCTGGAAGCTCGATTTTCACCGTAGACGTCTAGGTCTAGTGGACGTAGTGGTCTAGTGGACTTTTTTGCTCAGTACAATCCCAAGAATCAGAAACGCGAAGCGCCCACTAAGATATTTTTCCTTCCATACTAATCGCCCCACCCTAGCCTACATTCATATGAAAAGTTCAAAAGTCTGTTAAACAGTTTCCAGTTCAGTTGAGCTTATTTGTTCTGCTGTTATCGCTTAAATTAGTTATTTAGCTAAAATTATTAGTTAACTCATTTTACTTGAAGATCAAATTTCATTCGTCTTTGAACCAATTTTTCGACCAAAAATTAAGTAGTTAGTGATTCTTAAATTTATAAATGTTGCCGGTTAATTTAAACCACAATTCTTTTCAAACAATTATTTTTTGTGTCGCCGTTATCAGCATCACTTTTAGATGGCGTTATTTTCACATATTTTTTCATTTTATAATCATAAAAGAGGCTATATTTCGGAAACAAAGCGAAATAGAGCAAAATGGACCAAAATCGTTCCTCTCTCTCTTTATTATATAGACCTGCCTCTGGTCAGATCCGGAATGATCTTTTTAGCAGAAATTTTCTATTGAGTCAGCTTAAAAATTCTGTTAATTTAGCTAAATTCTTAGTTAATTTAACTACAACTGTCAACTAAAATTTAGTTTTTCTTAAATTTAGGTTACCTAAATTAATTTTAAACTTTAATTGAAATTGCTTAGCATGAAAATTAATTAATTAAAAGCACCAGTTTAGGTTTTTAGAAAAGTGTTCAGTTTTAAAAATTATGTAGTTAATTCGTTCCACGATATGCAATATACTTTCCGCCACTAATCCTGTTTTGAGGTCAACAAAAGAGAAGTTTTGAACAATCTGAAATTGCTGAAGTACTAAATATTACTTTTAATTACGATCTTAAGATAATTTATTTCTTAATAATTTATTTGCAATATTTCATCTCCACATTGGAGACTTCTTCAATTGTAATATTTGTTCCCTGAAGAAGTCACCCAATGTGGAAACGAAATATTGTAAATAAATAATGAATAATAATATTAAGCTCGTTTAAACTAAAAAGAATTATCATTTACTACATTTACAATTCACAAATGCCAATATTTTAAAATTTAATCAGGGACTCTATCAAAAATCACATTTCTTTAAATTTTGTATTCACCTTAATAATTAAGTAGTTGATGTTTACAGTAGCTCTTAATCTAACACTAAACTATGACTTCTTTACGGTCTATCTTTTTTTTTTTTGGTAATTTCGGTTAAAAAAGAACATTTTTTCACAAAAATCATCATCATCAACAACGAAGAAAAAGAACCAACCATAAAACTGAAGCAATATCACGCGTGACCTGTGCTCTTATTTTCCGTTTAATATACGGGTTGTGTGTGTTAATATCTCAAAACATTTTATAGAAATTTCCAGGGAATACAACAACGTTTACAGAAATGACAACAACAACAAAAGGGAACATATTATACATAAAAGTGATGACACTATTTAAAAAAAAAAAACCAAAAGAAAACAAAGTAAATAAGAGAAAAACAAAATAACAGAAAAAAAACATGAAAAGATAAATTTTAGTAAGTCAAGATCGACTAAAACTTTTTGCTACCTTGAATATATAAGCAATATGGGAATTTAGTTTTATTCGTCCAAATATGATTTCAGATTCATTTAATAAAGACTTTTAAACTAAAATTTACAAAATTCAAATTTGCGTATTCAATATCGTAGACAAGATTTTTAAAGATAAAGTGCTTTGATATGTAATTTTTTTGCGGTCTTCAAAGTTGGAACGATTTTTTGTAGTTACTATTTAAGAGTACGAACCGTATTTGTATAAAAATAACATAACCGGAAAGCTTATTTCAGAACCTTTAAAATTATATATAATATAATAATATTTCTTATCCAGATATGGCAGTAAATAGGTTAATAGATATTTCTGGTCTTAAGCAGTTTTTCCGTATCGTGCATAGTTTCGAGTAAATTGGAAAAACAGAGTTGTGCAAAACGTGGTAGATCTAAGATTTTGATTTTTATCCCAAAGTTGTTCTGACACAACTCAAATAGGTGTTGGTACTGTTATGAAGAATAACAATCCCCGGAGCGAAAAGATATCAGAAACTTAACAGCGAAACATGGAATGTTAAAAGTCTCTACGAAACTGGAAAGCTGTACAACATCCTAAGCTAAATGAACCTAATATACGAGGGCGGATCAATAAGTCCGTGACTTTTCGAACTTTCGTCGTAGTTATATGAAATGCAACACTGCTCCCATCAAGTACCACCTGTTAATAGACTACTGTCAAATTTTGAGCAAGTTCCGTCATTTACTTTGCGTATAACAGCTGTTCAAATCATATCACCTCGTGGATTTTTTTTAAAATGGAAAAAAGTGAATTTCGAGTGCTCATTAAACATTATTTTTTGCGAAAACAAATGTCAATCAAAATAAGGAAAAGCTTGATAAATACTATGGGGACTTTGCATCATCGATTTCAATGGTAAAAAAGTGGTTTACTGACTTTCGTTGTGGTCGCACAACTACAAACTGAACGCTGAACGTTCTGGACGGCCAATTGGGGTCAATACAACCGAAAATGTCGAAAAAATCCACGATATGGTGTTGTCCGATCGAAGAATAAAAGTGCGTGAGATTGTTGATGCTATATGCATTTCCTATGGCAGTGTGGTTTCGAGTTTAAATGATCAGTTAGGTTTAATAAAGTTGTCTGCAATATGGGTGCCGCGTTTGCCCTCAATTGACCATAAACGCAATCGTGGCCATTAAGGGAATGGCAACAGTTTTTTGGGATGCATGCGATATAATCCACATCAAATACCTTCAAAAAGGAAAAACAATAAACGGAGAATATTATGCCAATTTATTGGACCGATTTAACGAGGATTTAAAAAAAAAAACGACCCATATGGCCAAGAAATGCCTATTTTATGGACCTCGAAAAATCCTATTTTTTGGAAGGGATACACAAATTGGAGAAACATTGGACTAAGTGTATTGAGCTAAAAGGAGATTATGTTGAAAAATAATTTTTTTTTTTGCAAAAAAAAACTGTATTTCATTCAAAAAGTCACGGACTTATTGATTCGCCTTCGTAGCTAGGTATATGTCCGTTGGTTGGTTGTTTCTGCAGCGATTGACACTTTTTGATGCACAGCTAATTATTTTGCACCGGTTTAGAGTTACCCACTATTTCTACTGTTCCGGGCCTAGTTACTTTGGTGCGCTTTAGTACTACAGTAGTTTTTCTCGAGATACATGATATATCCAGAATAAACTAGGCAAAGTTTTGCAACCACTTAAATAATCAAGTGGTTGAATATTTTGCTGAAATTGCCGCACTTTAGTACACTGAAGTCTTCGTTTATACCTGTTTTGCCACGTGGCTCCTTTTCACATATCACAGATTTATCACTTTGGATCAATGGACCCTTCATTGCCCGTAGTGAATAAACAGACGATATTGCACCTGTGTAAAAAAATGCTCAACATAACCGTGAGCAGATTACAACCTCCTCATATAAAATGTACGATACATCAGCACAAAAATTAGTTAAGGAACGTACAAATAATATACTTGGAGATGTAGCCGAAGAGGATGTAGAAAATCTGCGAAACAATCCCAAAAATATTATAAACGCGACTATGAAGAATACAATAGGAAGCTGCATAACAACAAAGCAGTATGGATGGATTAGAGATGAAATTTGAGAATTTGGAATAGAACGTAACTGCATAATATGGCCTGAGTGCATATGCAAGTACGTTCTATTCGAAGTTCTCGTAAGTGCATAATATGGCCTTAGAATCAACATTAAAAAGACAAAATTCATGGTTGTCAGCAGAAAAAATTACATGGCAGCATAACCATAAAACTAAGATACACAGAAATCGAACGAGTAAAAACCTTTAAATATCTTAGAATCTTAATAAATGATCAATTTGACGCATCAAATGAAATAAGATGTCGTATAATGATGGCAAAGAGAAGTATTTTTGAAATGAATCTCTGCTATGTAAGGTCCGTTAAAGTGGCAACAATTTCGATTTTCGCCCTAGCACTAGATCCAAAACTAATATGACTCAAATTAAAGTTAAATCAAATAACTCTAGATGGCGCTGCAACAGGGTCAAATTTCGTGTTTTCACCTTTTTTTTGGAAAAACTTTTGTGTAAAAACACCAGAAAACATGAACTTTGAACTCGTTGCACCTCCATTTATAGTTATTTGATTTGGCTTACAGTTGGACAATATACGTATTTTATTCGGATTTATAACACCGTGCGACAGTGGTTTTCATACATGCAAAAATCGATACATACTTAAAACTAGAGGCCATTTATAGTTAAACTTCGTTTTCAAATTCATTTTAAAAGAACTTTAAAGTTTAAGTTTTTCAAAAAGAAAATATTAAAATACATGTACTAACGATTTTGTTTCAATGTTGGCACGAGGGCGGATCAATAAGGCCGTAACTTTCTGAATGAAACACTTTTTTTTTTGCAAAAAAATTTTTTTTTTTTTCAATATAGTCTCCTTCTAGATATACTTTGTCCAATTCTTGTATCCCTTCTGAAAAATAGTATTTTTCGCGTTCCATAAAATAGGCACTTGATTGATCAATAATTTCATCGTTGGAGCTAAATCTCTTCCCTAAATCCAGAGAATATGGTGGATGAGTTACCAATTCGTAGCCCAATTCATCGAATTTTGCCATTGAGACTGCACGCGTGCACCCGTGCATTATCTTGATGAAAAAGAATTTTTTCTTGGTCATATGGGGTCGTTTTTTTTTTAGTCCTCGTTAAGTCGGTCCAATAAGTTGGCATAATATTCGCCCGTTTATTGTTTTTCCCTTTTGAAGGTAATCGATGCGGATTATCCCGCTTGCATCCCAAAAAACTGTTGCCATTACCTTATTGGCCGACAAACTTACCTTGACCTTCTTCGGAGCCGGTTCACCCGGAGAAACAAATTGTTTAGACTGCTGCTTGGTCTCCTGAGTGTTGTAAGGGATCCATGTTTCATCCACAGTTACAAAACGCCGCAACAACTAATTCGAACTGCGGTTAAACAATCGTTTGAAGTTGTCACACGATTACGTTTATGGTCAACTGAGAGCAAACGCGGCACCCATCTTGCAGACAGCTTTCTTACTTGTGCGACCACAACGAAAGTTAGTAAACCACTTTTTCACCATTATTATTGATGGTGCAGAGTCCCCATAGTATTTATCAAGCTTTTCATTGGGGTGATTGACGGTTTTTTTTTCGCAAAAAACAATGTTTAATGAGCACTCTAAATTCACTTTTTTCCATTTTTAAAAAATTCCACTAGGCTGTATGTTTTGAACAGCTGTTAAACGCAAAGTATATTACGGAACTTTTTGACAGTAGTGTTTATTGATGGGAGCAGTGTTGCATTTCATATAACTACGAGAAGTTCGAAAAGTCAAAGACTTATTGATCAGCTCTCGTATCAAATAAAAGATGGGAAGGTCTGCTTTAAATAAAAATATTGTTTATACTTTTTTACGATCTAAAAATTTCAAAATGTCTTTAAAAAATTGATATCCTTCTATATCCTTCATGATCTGCGAGAAATTTTCCAAAATAAAATGATTTTAAAAGCTTAATGTACTGAAAAACATATTTGAATTTATTCAATCTGACTTTTATTGTTTAGTTTACAAAAGTTTTAAGTTCTATTATAGAGACAAAAATCTAATATTTTCCATACGGAGTTTTCACCTAACACTACAATAGATAAACTCTTGCTGTACCCACCACTATATCCTTCATGATCTGCGAGAAATTTTCCAAAATAAAATGATTTTAAAAGCTTAATGTACTGAAAAACATATTTGAATTTATTCAATCTGACTTTTATTGTTTAGTTTACAAAAGTTTTAAGTTCTATTATAGAGACAAAAATCTAATATTTTCCATACGGAGTTTTCACCTAACACTACAATAGATAAACTCTTGCTGTACCCACCAAAATTTTTTTGAACAGCTTACCATTGAACCTGTTCTAGAACAGCTTCTTCTACCACCGGTTACATGAAACCGGTTCTACAACAGGTTTCTGGGAGGCCAAATGTAAGGCTTCGCTATCCCAGAACCAGTTCTTTAACTGGTTCTAGAACCGGTTCTAAAGCAACCTTTTATAGTTTGGAGGTAAAGAACCTATTGCAAATAGGGCAAACTCCATATATTATTTCCAATTTCAGTTAATAAATAATATTTTTTTAAGAATATAATTAAAATTGGATCATACACAAATTACTAAATGTCGTCAGTCAATTTTAATAAAAACAGATTAATAAAGCAAAATTTTAATTTATAAACCACGAATTTGTATGTTAATTTTTGTTTAATTTAAAAAAAATTAAAAAACTAATCGAATAAAAGAACTGGTAAAGGAAATTAAACGTCTTTAAACTAATATAAAAAAACTTTAAATAAGTACTTTTTTGAATAGCTGAAAACAACTTTTGATAAACTTCAAAAACTATGCTATAATCTAAGCGTGTAGTTATTTCGATACCAAAATATGAAAGTAAAGATTTCAACAAAAGAGATTAAATGTTTTTTTTTTTTTATCGATACAGAAATTATAATCATATAACTGGGATAAGTTTTGGAGAAAATATTTGTGGAATATTGTGCTTCATAAATATTTCAATATTTGTATGTTAAAACTACATGGAGTTTGAGGAATTTAATTATATATATTATTGATTTCTCATACTAACTATAAAATAAATTGAGTTTTCTATTCCACCAACAATTCAGAACTAATTCTAAATTAACTAATAAATAAATAAATTTTTTTTAAAGAACGGATTATGATAGAAAAGTAGTTGTTGTAAAAATAATTTTCGCTACAGAAAATTTTGGTTGGAGAGTCGGGCAAAAATAAAGAACAATTTTTCAATGTCATAAATCCAGGAGTGTGTTTTAGTTTGTATAGCCAACTGTTGCATTAACTTATATTACCCTCAATTACAAACAGTTATGTAGGGTATGCAAAAATTGAAATAAAGCTTTTAAAATGAAACAGAAAAATATACAGACTTGAGTATTACACGAACACATTTTCAAATGTAACAACTTGTTCAATTGCATATAAAAACACATATACAGACATACAGCGGTTTTAATGCGAAAAAAAAAATAATAATAAGACGACTTAACACAGATGGAAGTAACATTGTAGTGAATGCGGTGCGGTGATGATGACGATGACAATGATGACATGCAAAGCCTGCATGTGTTTCACAAAGCTAACCCAACGAATACAAAAAATCAACTAAAAACCAAAAGATATGAAACTGATATGCGACAGTACATGTTAAAAACATCGACCCCCTATTGTTGAGCGTTTGCATTTTATGGTTAAACGATGTTTGTTTAACTTTAACAGGAAAAACAAAATAGGTGTTGAAATATTTAATACCCAAAGTTAAACAATAGATTTTAATCAGAACATTAATTGAAATTTCATTGTTTTATTTTCTTTTTAGATTTCTCAAAATCCATCACAAAAATATCACAATAAAGTTGGTGAAGTACAAACACATCATATGAAATTGCTGCAATATGAAACATCTTCAACGAATATACCAATATCCACAACTTCATCATCACCGCCATCATTATCAGCTGTTGCCGCAGCCATATTATCATCATCATCATCACATACCTCTACTCAGGAATTAACAGCCAATCCTGTTCATTCTTATGTTAATCAACCTACAACGGTTATAATACGCAAAGACATTCATAGTTTTAATTTTTCCGATATTGAATTACCCATAGAACGACCTACCGCTTCAGCTCACTATCTGCGAAATAAACACATACTACATGATTTATCACAGCGTTCTGTAACGGGTACACCAAAACCTCCCATTACGGAATTGGATGATATTTTTATTAGTGTCAAGACTACAAAAAGTTATCATGATAGTCGATTGGCATTAATAGTGAAAACATGGTTTCAATTAGCCAAAGATCAGGTAAGTTTAAATGGGATTTGTATATTTAATAAGATGAACTTAATCGAATTTTCTATTTCGAAATGGACTCTAAGCGGGAGTAATGTATATGACTATTAAAAGATCGATTGCCAACTTAAGTGTCACCAAAGCTTTCAAATTGAACTATTTTGACAAAAAAAAAAAATAAAATTATGTATTTAACAATTTTGCGGAAAAATTCAAAATGTTCAATCAATCAAAATTTTGAATTTTCTCAAAAATTAGTCAAGAGTAATGCGGGAGTAATGTAAATGACTATTAAAAGATCAATTGCCGATTTAAGTGTAAACAAATTAAATTTTATATTTGAAAATTTTGCGTAAAAATTCAAAATCTTCAACTAAACAAAACTTTTGAATTTTCTCAAAATTAGTCAAGACACGAAAAAATTACTTAAGACCAAAATTATTCCAGAGGAATAACGCAATTGATATCGTGTACTATAAAATTAATAGCTTCCAAAAATATTAAGTTGTCAATATCGAAAATATGGTATTTTTGACATTAGGGCAGCAAACATTATTGACTCCAAACTTTAGAATTTGGATGGACCTTTAGTGAATAAAAAATTTTTTATATTCTGTGAACCCTGAAGCAAACATTATTACGCGGTTCTTCAAAATGGATAATTTTAATGTACATAAAAAGCGACCTAGTGTGTCGTGTTTATTACGCTTTTTAAAAAATTGAATAAGCCCTTAAAATCTGAAGTTATTATTAAAAAAACACTGTTTTTAAACTTCACACACACAGAGAAATAAAGTGCCAACAGAATTGAAAAGTGTATATTAATGGTAACAACTTATAAATTCAGTTAGTACAACGATATTTTCATTCGATTTCCAAAAATTTTCGGTGTTGTGAAAACTAATATAAAGTTGTGGCAACTGTCTGATAAGTCGTTATAACCGAATTTGAGTCGCACTAACCGAATTTCAGTTGGCAAATAGCTTAATTTTCTTCTGTGTGCATACTAAACAAATGTTGACTTACAACGAAAGTACACTGAGATGAACCCGCAGATTTAAATAAAACTTGAATATTTTGTCGAGGACAAAAAAAATTATGTTACTCTTCAGACATGAGATTGGGCCGAGAAGAAAACACAAGGGTCGAAAAAATTTATTTCTATAAGAAATCCAAATTTTAGGACAATCGAAATTTTTACTTGGGATAGTTGACTTGATAACCCAATCAAGTACAGATATTTAATAAATTTTTACTTATTATTTATATATAAAATAAATTTCGTTTCAATTTCATTCGTCTTCATTTCGGCAAAAACTTTTAACATAATCCATTAAAATAAAACCACAAACAACATTCATATTTATAGTCATTGTCATGCATGACTAAAACGTGCCCAGAACACAGTTTTGGTTATTTTTTAAGGTACAATTTTTTTAATATTATTATTATTATTATTATTATTATGAGTTTAAAATATTGTATGTTTTAAATGCACTTTTTCTGCTTTAAAACCTCCTTTTCATCTTCAAACGTCAAAACAACTGAAAATCATAAATCCTGAACGTGCCTTAGAATATGATTTTATTTTTTGTATTTTTTATTTTTTAAAAAAAAAAAAAAACTTAAATAAATAAAACAAATAAAAATATTTGTATACATTTGACAATAGTGGACCATATAAAAATGTTAACGTATATTAACACTGAAAAAATAAAGTTAGCAGAAATAGAAGAATGACTTAATGATTAGGATGGGAGGGGTCAAAAAGTACACACTTTTAGTATTTAAAAAGACAAAAAATGGCAAAATCAGAGGTACAAAAAATATTGGAAAAAATGCAAAAATAGCAAAACTAGAAAAAGTAGTGAGAAAACTAGTTTATATGAATGTTTGAGGTTTTGCATGGGATTGTCACTTCTTTCAAAAAGTGCTCTGATGATGGGAACCTAGAAAATTCCCGAAATAGTTCTATCAAGACATTCCTGAAAGTGGTCAATTAATAAATTTGAAAACAAACGCTGTATGAGAACTACACTAGCCAATAGATATTTTGAACATAGCATGCTATATTTTTTGCGTATATTGATCCGATAAAACTCGAAAATCAAATCTGAAATTTTTAAATGAGATTGATAGAACAAAATCGATGTAGCTATTTTAAAATTTGGCAATAAAACGTTTTAATTATTTAATACATTTTTTTAAATTATGAATTTTTGACTTTAAGGAAAAAGTAGGGCAACCAAAAAACAGCACTAAAAATAATGTTTAAACGCTTAAAAAAGTTCAAAAACAGTAAAATAAGCTATTTAAATTAAAAAATAAGCCGTTAAATTTAAAAAGTTAACTGTAAATTTAATAACATTTAATTAAAATTGTTCCTACTAATAAAATTTGAGAAAAATGCTTTTCTTGGAACTTCTCCAGCTTTAAAGTTGAAATTAGTTTAACAATATATATTTTTTTAAACAACCAACATGTAACATTACATTTTCACTTTTAAAAAAATATTTTGAAACACCGATTGGTAAAAAAATAGCAGAAAAGCTAAAATAAGCTTACGTTTTTAAGCAAAATATCAACAATTAGCATATGTTTGCAAAATAAGATCAGATAGGCAAATATCAAAAATTAAGCTAAAAACGCTTTACCAAACAAACCCAAGAAAAATAAAATTAATGCATTCTTCGAGAAACAAGCAGTATATGCTGAATTTCCAAAACTTCCAAAATTCCTATATTTTAAAACTTAACCGCATCAAAATTTAGTGATTTGATCTTATTTTTTATACGATAAATATATATATATCTATTTACGATTTTTTTTTTTTTTTTTTAGCTAAATATTATTTTAATGAATCCCAGTAAAAGCCAATTAACAGGTTGCAAAACCACTTATACTGTAGGTTCTAATTTCTGTTCTACAACCGCATCATTTTGTATGGAGTTAGTCATATTTGCAATAGGCTCTTTACCTTCAAACTAGAACACATTGCTTTAGAACCAGTGCTAGAACCAGTTATAGAACTGGTTCTGCATCTGTGGAACTTTACATTTTGACTCCTAGGAATCTGTACTAGAACCGGTTCCATGTAACTAATGGTAAAAGAAGATGTTCTAATACAGGTTCAAAAGTAATCTGTTCTAAAAAGTTTTGCTGGGAAGGTTTCATTAGCTCGTTCATTACTGTGAAATGTTTAATGAAATGAAATGTTTAATATTTTTAAAAATCTGATTAAAATAGATGTACGGTTCGATTATTATTATTGTAAAATTTTTGACATAATTTTAACTTTTCTTTAGATTATTGGTAAAATTTAAGTCAACTTCATTGATTTTTACAATGAAAAGAGTAAAAATCTAACAAAGTTTGTGTATTTTAACTAGGGATATGCGATTAACCGATTATTCGAACTTTTTGATTAATCAAAAGACTGATTAATTAATTAATCGATTAATCAATAATTTCAATTAAACAAAACCTTGATTAATCGATTAATCAATAATTTTGATTATTCAAAATCTTGACAAATTTATGAATAATTGAATAATTTCTTAGTTTTTCCTATTGGTGATGTTTTCTTTTATCAACTAAATACCGAAATATGAAGTTTAATAATGGCCAGTGCCAAAACATGTCTAAACAGTGGTCAGTAATAGCTAACCATTGCATAATCGTCTTTATTTACAGCAACGCCATGAAAAAATTTAAAATTATCCATATTTTTTTTATGTTTAGCTTTTTTCGCTAGTAATCAAATTATTCTAGATCGGATTAATCAAAACTCAAATTAATCGATTAATAATAATTCTGATTACTAAAATTAATTGATTAATCAAAGATCTGATTTAATCATACTGCTTGATTAATCGATTAATCACACATCCCTAATCTTAATATTTTTATTCAAAGAACTTGAAATTAAAACTAAAAAATTTAGCAGATTTTAGAAAAAAACAATTTTTATGGGGATTTTTTTGTAGTAGTTTAAATTATAGGGGAATAGGGATTATAGGGAAATTTGTAAAAAAAATACTTGTCTACACTGTTTCATTTGCATTAAGGGGGGGCATTAAATTCGCGGCAGAGAAAACAGACCTTTCTTTTAAAATTCATAACTCAGTCAAAAACAAACATTTTTCCAAAATTTTTTATTATTATTGTAGAGAATTGAACAAATTACAAGAAAAAAAATTCAAAAAATATATTTTTCACTCCAACATGGTTTTATAGAGCTCCAAACTGGCGGCAGAGAAAAAAACGGGGTCTCGTGGTTGCAGCGCTGGGAGTCGCAAAAATTGTCCGATCTGGAAAAAAATTACTTTTTTAAATCTTAACAAAATTGGTTATCGTATGACACGAGCTTTTTTTTAAATTTTTGGTGATGTTCCAAATTTAAAAGTGTGTTTTTTCGAAAAAAGATATTGACTTTAAAAATTCATAAAAAATCGAAAAAAAATTTAAAAAAAAGCTCGTGTCATACGATAGCAAATCAAGTTTAAAAAAATACAAAAAAAAAATATTCATCAAAAAAAGAACCCGCTAGTGCCTCAACCAGTACGAAAAACATGGTTTCGAGATAAACGTGTTCAAAGTTTGTAAACAAATAAAAAAAGACACGACTTCACGCTGCAAAATATGCCAAATAACTGAGCATATAAAATAAAAATTCCACTATATGAGGTATTAAGATGCCTTTTTTTTCAAGAAATTCAAAAACACAAAAAAACCAACCCTTCAAGTAGGTACCAAATAACAACAACCAAAGTCAGTTAGCCAGTAAAACAAGTATATACCAGCTGCCGTACGTAGGTAGCGCGAAAATTAAAAATGCGCTCTCACTAATCCGGCTGTAACTTTTGAACCCGTAGGAATTTTTCCATGAATTTTTTTTTCTTAGAATCTAAAGAATATTTACTAAAATACAAAATTATAAAAAAAGTCGATTTCAAAAAACGGCCAATGTCATGTCGCCGCTTAAGAAATTTTCATTTCACTTTGTTAAGAAACATTTCCTTATTATACTTAATTTGAATTTTTATTAATTTCATTGGCCGTATATTCTCTCTGTGTAGCAGTTTAACAAAAGTTAGTTGTTGTCTTCAAAAATAGACAAACAAAAAATGGAATATAAAACGTGACAAAAATTCCCAAAAGAAATGTTAAGAATTTTAAAGATTCCTTGTAGTTTTGTTTATTATTTGTTTATAAAAACGACTGTCATCATCACCGTCATCATCAGCAGCCAGTCAGCCAGCCAAGCCAGCAGCTGTAAAAAATAATAAAATATCCAAAATCTTCTTAACCTTTATACATACTTTTATATTGTGGGAGACCACTTAAGGTAATTAACAGAGCTATAAAACACATTATTTAAATATGTCATTAACAACACACTCATATAAAATAATAATAAAAAGCCGAATAGTACTTCAGAAGTATTAAAAGGGTTTAAAATTACCTTTTGTTTTGAACTTTTCATAACAAGGGCCACCATCAATGTTTGAAAAGAATTTTTCCGTTAATCCGAGAAGAGAATACAGTGATGTTTAAGGTTTTGTATAAAGATGATGACGGTAAAAAGTAAGAATGGGAAAATATAAAATCATGAAAATTTTGTAAGGAAGTGTTCGCTTAAGTGAGCAACTACCTGGATTTGTGGTATATTATAAAATATATGTAATAATAAGGCAATTTGTTATGGCAAATAATAACAAGAATTTTACACTTAAGTAAATAAGTCCGTAGAAGCTACAAAAAATCAGTCATTTTACTAGAGTTGTCAAATATTAGAAATATTTAAAATCCGGTTTTCTAACACTTTTCCAAAAACCCGTTTTCGGTTTTTTTTTTTTTTAATTAAAAAACCCGCTTTGAATAACTGTTTTATTAGTTCGCTTTGAGATTTCTGAAATTTTCTTACACACTTTTAGCATATTTCTCATTTATCAAAAAAAAAAAACTAAATCCCTTTTCGAAATTTGAAAAACCACACGACTCCACATCTCCATTGTTGGCAAATCTTTTACCACCGATTCATTTTTTCAGGTTTGGAAATAGAAAATAATCCGAAGGAGTTAAATCTGGCGAAAAAGCTATGTGATGAAGCAATTCGAACATTAATTCCTTGATTTAGGCCATTGCAACAGTGGATGTTCGAACTGTTGGTTTTTGTTCTATTGTGCGCACAGCTTTCTCATCTCTAAATTTTCGATCAATATGCGATATATAGCACTTTTTGAAATGCCTATCAATTCAGCCAGCTCACATACCTTCAGCCGACTATAATATGCAATAGGATTTTGTAAATTTTTTTTAACCCTTTCTGGCGTGGACACCTTAATTAGTCGACCACTACGGTGTTCGTCTTGCAAGCTCGTACGGTCGCGTTAAAACTCTGCCACACAGTCTTTTATAGACATAAATGAAGGAGCAAACTCACCCAAAGTAGAATCAAGCTCGGCTTTAATATTGGTTGGACTGAGACCTTCCAAATGAAAGTATTGAATTACATAACGGTGACCAGTTTTTTTCATGTTTACGAGTTCACTAAACTCGTTTATTTTTGATGACTCCAAAATAGAAAATAATAAACAGCGAGGCGCCTTAAAACTTAAAGAATATGTTTAATAAGGTTGCCACTTTTTACCCAAATAATTTTTCGAAGCTACTACCGCGATCAACAAGTCAAGTCGGCTAATTTTGGAATAGCCCTCTTATCGTGAAATGGTAGATATACATTTTGCAAAAGAAAATAGTAAGGCTGAAAAAGTTTTTTTTATCTTTTATCATCAATTATGACGCAAGATTATGCGAGTTCAAGATCATTATAAATATTATCAGAATATCAATTCAATGTTATTATCAAAATGTCTTCATCAGCTAATGTAATGCAGATTTATTTGCTAACAGTTCTTTCACACGCTTCTGTTAGCTTCACCGAACTTCCTCAGAAAATCAATGTAGTATATTGTGCTAACATGAAGGGATTTCTACCAGGACACCTAATTTACATTAAATGTGAAAATTAAAAATTAATTTGTACATAAAACTCCAAAAAAAAAAAAATCAGAGGATTTACTTTTTTAATTGAAATTGATATGTGGTTTTATTACCTTTGCAGTTATTATCAGAGATACAAAAAAATGTACGTACAATCAGCCTTACTATCAAAATTTATAAATGTGAATTTTTTAAAAAAAAACATTTTAATTTTAGAGAAAGCGTTTTACTTTATCGGAACCATATAAAAAAACTTAAATTAAAAATTTTTAAATAATGTTAAACCCATGCATTCAAAACTTTTGTTTAGTCTCAAAATCTTAATATCCAAAAAGTACATATGGGTAAAGAAAGCATCGTGAAGGCTAAAAAGGAGCTTAACAAATTTATCTTCTTAATATTTTATAATTGCTGGAATTTAGAATTGAGGAACCCTTGCAAATTATTTCAAAAAGTTTGTTAAAAATCCTATTTTTATTTAATTTATTCAGGAATTTCATTTAGTGTACAGTAAAATAAGCGTTTGCTTATTTAAATCGCTTTAAATTTTTTAAGTTATAATTTTCTTTAAGCAGTTTCAGCATTTATATGCTATTTGATGTTAACAACATCGCATTGTAATGAAAATTATTCAAGTTCGAGGCCATACTCTATATATCTATAGATTTTTTTTGTTTTCAAATTTATTATTTGACCCTTTCAGGAATGTGTTGATAGATCTATTTCGGGAATTTTCTATTAGGTTCCTATCATCAGAACACGTTTTGAAAGCGGTAACAATCCCATGCCAAACATCAAACATTCATATAAACTAGTTTACTCACTACATGAGAACTAATATATGAGCTCGAAGTTAAAGATTATCACCATTGATCAAAAAATAAATTGAAAACTTGTTTGTTTGTCTTAGAACAGCTAAAGCACGTTATGAAAGCTTAACATTTTAAACTTTTTTTTTATTTATTTTTTTTTTTTGATAGAATAACTTATTTTTTTATTAATATTTGGTATAAAATTCTTACCGTTTGTAAGAATCCGATTTGGAAAATGCATCAAAACTCTTTTGTTATATTCTTATGTTAACGAAAAATTGAAGCTAGCGCAAAAATGTGTAGCCACGTGTAACTTTTTGAGATTTTTGGAGATAAATATAAAATTGATGACAGTTAACAATTTTAACAATTTCATACAACAACATGGATAATCCCAAAAGGTTTAGTTTAGCAAATGGCTCAAGTTAGCGAACACTCCATTATTATTTAAACATTTTAATTTGTTATTCATTAAAATTTAAAAACAATAAAACAAATTAGAATATATGTATTTGAAAAGTTGAGACAAATCAAACTTAATTTGGGTAAATTCAAAGCCTTAATAATATTTAGTTATTTGATTCAAAGAGAACATAATCTATATGAAATTGAGACAAAAAAAAAATGTATTGGTGTTAAAAGTTTTGTATTTGAACTTTCCAAGTGTATTATATTATTTACTTGCTCTATAATTTTTACTCCAAAATTATTTTTATTGACCCTGCGTCACTATCGTCTGGGTGGAAGACTATCAGACTATTTGATTATTGAACGACAGGATCTCGTCATATTTTCAAAAGCGAGATTTAACAAATGAAAGCACCAAAGTCAGCTGTGCTTTTTATTGTTTAAGTACTTTACATGACTTGAGCTGAAAAACCTATTATTTAAGAAAAACATTTGAAAAAAATTCGCAAAAAGTTTTACTCAAAACTCAGTTCGAGTACATAAAAATTATTTAAATTTAAAAAAAAAAATTATGTTAAAAAATTCCATTTTATTATATGCCCACATATTATACCAAAAGTATGACTCAAGGGTCAACTTGGAAAGTTATGCTGCCATACAAAATTTTTGAAAAATCGCGAATACATAGTATAAGCCGCTATATGAAAATACATTTTGTTTCAAGATATTTCCCATTAATTTCGCCTTTTTAAAAAACTAACACTTATTCAGGTCAATTGATAATTTAGCTTTCATGTTCGCTAAAACTGTAAATACAATAAGAACCTACATAAAACGGGTAGCAGTGGTTTAAATGTAAAATTTTGTGCATTAAATATGGGCCATAAATATGAACACAGATCTTGTTATTTAATTCCATCAAAACAAAAGCTGAATGATTGTTTTCGAAAAGTTTTAAATGCAAAAAACTAAATGCAAAACCGCCAAACTTTAAAGACAATTTTTCTCGAAATCTGTACCATTGATCAAAAAATAAGTTCACCATTAAAATCTGCATGTCCGAAATATATATAATTAATGGTCAGATCTTTATTAATTTCAAAAAATTAATGTTTTGTGATCATATGTAATTAGTACGACAAGCCAATTTATTAATTTTTATTAAAAGATAAGTAATTTTTGGTGGGTCGAATAAGATATTTTGACATTAAATTCGATTTGCTAAAATCCTAAGACTTATATAATTTTTTGTAATATTAAAACAAAAAAATTAAGAAAAATAATTTTGTCATCTCGCGCATATATAATTTATATGATGTTGGACCATACATAATTATATCTTAGACAAAATTGTTAATCTGGTGTCATATATGAAATCTTATATAAATATATCTTACATGATATATTATAATATAGTTATTAGAGTTAATTTTGAAAAATAGATTTTTGGATATTATCATTTTTTAGAAGGTTTTTGTATCAATAAAAATAATGGCGTATTTTTTTTTTTTAATTCCAACTCCTTCCCGTGCCTATAGGCGACTCAAATCCAATAAATTATTATATAAACCAATAAATTATTTTGTATTCACTAAAAAATTAAATTTTTGAACTTGAATAACTTTTGAACGGGTAAGTACAAAATTAAAATTTTGGACCATTTTTCTCAGATGTGAGTATTTTTTCATTGTATATTAACAAAAAAAAATATTTTAATTTTTTTTTTAAAAAACAATTTTTTTGGACCACTCTAATTATGCATTCTGGTGCATTCCAAAAACTTAAAAAAAGCTTATGGGCCTAAGTTTTCCCGTAGAATCGAATACTGAAGTCAGATTTGACATATATTTAGCCGTTTTTGTTGTATGGGAAAAGGGACCCAAAATCCGCGATTTGAGTCGCCTATAGGCACGGGAAGGAGTTGGAATTAAAAAAAAAAAAAATACGCCATTATTTTTATTGATACAAAAATCTTCTCAAAAGTGATAATATCCAGAAATCAAAATCAAAAAAAAATTGAAAACGAACTCTAGTAGTTATATATTAAGTTGTATTTATGGCAGAATTTTTATAAGCACATCTTAGATCACACACAAAATATTTTTATAAGGCAGTATATCTTGTTATAACTTAAATTATATATCTTATGTTGTACCATATGTGATTGCATATTATGTTATATATGACAATGTATTATTATATATACAATAGATCTGACATTTCTCAGTATCTATAGCATATATGTCTAATATCTAATTTTATACAGGTCAATATATAAAAATACATTGTTATATATTTTAGCATATACAAAACATAGAATAATATATGGCTATGCATGACAGCATATATAATCACATATTATAATATATTTTAAGATTAAAAAACACAATAACATATAAACATTTTGTTATAATATAAATAAGTTTTTTCTCTCTCCTAAAAAACCCACATAAAAACATACAGCACTACATGCAGGCATTCCGAATAGATATCTGTAGTATGTAATACATGTAATGCCAAATATTATTATATATAAAAGTGATATAATTTGTTTGGTTTTATTGTGTCATATATATATTTATGCATGTAAGTATATATGATCTAATATTTAGCTATATAAAATATATACAATGAAATAAAAGATATCAACTTATATATAACATGAGATATATGATGATATACAGCGCTTATTAAAATTTTTCGTAATCCCAAGTAAATAAATTTTGATATAGTTATATATTACTTTATTTATAGTGAAATATTTCTATATATAAAACCATATAAAATTATATCTCAAAATATCTATGCGATTTGTAAAAATATATAATTTCATATCGATCTATATATATGTTACATGTAATTGCATATATTTGTATACAATTGTATATAATTGGATGTAAATGTATCACATAATACATAATTTGATACATTTGGATGAGGACAAAATTCGGATACTATTGTTTCAAACTATATCTAATTTCGTCAAATAAGATCTAATTGTATCAAATAATGACTAATTGTATCATACTAGATATATTATGATAATAAGATGTTCTCATTTTTCTGATATTTGTTCAAATTGTTAAGACACAAAATTATTTCAATTCAAAACACAAGAACTTTAAAAGGCTTACACACATACGATCGCCATTAAAAAAATATGTATTTGTAGTGTGTGGCTACATTTGTGTGGCTACATTTTGTAATGAAAAAAGAAACAGAAATAAAAATCTAAAACAATTTCAAATAACTGAATATAACATTTATTATTATTAAATCTGTAGTTAAAATTCTAATACTTATTTTTAACTTTCTATTCATTTGTTCTTACTGATTTGTTAGTTCTTTAAACAATATTGAAATATAAAAATCATCAAAAATTAGCTTTGAATGCAAATGACTAGATTATATAAGCGATTCATGATTTAAGTTTGATATAATTTTTATTAAAAAATAAAAATTATGTTTTTTTCGACCTTTAATTGTGCAATGAAAATGAAAATTATTCAAGTTCGAGGTCATAATCTATATTTATTTATTAGGATATTGTCCTAACAAATAATCTATAGAAACAAAAAATAAAAAGGAGAAAAAAAAAACAAAAAACGTGTATTGAATATCCACAAGAGGTGAACCTTGCACATAACAAACAAGTTTTCAATTTATTTTTTGATCAATAGTTATAATCTTTAACTTCAAGCTCATATATTAGTTCTCATGTAGTGAGTAAACTTGTTTATATGCATGTTTGATGTTTGGCATGGGATTGTTACCGATTTCAAAACGTGTTCTGATGATGGGAACCTAGAAAATTCCCGAAATAGATCTATCAACACATTCCTGAAAGGGTCAAAGAATAAATTTGAAAACAAAAACTCTATAGATTATTCGTTAGGACAATATCCTAATCAAGAAATATAGAGTATGGCCTCGAACTTGAATAATTTTCATTTTCATTGATTTATGATTTATTTAAAATTACATTTTCAGTTAATTTAACCTACATGCTACTTTTGGTGTTCCAATTTTCCACTTAGTGTATTTCCCATAGTATTAAAAATATTAACATAAATTTAAATCATTTCTTCGGTTTTGACAACCATCCAATTCCTATCTTTCTTGAATTTCAAATAAAAACCTCAAATTCCTTAGGGTTTTCTCTTATTAGTTTTTTTTTTTTGCTGTTATAATATAAATATTGGCAGTCATTCATGAAATAGTTTAATTTTTAATAAACTCCTTATTTTAAGAGGGCATACTTGTAGCATATATTGCAGTTTTTAACATATGGTGGATATATGCTGGGAATCTTTTGCCACAAGTACATCTTTAATTGAAAAAATATGCAGGGCTTATTTTTTTTTTTTATTTCAGAGTTTCTGTATAAGTAATCCACCATTAAACTCTCAGTGAATAAAAAATGGGGCAACATTTATTACTGTTAAAAAAACTAATGAATATTGATGGTTTATTCTTTAACAATTAAATCACAAATTTCTATATTTTAGTTTTTCAGAAAAAAATTTTAAGTATCTGACGATAAAAAAAAAGGTTCAAAATCATCTTTATATTAACTCCGCGATCTGTCGCCAGATAATTATATATTTTCCTCGAGATGAATAATCGTTACTTAAAAATAATCGTTATTTAAAAATGTAAAACTTTATATTTTGTTTAACTTGTGTAACCTCAAAACAAAATCGCATAACAAAATGGGAATAAAATTCTACTATAAAAACTTAACAATAATAAATATTAAATCTTTTCGACATATCTTTCAGATAATGGTATTTCAAATTTCATTAAACTTGTTATAAGTAAGTAAGTGTGGAGTTTACGTATTTTTTTCTTTTTTCAAAATTCTTCATAGTTCCCCTTCAATCGCTTCTCAAAATTAGCGGTTTTAAACAAATGTGTAATAAATATACAATGTTTGAATTATCATAGCATTTGAAGGCGTCAATAGAAAATTAAAAATTTTATGTCATTTTGGAGACAAAATTCTATTCTCTAAACACTGTTGCACATAAAAAAAAAAATTTCGCGAAAAGGATAACGAAAATTAAAAAATATCTTAAATTCGCGAATATCTTAAAAACCATATAATTTATTTTTATGAAATTTATTTTGCAATTAACTCAACGTATCAATTACAACAAATACAAATTCCAAGTTAGGAATCCGAGGGGTTTAAAAATAAACGGAATTTTACCGACAGTATCTTTAAAATTTAATATGAAATTTTGTATATTTACATAGTGCTCTAAGACAAATTTCAATATTTGTTGCCAATTATGAGGGAAATCGATATGCATATTAACCAGAACACCACATGTAGTTAAACTGCGTACACGATTTTCGTTATCAAAACGACATTTAAAATTAAATTTTTAAACAAATTATTTAAATATTTCTACTCATTAAATGATGCTAATATGAATACCAGATGAAAGATAATAATTTCTTCTATTTCACAAAGTTGTTTGTCGTAATATTTCAGGACCAACAATTTTAAAAATGTTCAATAAAAATTTAATCCCGCATTATCATTGATTGTTTTAAATAAGTTCGGCAAAAGAAAAAGTTCATGTTCTTCTAGTGTGATAGCGAAAATCTGAGTACGCAGTTTAACTTCATGTGGTCTCCTATTGAACATGCTTATCGATTTTAACATCCGTGGCAATAAATACTGAAATTTGTTGTAGAGTACTATGTGAATATACAAAATTTCATAATAAATATCAAAGATATTTTCGAAAAAATGATGTGTATTTATGAACCCTTGTGATTCCCAACTTGAAATTTGTATATACTGCGAGTTAACCGGAAAATAAATTTAAAAAATCTATTATGGGGTTTTTAAGATATTCGCGAATTAAGGTAATTATTCACACAGAAAAAAAAATTGCGCCAAGTACACATTTTGTTGAATAAAAAAAATAATCAATTACTTTTTTAATTGATTCAATTAAAAAGTAATCAATATTTTTGTTTATTTAAAGTAATCAATACTATTTAAAATATTGATTATTTTTTAATTGAGTCAATTAAAAAAGTAATTGAGTCAATTAAAAAAGTAATTGATTATGTTTTTTTATTCAACAAAATGTTTACTTGGCGCAATTTAAGAAATATTTTTTTGTGTGCAGTTTTGTTCCCTTCTCGCGAGAAACATTAATTTGTGAAACACTGTTAAAAATGGAGGATTTGATCTCTTAAATGACACAACATTTTTAATTTTCGGTTCCTGCCGTCAAAAGTTGTGATAGCCCAACAAAAAAAAAAGTTATTTCTCAAATAAAAAATCAGCTCAGATCAGATATTTATTCTTATTCAAGTTTATCTCAAAATTAGGGTATCAAGAGATATCCGATTAGATCTCTCAAATATACTACCGGACTAAGTTAGATAAAAATTGATATTAAAATTGGAAGATAAACTTGGATCTTATTAGATCCTAAAAGATAAGTAATTTTTGGTGGATAGAATGAGAAACTTTCAGATTAAATTGGATTTGCTTATATACCATGATATATATTATATTTAATAAAAATATAAAAAAATTTAATGAAAAATAGTTCAATGAAAATGAAAATTATTCAAGTTCGAGGCCATACTCTATATTTCTTTATTAGGATATTGTCCTAACAAATAATCTATAGAGTCTTTGTTTTCCAATTTATTAATTGACCACTTTCAGGAATGTATTGATAGATCTTAAAAAATAGTTTTGACATCTGCGCATATATAATTATGTATGGGGTTATATATAACTATACCCAAAAAAAAAAGTTTGTAAAGTCAGCAACAAATTTTGCTGAGTCAGCAAAATTTTAGTCAGGAAGGTGCTTGCAAAAAAATTGCTAATGTCAGCAAAATCTTTTGCTGAAAATCAGCGAGCTAATTTTTAGCAACAAAACTAGTAGATTCAGCAAAAGTTTTGCTAACACTTAGTGGATCAGAAATACAAAAGCCTTGCTAAAAATTATTAAATTTTTTGCTGAATTTTAGTAGACTGAAAAAAGCGCAAAAAAAAATGTAAAAAAATTGTAATTTAGTTAATATATTTGCTGAAAATCATAAAACATATTTTTGTGATTCTTTTAAAAATAATTTACAATAATTACGAAATATATAAATTTTCATTTTCCCACATTGATGTCATGAATTAATTTAATATCTGAAAATATATAGAGGTAAATATATATAACATAACAAAAATTTTTCTTTCAACGACTTACATCAATGGTTGTCTAAATGATGCTATCTTTTAAAGGACGCAACTGCCGAAGATAATTATAGAAACGAAAAAATAAACAAAAACAAACGAAACAAAAAAAACAACCCTTTTTTTGCAATACGAAAAAGGAACCATAAAAATCTACCTAAGATGTGTGTCTTTGTCTTTCGCTTTACTCTGTCTACATGTTTGTATATGTTGTTTGCAATTTGACCACACTAGATTATTAATCTATAAACATTTAGTTTAGAAATACATATTAAATTTAATATTTTATTTTGTCTTTTATTTTATTTATAGACAATTATTTTCACAAGCCGGTTACAACGCACAATTTAAGTTGTTTTAATCCTCAATTTTGTTTTATGTATGAAAAACAGATACAAAAATCTTTTCGCTATAGACGAAGTGAACATTTTCAAAAAAAAAAAAATTATTTAAATTTAGGATTGTTTCTTAATTTCTCTTAATATTAAAATCTTTGTTTGTAATGCTCAAAAAATTCTTGCATTAAATTACGATTCGTACAGTTTTTAATTCTTTTTATAATTTGTGATTAAAAAGCTAAAACTTTTAGGATTTTCAGATGAATTTGCAATTTCTAATCTTGATTTTATTAAGTGTTCATTATATGCGTAAAAATTTGTGTGAAAACTCATAAAAGGGTCCATAAAATTATTTCGTTATATAAAAAGTTCGTTATAAAGGAAGTTCGTTATATCCATATTATTTTTTATGAAATATATATTAGTAAATGCGTTAGGATTAGAAAAATCGTTCGTTGTAAAAAAATTTGTTATTACCGGTGTTATTTATAACCGTACTCCACTGTAGTATATCTTAAATTATATAACTTATATATCACCATCTATCATATCTTATTATGTATATCATGTATGATTAATATCTATTTATAAGGTCAATATATAACTATGTATCGTTATGTATGTTAGCACATAAGAATCATATAATATAATATGACTGTGCATGGCACCATATTTAATCACATACTACAATATATTTTGAGAAGAAAAAACATACCCAATATATATATTTTTAATCGGGAATTAAAACATTGTATATTCCTAAACATTTGTTAAAAACCATTAACTTTCAGCAGCGATTAAAAGCTAACTATTTATTATTATTACTATTATTATTTTTGTGCGCAATTTTTTGGTACATATACCTAATATGAGAAAGTGCTGTCTTATCCGTCAGTTTTTTTTTTTGTCAGTTAATTTCATTTTAAATCTTTAGATGCTGTTACATATTTAAGTGGATTAATAAGGAGTTTTTCTTTTGAATATAAATATAATCATTAAACTAACAGAAAAAAATTTGTAAAATTTGTTTGCTAATACTACTAAAATTACTTTTTAAATGACGTTGTAGGAAAAACTGCTTAAATTGGAATTTTTTTGTTTTGCTAAATATTAGTAGATTAAAAATAGCAAATTAAATTTGTTAAATTCACAAAATTTAAATTTTATTTGACATAGGTTTACTTAATGTAAATTACAAATTAATTTGCAAAAATAAACCAAAAACCCTCTGGTAAATACTGCAATGCAGAGAAATCACAAAAAATTTTAATATGAAATATTTTTTTTTAGATATTTTTATGAAAATACAAATATTTCCTTTTTAAATCACCAGTCCATGCTTTTTTGTAAATCATTCTGTTGATTTTTATCAGAAAACATTGTAGGTTTGCATTCAACTAAATTTTAGTTGACTATGACAAAAAATTTGTAGAAATTACAATTTTGTTGTCAGTTTTTTGTCCACAAATATTTAGCAAAGGTTTTGCTGATTTTAGTAGAGTAATTTCGTCTCAAATATAACTTGAATTTTGTAAATTTAACAGTTTTATTTGCTGTTTTTTACCTTACTATATAACCCATTTTTATTTCCGAGAGTCAGCCCATACCAACTACTTGGACCAATGTTGTCTCAGAGCAGAATAGGGTGACCTCAAAATTAAAAAAATATGAATATTTTTTTCATAATGTTTGGTACCAATTTTTGGTTAGAAAATGGTCCCATCCTTAAGAAACATTAAGATATTTTGAACTGCTCCATTCAATTTCCTACAGGACACTGATCAAATATGCGACATATATAAGGTTTTTTGTTCAATTTTTTTTATGGTTTTTTCGAAAAGAAATTTAAGCAATTTTTTTTTTTATTAATTTATAAAAAGTAATATTTATAGATTTTTTTCTCCTGGGGGCTAATTCTCGCAGTCGTGAGCTATCGAGTTTCTTATCGAATGTTCGCAATTTTCTGCTTTTGGGATTCTGTCATTCGATATCGAGTTAACGTTATCGAAATTTCTAATGATGGCATTCGATATCGAGTGAGTGTCCGAATATCAACCGTGCGATTTTTTCACTCGACAACAAAAGTGCGTTTCGCAATTACATTTATTGTGGATTCCCTGTTTTCTAAAGTTTGAAGAAAAAAGAAATTACTAGTTTTTCTGTTATATTAGGGCAACTATAACCAAAAACAAAATTAAAGACAAAAACCGATTCTTGCCGAATTCATGGCAGAACACGCTGATTTGGCCAAAGGAATTATGCCCAAACTCTTGACCGGGAAGAGCTACATCCAATAGAATTTGGTACAAGCTAACGATCAAACTTACTGCTCAAGGGCCCACCCATACAGATTAATAAAAATTTGGCGCTATTTGGTTTGGCTATAAAGTTTGGTTCACTATTTTCACCAGTATTGTCTTCTTAATCGATTAAAGTGCTCATCATCAGAGTCGGAAGATGAAAAAAAA